>JAJAGP010000355.1:0-457735 GCA_025084515.1 Ancistrus triradiatus | reverse complement strand
AGAACAGCTTCAGCTCTGGGATGTTGGTGGGTTTTCTCACATTAGCTGCTCACTTCAGGTCCTTCCACAACATTTCCATTGGATTAAGGTCAGGACTTTGACTTGGCCATTCCAAAACATTAACTTTATTCTTCTTTAACCATTCTTTGGTAGAACGGCTTGTGTGCTTAGGGTTGTTGTCTTGCTGCATGACCCACCTTCTTTTGAGATTTAGTTCATGGACAGATGTCCTGACATTTTCCTTTAGAATTCTCTGATATCATTCAGAATTCATTCTTCCATCAATGATGGCAAGCCATCCTGGGCCAGATGCAGCAAAACAGGCCCAAACCATGACACTACCACCACCATGTTTCACAGATGGGATAAGGTTCTTATGCTGGAATGTAATGTTTTCCTTTCCCCAAACATAACGCTTTTCTTTTAAACCAAAAGGTTCTATTTTGGTCTAATCCATCAACAAAACCTTCTTCCAATAGCCTTCTGGCTTCTTGACATGAACTTTAGCAAACTGCAGACGAGCAGCAATGTTCTTTTTGGAGAGCAGTGGCTTTCTCTTTGCAACCCTGCCATGCACACCATTGATGTTCAGTGTTCTTCTGATGGTGGACTCATGAACATTAACATTAGCCAATGTGAGAGAGGCCTTCAGTTGGTTAGAAGTTACCCTGGGCTCCATTGTGACCTCGACAACTATTACACGCCTTGCTCTTGGAGTGATCTTTGTTGGTCGACCACTCCTGGGGATGGTAACAATGGTCTTGAAATTCCTCCATTTGGACACAATCTGTCTGACTGTGGATTGCTGGAGTCCAAACTCTTTAGAGATGGTTTTGTAACCTTTTCCAGCCTGATGAGCATCAACAACTCTTTTTCTGAGGTCCTCAGAAATCTCCTTTGTTTGTGCTATGATACACTTCCACAAACATGTGTTATGAAGAGCAGACTTTGATAGATCCCCGTTCTTTAAATAAAACAGGGTGCCCACTCACACCTGAATGTCATCCCATTGATTGAAAACACCTGACTGGTTCACATACCTGACCTGGTTCACATACCTTTGCCACTCACTAATATGTAATACTGGATCATTTTCCTCAATAAATAAAATGACCAAGTATAATATTTTTATCTCATTTGTTTAACTGGGTTCTCTTTATCTACTTTTAGGACTTATGTGAAAATCTGTTGATGTTTTAGGTCATATTTATGCAGAAATATAGAAAATTCTAAAGGGTTCACAAACTTTCAAGCACCACTGTAGGTTAAGTATGCAATTCTGGTAGCATGCTGAAAGAAAACAGAAGTTGTGAAATCAGCTGACCAAGTTACATCCACCCAAACTCTGATGGCATTGTAAAGATCATTTCATACTATCATCCCAAGACACACCAAGTGCCAGTCACACTGGAGATACCAACTGATTCAATTCATTTATTTTAAATGTAAATGTAAACCAGAGAAAACCCACACAGCCTCACAGGACTCCAATATGGAATCTTCTTTACTTTATTTATATCTATGAACTTTGTCACAAACAGAGAAGGATGGCCTTACCATGCATGACAACAAGTCATTCACTGTGTGAATAGCATCCCATTAAATTTTCCCAGACAGTGCATGCTTGATACACAGGCTCTGATATACATGAACACATGCTCAACTGTGTCTCTTCTATCACAACTTCCTCTGCAGAAAGCCCATACTCAGGCCCCAGAAGCTAGCATGTTAATGAAGATGAATGAAAGGAATCAATTTACGCCACCCTCCGTCCATCTGGCAGCTCCATTTCAATTAGGACACCACCCGGGGAGGACCCAGCTCCTCAGCTCAGTCAGGTGACTGCCAACACAGCAGTGTTGAGTCTGTCTGTGAGAGCCTGTGTCTCACGTGTCTGTTGGCCTTTGCCAATGCCTGACATCTAAGTTTCTGCATCGGTGTCGTGTTGTCGTGTTTTAGTTTGGTTCCGATCCAGATAGGACTCCCACCCCGCTTTTCCATACTTGCCCATCAGATTCAAAGCAAAACAAATAGCTATGAGTGTGAAAGTAGGTACATAACACACATTTACTGTCTTCATAAATTAAAGTAAGTAGTTTATTGGCTAAAGTTACTTAACAGACCTCCTGATGCTTTTGTTTGTATGAACATGCTATGATAATGAAAAGAACACATGGGCAGGGTTTATATCAGGTCCGCCTCCATGCCTTGGGCCTTTGGTTCTGCAGTGAGTGGTAGTTGGATTTTTAAGCATTTTATTATTATGTCTTTGTAGATCAGTTATTTTTCTCTTCTTTGTCCATTATGTTGATCTTTCTCATCTTTCCTCTGTGGCGTCTGTCACCCGGCCTGTACTTGTTCTGTGCCTGTGTCTGATTTAGGTTTGGCTTACACATTTATCTTCCTGCCTCTGGTCTGTCTGTCCACTCAAGCATGATATTTGTCTTCCTTTTGTCTTGACGTATGTGTCACCATCACACTGTCGGAGACAGACATAAGTGTGAGTGTACAAGTTTTTTTGTAGTAATTGTGAGACATGGTGATAAACAGACAAGAGTCAAAAGAAACAGGATTACAAAGAAACAGGACATGAAGGTTAAAGTTAATGAATAAACACCAATGATAACCTCTTTTTAAGCGGTGCAGGCAATTATCCTCCAACAGCAATTTGCAATAGCAAAGCCTATTTTAAAGATGAACGCATTCCTATGAGTAATTCACTGTCATCTACTTGATCATCTACAGGATTTTGGATATCAACAGCCAGTACATAGTGTACATTTTTAAATGATTAAAATCAAACAGTAGTTGATTTTCTATTGGCTATACTGTGTATAACTACATGTCTCACAGACTACACCACTGGCTATGATGAACCAGCTGCCTGTAAAAGACAGGTAAAGTACAGCAAAATTACATCAGTGTGTGAACTACACCCACATATTTAAAACTGTTAGTTTTTTTAGATTCCTTTATATATCTGTCATAATAATCGGTGTTGCTAACATGGTCTTGATTATTACCTAGCTAACAAAAACAGGTCCGAAAGATGTCCTCTGAGCCAACACTGCGAATATCATCTGGAAATGTTTTGTAGTGTCACCAAAATGTTACAGGGGATGTTCTTATAGGACTTTTGTAGTATGAGTATTCAGAGCAGCAGGAAGAGCGCCAATTATTGACTTTAACTACGTACAAACTGAACATACAGAACTGAATATCATAGATTTACTTTCTCTGACATGCACAAGAGCCCTTATGGACAGATTTATGATGTTTTATGTTATCATGTATTATGCAAAATATGGTACGTTCTGATGATCTTTTTTCTTTAGCCCTGATTATCTTGCTGGATGTTCTTCAGAGCATTGAGTCCAGGGATCTACAAGGACATTCCCTGTTAAACATTTTTTATTTACTTTTTGGAAGAAAAAAAATATATATATACCGTATTTTTCGGACCATAAGGCGCACTTAAAATCCTTTAATTTTCTCAAAAATCGACAGTGCGCCTTTAAATGCGGTGCGTATAATGTATGAATTAATTCTGGTTGAGCCTTCTGACCTAGAACCGATTGTAGATGGTACACGTCGCTCATAAATCTGTCAAAATGTTTTAGCACGGTCTTGGTAGGTTACGAAGCTTACGGCAACCGTAGTCAGGAAACATCGCTGAGTAATATGGTATGTGCTTCAGCATTAGAGTACGTGCATTCATTCATTTATTTTCGAAGCAGATTTCAAACTCAACGCTATCAGTCACGCAGTACAACATGGACATAGAGCAGCTGCGAGAGAATTCAACATTAACGAATCAATGATACAAAAGTGGAGGAAGCAAGAAGATGCCCTGCGCCAGGTAAAGACCAAACTGAGCTTCCGACGGAACTTAAGAGTTTTGTTTCATTTCATTCGTCTTATAACCTGGTGTGCGTCATGTATGAAAATATATCCGTTAGCAGCCGATGGTTGATATTGCGTCTTATAATCCGGTGCGCTTTATGGTCCGAAAAGTATACACAGTGGGGCAAAAAAGTATTTAGTCAGCCACTGATTGTGCAAGTTCTCCTATTTAGAAAGATGAAAGAGGTCTGTAATTTTCATCATAGGTACACTTCAACTATGAGAGACAAAATGAGAAAAAAAATCCAGGAAATCACATTGTAGGATTTTTAAAGAATTTAATTGTAAATTATGGTGGAAAATAAGTATTTGGTCAATAACAAAAATTCAACTCAGTACATTGTAACATAACCTTTGTTGGCAATGACAGAGGTCAAACGTTTCCTGTAAGTCTTCACCAGGTTGGCACACACTGTAGCTGGTATTTTGGCTCATTCATCCATGCAGATCTCCTCTAGATCAGTGATGTTTTGGTAGCAACACGGACTGTTCAACTCCCTCCACAAATTTTCTTATGGGGCTGATGGTCTGGGAGAGGGCTATGGCCATCAGGACCTTGAAATGTTTTTATGGAGCCCACTCCTTCTGTTGCGTTTTGTGCCGAGCGGTGTGTGTGTTGTGTGTGTTTTGGGATTCATTTGTAATGCTGAGACCCGAGTCACGTGTCCATCTTCGCAATGCTCTCCTGATGGAAGGAGGTTTTGGCTTTGAAAATCTCACGATACATGGCCCCATCATTCTTTCACTTAACACAGATCAGTGTTTCCTTCCCCTCTGCAGAAAAAACAGCTCCAAGCATGATGTTTTTTCCCCCCCATTGCTTCACAGTAGGTATGGGGGTTCTTGGGATGCCAACTCAGCATTCCTTTTTCCTCCAGTTTGAGTTTTTACCAAAAAGTACCAAAAAGCACTAAAATTTTGGTTCACCTGACCACATGATATTCTCCCAATCATCGTCTGGATCATCCATATGCTCTCTGGCAAAACTTCAGACGGGCTGAGATTTGAGTGGAGCCCCAGATCAAGGAGATTAGCAATGGTTTTGTATGTCTTCCATTTTCTTACAATTGCTCCCACATTTGATTTATTCACACCAACCTGCTTGCCTATTGTAGATTCACTCTTCCCAGCCTGGTGCAGGTCTACAATTTTCTTCCTGGTGTCCTTCAACAGCTCTTTGGTCTTGGCCATGGTTGAGTTTGGAGTCTGACTGTTTGAGGCTGTGGACAGGTGTCTTTTATACAGATAACGAGATCAAACAGGTGCCATTAATACAGGTAATGAGTGGAGGACAGAAGAGCTTCTTAAAAAAAGTTACAGGTCTGTGATAGCCAGAAATCTTGCTTGTTTTTGGGTGACCAAATACTTATTTTCCACCATGATTTACAATTAAATTCTTTAAAAATTCTACAATGTGATTTACTGGATTTTTTTCTCATTTTGTCTCTTTCATCTTTTTAAGATCTCTTTCATCTTTTTAAGTAGGAGAACTTGCACAATCCGTGGCTGACTAAATACTTTTTTGCCCCACTGTATATTCCATCTATATATAACATATTCATATAACATATGTTCATTTCTCCCTAATATGTTAAATTCACTAAATAAATAGTAAAACAGAATTCTACATTTCCACTATGGCATACTCATTTAAACTTTTAATAGGATCTAGGCGATGCAATGGGCTGCTTCCCAATGGCATGCAGTGCATACAGTGGGTACCCCTTCTGCTATCACCCCAAAACACACACACACAACCTAGGACTTGCACAAATATTGTTCATGCACAGTAAATTTACCCCATAACATTAGGCTTGACTTTCAATTATTTTATGGATTTCAAAATACAGATCAACAATATTTTCCTATTTTTCATATCTTAATTTTCTGTGTAACGCGTTTGAAAATAATCTACGAATCCTACAAGTACAGCCATTCAACAAAGTAGGATCACTCATCTCATATGCACACAGTATGCCATGGCAGCCAAGATATTAAGGAATCACCAAATAAGCTCATCCTCGGCTCCTTTGCCAGAAAATGGTTTATTATTTTGTAATTAAGTAGCTGCATTATCACTGAATTATTGCAAATTTCCTTGCAAGTCACCATTTGACGTTATCAAAGCGAAATTAGCACGTGCATAGACAGTGACATTTATTTGTGAATGACGAATACGTAGCACCTTTGAGAAGGGGATACACTAGTATTGGCCAGCCCCTGTAGTGAATATCATAAATCTGACTGGTCAGATATCTTTTCTGTTTGTTAATATACTCACGTTACCAGACCCTTCAAATTATCATCAGAAGGATCAGGCAAGCATGTAGACAGAAGCCATTCTAATGAGCAGTTTTGATTGGGTAGTAGAAGTCTCAGTCAGATAGCCGTCCTGTTGCAAGCAAGAAAACGCAGAGTAGAATTTTAAATTGGATGATATTTTTTATTTTACTTTATTCATGAAATAAATATTTATATAATATTTTACATACACCTGTTTGTTACCCCTTCTGAGAAGGGTTAGAAGGGCCTAAATATGACCTAAAACATCATCAGATTTTAACACAAGTCCAAATGTTGATAAAATTGAACCCAGCTAAACAAATGAGACAAACATATTAGGTTTCTTAGACGAAAAACCTTTGGGTACGTTGTTTATAATGCCTCTCTTCCTTTGCATGGTTTCCCACTGTTATTGTATCCCCAATCCATTTTTAGAGGCACACATAAATGAAAAAGTTGTAGTCTGCGCTTACTGTGCAAGGAAAAGCAAAGCTGTATCTCTGCTGCCTCTCTCAGGCTAGAAGTTGTAACTACAGATTTTCTTGGCTACAAACTTCTCTCTTTATCCACATTATTCCTTTATTCTGAGTAATTCTTAAACATTTTCTACAAACAAGCAGGGATGTAAGGGATGTAAAGCCTGCTCTGCATAATGTATCCTCATTATAGCTAGCAGAACTGGCAAGTTAATGTTACTCACATAGTAAGCCATTGGGAGATGGGTTCCTCCTCATAATTCATGCTCTGTGTGTGTGTGTGTGTGTGTGTGTGTGTGTGTGTGTGTGTGTGTGTGTGTGTGTGTGTGTGTGTGTGTGTGGGTATGGGTGGGTGGATGGCTATGTGTGTGTTGGTGGGTGGGTGGGTGTGTGTAGCAGCACACTCATTATCCAGAGAAAAAGTATTCGGATAATTCACTTGACACATTCACATCTGACTGAACTAATGGGTTCTGCTGTGTGCACTGAGGCTGTCTTATTTCAGCACATTTGAGATTGAGTGTCTTATTTTCTGTTTGTGTATAACAATCTTTAAAACTTTGGTTTTTTATTTTAAAGCTACACTCATTTTTTCAGAAACAACTTACAGGCAAGATACTGCAATGCAATAGTGTCCCTAGCATCCATAAACACACAGGCACGCACACACACCAACACAGTTTGTTTTTCTATCATTGTAAGGACTTTTCATTGGCATACTATAACTAATTAATTCTAGGGTGTGGCACAGTGATGCAGTGGTTAGAGCTGCCACCTCACAGCTCCAGAGTTCTCCAGTTGTCTGGCCAAAACTCTGCTTGTGTGGAGTTTGCATGTGTGCATGTGTCCCGTCATGGTTGTCTAGGGTGGGTTCCCACCTTGTGCCTTGTGCTGCAAGATAGGACCTGGCTTAACACTTAATTGGATTCAGCGGGTAGTGATTCGATCTACAGCACGATTTCATGCCAATACTGGTTCATAACTCTAGATTGGATATGAGCAGTGAGAAAAAGATATGATAAAATATGCACAACATGTCACGCGATAATGATTGTATTTGCCAATTAATCACATGAGCATTTTCAGGGGTAGAGGCACTGTTGGTCAGTTTAACACTGTGGTAGCCTAGCAGGTAAGGTACTGGACTCTGGCCCAGAAGGTCCAGGGTTCAAATCCCACCTCTGCCAAGCTGCCACTGTTGGGTCCTTGAGCAAGACCCTTAACCCACAATTGCTTGGATTGTAAGATTGTATCAATTGTAAGTCGCTCTGGATAAGGTCGTCTGCTAAATGCTGTAAATGTAAATGTAAATGTAACACCACAAACTTAATTAAGTATATGAAAATACAGACACCTAACAACACAATGACTTTCTGCAAGCGACAAAGTCCACAGTCCACTTTAATCCCATCTGGATGTATGGATCTCTGTGACTTACAAACAAGTTATGCATCATGTTAAAAAAAAAAAACATTTTTTGAACACTGATATTCAGAACACAGATATTTCTAATGTAAAAACAGTAACTGCACTATTTAATTGCACCTGATACCAGAAGAATTCTATTCTCATATCACTCATAGAGTCATGGAAAAAAAAATGAAAAGCCAGATAACACCAAATTTTAAAGGGGTGGTTTTAATGGCATCAACATTTATAAAGCATTATTTTATATTTAAATATTCATATAACCTTAACCTCTGTAACTGATAGCAAAATAATTAGGCTCCTTTGGATTTTCAAAATAAAGTTTTTGTAAAGAAACCAGTTAAGGTAAGGAATGCCTTTCACAGTCCCCCAAAATAAAGACTCAAGAATATTTCTGAGGTATAAGTATTTTGTAAGAACAGTGAGGGAGAAATCTTGATGTGTGTATGTTTCTTTACACATTATTTACACATCAGCATCAATGGGTATACATGGTTATAATAATATTGTACCAGCCAGACACTCAGTTAACAATTAGGCAATTAACTTAACAATTGTCTTTGGAGTAAACCCACATGAAAATGTGGAGGACATGTTACCTCCACACAAGGAGTCCAAAAAGAGTCGCAGAATGAATATGCTCCTGAAAAAATCTACAGTAATTTCATGGAGCAAATTCTCAATGGAATGCGTCCAACATTTTGTGGAATCCATGAGAATTAGAGAAACCACAAAGAATTATAGCTGTTTTGTGAGCAAAAGATGGTCCTACTGTTACGATTCGCCATATTTAAAAGAAATGGCGAACCGTTAAAACTGAAAAAGAAGGGTTTGGCACCCAAATGCAGTTAGGTCCAGATGGTATTAATGAACTGAAATGAATGAAATAAATAAAACAATAATTAATAAAACACAAATGAATTACTGACAAAGAAAATGTGAGACTCTGTGTGTGTGACAGTGAAAGTGTAGAATCTGAAGTCAGACACACACACACAGAGCTCAGCAGTCGCGCTTCAGAGCAAGGGAATGAGAGAGAGGAGGGGGCAAATACCCCACGGCTCGTCTGAGCTGCTGAGCAGAGGGGGGCGTGGTTCCAACGCTACTCAGCGCTCAGAGGATGCTGAGCAGACTGAGACACGTAACGCAGGCACAGATCGGCGTGTAGCGTAGGGAAACGCGAGGGCGTAGCAGGAAGCACGGCGCTCTATAACAGAGTGGGGGAGACGGGTGAGGTCTCAGAAAACACGCAAAAATTTCCAGCAGCGATCGCTTTTTCCTATAAACGTCGTAGCGGCAATCGGGGGCAAAAGCGGTGTGTTGTAGTGGAATGATCCAACACCTACTTCCACTGGTGAAGGTCTTAAATAGCCAAAGGAAACAGGTGTTGATCATTTGCTGTAATCAGCCGCAATACTGATGAGGTGGCCAATTACAGAGGCTGCCAGAGATCCCACCGGCAAAAGAAGCTCAACGCTGACCTCTAGCGTCGAGCCGGTGGCACCTGTGACAGTACCCCCTCAGGGTTGAGCGTCTGGCGCAAAGGGAGGCCCTGGTAAGCAGGGCAAGCCGTCAAAAAAGGGCTGAACGGGAGGGGGGGCAGGTTATGGCAGGTTCTATGCCCAGCTCGGGCTGAGTGACCCGCTTGAAGGTCTCGGGGACCATACTAAGCACTGGCGGCTGAGGAGCGAGGCTAGGGGGCTCAGAGGCACAAAGCAGTGTCTCAGGAGGGGAGCTCAAGACCGGTGCCTCAGAAGGGAAGCTCAGAGGCCCAGGTGGCTCAAGGTCGAGACGTCGCCCAACGAGGATCGCTGAAAAGGTGGGCACGAGTCATCTGGCCGACCAAGCAAAGCAGGGCACCCGTGGGCGCGGGAGAGTGACAGGGATGACCACGGAGTGCTCTGCAGCGGCACTAGGTGGCGCTGGAGGTGGTTTAGACCGTGGCGTGGGGATTGGAGCCAAGGATCGTGGCACGGGAATCGGTCTACGTGACCGTGGCACAGGGGTCAGTGGCAACGACCGGTGTGCAGGATGCCCAGGTGTGGAGCTGAACAGCTCAGACACGGGGCTTGGAGTTGCAATGGACGCCTGTACAGGGCTAGGCGGCGCTAAGTGCCTCTCCGTGGAGCTCGACTGCTCTAACATGGGGCTGGAGTGCGTGGCAAGCCCAGGTACAGGCTAGGGGGCGCTAAATGCTCAAGCACAGGGTCTGACTGCCCAGGTGCAGAGCTTACGTGAGCAATGAGCTCCTGTATGGGGCCAGGCGGCGCTAAATGCTCAGGCGTGGAGCTTCGCTGCTCAGACACGGGGCTTACGGGCGCACCGGGCCCAGGTGCAGGGCTAATGGGTGCCAAATGCTCAAGCACAGGGTCAAGCTGCCCAGGTGTGGAGCTTAAATACGTGGCAAACCCAGGTTCAGAGCTAGGGGGTGCTGGCTGCTCACTCTTTGAGCTGAAAGGCTCAGCACGCTCTTGAACGGGGTTTGGTTGTGCTAAATGCCTCACCGTGGAGTCTTGTTGCTCAGACACGGGCCTTAAAGGCGCAATGAGCTCCTGTACGGGGCCAGGCGGCACTAAATGCCCAGGCGTGGAGTTTACCTGCTCAGATGCGGGGTTTACGGGTGCGGCAGGCCCAGGTACAGGGCTAGGGGGTGCCAAACGCTCAGGTGCAGGGTCAGACTGTCCAGGTGCGGAGCTTGAGAGCACAGCGAGCCCAGGTTCATCATTGGAGGGCGCTGAGTGCTCAGCTCTGGAGCTTGCCAACTCGACGTGCTCATGACCAGGGCTAGGCGGCGCTATAAGCCTCTCCGTACAGTGAAAGTGCTCGTACACAGGGCTTGCGGGCGCAATGGGCTCCTGTACGGGGCCAGGCGGCGCTAGATGCCCCTCCACAGAGCTTGAATGCTCAAACACAGGGCTGAAGTCCGCGGCGGGCCCAGGTACAGGGCTAGGGGGCGCCAAAGGCTCCAGCACAGGGTCTGACTGCCCAGGTGCGAAGTTTGTGTGCGCAGCAAGCCCAGGTTCAGAGCTAGAGGGTGCTGAAAGCTCAATCTTGGAGTCTACAAACTCAGCGTGCTCATGAATGGGGCTTGGCAGAGCTGTAGCACACAGCTGCTTCAGAAACGCCGATCGGTCCAAGATCTGCTCCAACAAAGTGGGCAGACTCGAGGTGGGCTGGACCTCCGTGACCTTGATGGACCTCCCCCTGGCCTGGAGAAGCCGAGACTCGGTGTCCATGGCCAGGTCAAAAAGCTCAAAGATTGAGGAAGGAGCTTGAGTGTGCGGCAAGCCCAGGACCAAAGTTAGAGGGCGTTGAATGCTCATTATCAGAGCTGCCGAGCGCGGTCTGCTTGTGAACGGGACTAGGTGGAGCTAAGTACCCCGGCATGGGACTTCCCCCCCGGGAACCTTGAGTGATGTTAAATACCGTAATAGGTTCGGGGGCACGAATAAGTGGCTGATGGTCCAGATAGACTATGCCGCTTGTAAGGCCTATCTGAGACCTCGAAGAATGCCGACGGTTATGGCGGCGAAGGCTGGGCGATTTGGGAGGGTCAGGATAGAAAAAATTATCAGAGTCTTGGCCACAGACACTGTGTGGCCCCCTAAATGCCAGCCGTGACCCGGGTAATGAAATCCGATGTTGCGACTGGGGGCCTCCATACTGGAGGTCCAGGAGCTAACGCTGGGTCCCTTTACTGGTTGAATCATTCTGTTACGGTTCGCCATATTTAAAAGAAATGGAGAACCATTAAAACTGAAAAAGAAGGGTTTGGCACCCAAATGGTAGTTAGGTCCAGATGGTATTAATGAACTGAATGAATGAAATAAATAAAACAATAATTAATAAAACACAAATGAATTACTGACAAAGAAAATGTGAGACTCTGTGTGTGTGACACAGTGAAACAGTAGAATCTGCAATCAGACACACACACACACAGAGCTCAGCAGTCGCGCTTCAGAGCAAGGGAATAAGAGAGAGGAGGGGGCAAATTCCCCCACGGCTCGTCTGAGCTGCCGAGCAGAGGGGGGCGTGGTCCCAACGCTACTCAGCGCTCAGAGGATGCTGAGCAGACTGAGACACGTAACGCAGGCACAGATCGGCGTGTAGCGTAGGAAAACGCGAGGGCAGAGTGGATAGAGCGGGGAGCGAAAAAGGAAATAAAATAAACGTTTACAAAGCTCTCACTAGACTATATATGACCCTACGATGACTTTACCTCACGCTTCCCAGCGCTACGGAATCTAGCCTCCTTTGCGAGCTCAGATTGTCCACTCAAACCCTACAAAAAAAAAAAAAAAAAACGGAAAGAAAGCAGGAGGCACGGCGCTCTATAACAGAGCGGGGGAAACGGGTGAGGTCTCGGAAAACACGCAAAAATGGCCAACAGCGATCGCTTTTTCCTATAAACGCCGTAGCAGTGATCGGGGGCATAAGCGCCGTGTTGGAGTGGAATGATCCAACACCTACTTCCACTGACGAAGGTCTTAAATAGCCACAGGAAGCAGGTGTTGATCATTTGCTGTAATCAGTCGCAATACTGACGAGGCGGCCGATTACATAGGCTGCCAGAGATCCCACCGGCAAAAGAAGCTCAACGCTGCCCTCTAGTGTCGAGCCGGTGGCACCTGTGACACCTACCCAATATTAGTCTAGTGTTCCTATGTGCTTAGTGTCACAACAGCTGCTAATTCGTCTTCGCTCCAACAGAGGTCATCGTCATCTGAATTCTAGACCGTTGCTTCCAGGCGGCTGCCATGTTTAGCAGATAAATAGCGCGGTCTAGAGTTAGTTCGTTATGAGGTCCCATCTTGTTCACAAGTGTGTGTCTGAGCGGTTTATACTAGTCTAGCTTTCTGTGTCTGATCTTCTGCGTGGTTCATGGTTTACTAATTTTTGGATTACCCCTTTTTGGCATTGTTGCTTCTATCATTGTGGACTACCACCTTCGAATCTTGGACTATGTACTGACTACGAGTTTGCATATCTGTTAATAAATCTGTACTTGACTCCACTACATGTGTTGGCAATACATTACAGAAGACCTTGCCTCACATTGGAGTCAGCAGGTTTGGCAAAAAACCTGTCCAGCCAGGAGCTGAAAATGGAGGAGATCGCTCGTTTGCTTTAGAAGATGATTCTCCGAGTGAGCCCTCCTGTTCCCGAACCTACTACGATGCCGGAGAACGCTTCCCAAGCTTCCAACAGTGTCTGGGAAACACCCGCCGGTACGGCTAGCGCTTCTTCACCAGTGCACATGGCTCTCCCAGAGAGGTATGATGGCTCTCTAGATACTTGCAAGGAGTTCCAAATGCGATGTAGCATCTACATTGAACACCACCCTGAACAATTCAACTGAGGTGTCGATAGGGTTCATTTTGTGATGTCATTGATTACACCATGTAACAATTTTCAAAAACATTTTTGTTCCCAGTTGTTAAGTGTGTTTTCCTGATTGTTTGTACCCTAAATGAATAGAAAAAAAGTTATTATTCCCTGTAAACTTTGCTTTTGTGGTCAGCACAATGATATTTTGAAATTGATCTATTTTTAAGGATATTCGCTATAGTGCAAGATACTTAAGAAGCTTCTGGAATTGTGAGAACTATCAAGAAGTTTCTAGAACTGTCCAGAATTATCTTGAACTTTCTGGGACTGTACAGAATTGTAGGTAGCTGTATAACTACAGTAATATAGGGCCACTATAGCCCTTCCTGAGAGACGGAGAGACATGATCTAATTGATTGGGATTGCATAGTAAGTGGGCAACAGCCATCACAGACAAAGGGGAATTGACCTAGACAGACAGGTGTGAATTCATTCTCTATTCAGATTCTGATAACGACAGTATTCACACTTCACCCCACACCCATTACAGGAGGAGCTTAGGAAGGACCACTACTTTCAAATTATATATTGTGTGTTACTCTGCTACCGGGTGATCAGTCTTGCTCTGCTGAATCCTAAGTACACTCTTGTACTTTGATACTGCATGGAATAAAGTTTGACCATTTTTATCAAGTTTGGAGAGACATCCTTTTTCCTTACAGTACACAGCAACTTAGTCAATTTAGATGGCATCAAGAGGTTGCATACATCCAGCAGACGCATTTAGCTATGTATGTGGCCATTTTATAAAGACAAGAGCGAAAAAGTACTCTGTGGAAGCATCTGCTAAGATGTGTGAGGCCTACAAAGCATACTTCGGCATGCCTGTTGGTGACCTGTTTCTATAATAAAAATTAATCATTTTCGTTGCCGTGGTCACAAAAGCGAAGTTTATGATGAATGTAATAAATTTTTAATTTGTTTTAGACATAAGCAATTGGAATATAACATTAAAAAGCTGGGAACAAAACTTGTGTTACATAGTGTTATCGGAAGAGCCAAGTGGTGGGCGACGGCTTTATGGTCCCAGAATAGTGAAGTACTGCGGTCTGAGTCAAAATTCTCTTCACTATTCAGGGAGGTATTCAGCCACCCTTCCGCTGGACGCGATGTGGGCACCAGATTAGTCAGCATCCATCAGGGAAGATGTAGGGCGGCCGACTATGCATTCGATTTCCGAACTCTGGCTGCAGGTAGTGGCTGGAATCAACCTGCATTATTTACCATGTTCAAAAACGGATTACGTCCTGAACTCCAGGTCGAGTTGGCCATCAAAGGAGCCACTCTAAATCTGGAGGACTATATTTCTCTAGCAATAGTTTTTGACAACCACCTCAGGGAGAGTCAAACCAGCCGCTCAAGTGTGGGTGATATGGACATCACGGAGCAACCCGATCCAAAACCTGAGCCCTATGGCGCCGTCGTAGGGCCGAAAGGAAACTCTGTTTTTATGGCGGGGAGGCTGGACATCGGTGTGCTGCTTGTCCCAAACGACCAGATCCTTCCGTACCCCTTGAGGTGAGTGCCTTGACATCACCTGATATCAATGTCAAATGCATGAGTATAAAGGTACAGCTACTTTGGAGTACAGGCTCTACATATCTTTCAGCACTCATCGACGTGGGAGCGCCGGGGAATTTCATTGACCGGGCAGTTGCAGAGAAGCACCATATCCCCTAGCCACTCTCACCATGCCCCTGATCCTTAAGGCAGTGGACGGGAGAATGCTGGGGAACAATTCGGTGATGGAACAGACCACTGAACTCTTTATTACATGAGGAGCAAATCTCCTTGCTCGTCATCTAGGCCCCATGTCACGACCTCATCCTGGGATACCCATGGTTAGTCAAACATATGCGCACAATTTCCTGGGGACAGAACGAAATCACCCTGTGGGGGAACCAGTGCTTTCAAACCTGTTTATCCTTACCACTTCGAGCCACCCAGATGAAGAGCTCCAACACCATGAGGGCCAGCATCATGCCGGAGTGTTACTCTGACCTCATGAAGGTGTTTGATAAAGACACGTGAACTGCCACCTCATCGGCCAAGTGACTGTGTTATTGAACTCCTGCCCGGTACCATTCCGCCCCGCAGCAGAATTTATCCCTTGTCTGAAGCAGAAACCAAGACTTTAGAGAGACACATGGAGGAAACCCTCTCATTGGACTACATCCGTCCCTCCACCTCTCCAGCTGCGGCCAGCTTCTTCGTCTTTCTTTAAGGAACAAGAAGCCATTTTATCTCTAAGTTCCACCAATGCGTCTTCTTTTCATGCAAATTAAACCTGGCCAAATGTAATTATGATGGCAATTAGGAATCGAGAATTGCTGGCCATTAATTTAGCTCTCGAGGAGTGGAGACATTGGCTCGAGGTGGCTAAACACCCATTCTTGGTGCTGACCGACCACAAAAACCTTGAATACCTGAGGACTGCTAGGCACCTCAACCCTAGACAAGCTAGATGGGCCATTTTCTTTACCAGATTTGATTTCATGGTTTCTTATAGTGCAGGTACCAAGAACGGGAAGGCAGATGCTCTGTCCTGCCTCTGGGAGGCTGAGATGGAGGAGGAACCTCCTGCCACCATCCTCAAACCTGAATGTTGGGTGGGGCCCATTGACTGGGAAATCATAGACCAGATCCGTTATGAGCAAGCTAATGAACCTTCTCCCCCCAACTGTCCACCAGAATGTGAGTTTGTGCCTCCCCGGTTGCATCATGAAGTTATCAAGACTGTTTATTGTAATCCCAGTGCTGGGCACCCAGGAGTGAATCAAACCCGGAACTGGGCAGGAACACATTCTGGTGGGAGGGGCTAGGTAAGGACGTCCGTGAATGGGTAGAGGCCTGCGCCACCTGCTCACAGTCTAAACCACCCCATAAGTTACCTGCCGGACTGTTGGAGCTCCTAGCCGTTCCTAATCATCCCTCGTCTCAACCAGGTGTAGATTTTGTCACTGACTTGCCTCCATCACAAGGTAAGACCACCATACTGGTCGTGGTGGATCGCTTCTCCAAAGCGTGTCGTTTGGTGCCTCTAGCTAAACTCCCCACTGCAATAGAAATGGCAGAACATCTCATGCAATATGTGTTGAGACTCTTTGTTATTCCAGAGGAAATTCCTTGGGGAGTTCATCCACCGGCTTGACTCCTTTCTGTTGTGAACTAGGTTACCAACCCCCACTGTTCCCCTGGTCAGGCGAGCCTTCCCAAGTCCTTGCTGTAGACGACAGGATGCTGAGAAGTGAACAGACCTGGGAGGAGGCCCACGTCCAGTTACAGCACCACAAGCAACGCATACAAGCCAACCGCCATAGGCATGACATGGCAGAATTTAGACCCGGACAAATGGTATCATTGTCCATTAGGGATTTAAAACTTGGGTTACTTAGGGTTACGAGTACCGTTTATGGCTTTTCTGGGTCCCTGATTCTCGAACCTTGTGTTTAATTTAAACCATGCTTCAACGTAGACCTTTCCACATCTAAGTGGCTTCCGTCATACTATCCACGTTTCACCATAATTTGTGTTACTAGTAACTCACTGCGTTGCACTGAATTTTGAACAAAAATGCGACAAGTATGACCCCGTACTGTTGCACATCTTAAGATGTGTTTGCAGGAAGAAGGGGACAAAATAACACCTGGAACACTAAATCGCTTGGTATTCTCTGTGCCAAAACGTCTTTTAAGTGTGGTGAAAAGGAATCGCAACATTACAAAGTGATAAATGCTTTACCGTTGCAGGCCTGAAATGCAGGAACGGGTGTTTATTAACAATTGAAATGAAGTTGACCAGATAAAACATGAAATATCTCAGGTTCATCATGTTTGCATTGCAATAAAAGTCAATGTAAGAAACACTGTGTTTTTTATACGCATTTTCCACACCGTCTCAACTTTTTCTGATTTTGGGGTTGTAATATGATCTGTCATTACTATTTTTACTTTTCAAAATAATACTCCTTACCTTAAAGATACATACCAGCTGATGTCTACTCTTAACTACTACATGCTGTAGAGTAGGCAATTCACCTGTATAGCATTTTGACAGGAGTAATATAAAATATATAAATAATATTGGTTAAAACAGTTGGTAATGATATGTAAAATACATATATTTAATACATATATATTGCTGTAGAGTTGCAATAATTAAGTTATTTATTAATTGGGTTGATACATATGTGATGAGAAAACATATCAATTTAACAAAATATTGGCCAATCAATAATGTATCTGGGAATATCTCTAAAGACGCTGCTCACACATTTGCCACGTCATTAGCTGCACCCCACAACAAAAAAAAGATATTATTTGCTCTCTGCAATCACAGGTATGACATGGTTTATTAGTAACACTATGGCTGTGCAATGTTTGTTTATTCGTGTATTCATTTTCATACCCTCTTAATACAATTCAGGGTCGCTGGCAGCACTGGGAACAAGACAGGTGCCCTAGACAAGGCACCAATAGATTGCAGGGTACATGCACACACAAACACACACTCACAGCGGGACACTTTAGAGACACCAACAGAATTAACACATCTTTATAATGTCGGAGGGAATCAAAGAGCCAAGAGGAAACCCACAGTTAAACTGGGAGAACATGCAAACTCTACACAGATGGAGTCTGGGCAGGAATTAAAGCAAGATCTTTAGAATGGGAGGTGACAGCACTGCCCACTGTGCCAACCTGCAATATTTTAAAGTTAATGCATCAGTTTAGGCTATTAACATTCAGCTGTCAGCCTCCCATTTTGCCACGTCTGCTCAGTAGTACACTGCTCAGTATCTCCTAAGTTTTGTTGGAGTTGTTAACACTTTTGTGAATTAGGAATTTTGTTATCACACTTTAAATGTATGTATAATATTAAGACAAAATAATGTCACTCAAAGGTTTCTGGATGCTATGCCTGTTTCATCCTTTTATAGGCAGACTGTGACTCGGAGGCAAAGGCATGCTGAATTGTCCCCTCTACATGGTTATTAATCACATACTTACATTTAATTACCTAATTGGATTTAATTGGTGGATGTAAAAGGTGGGGGCCAGCCCTTCTTGTTGTCACTGAAGGTTGTGCCAAGAAAGGCGGTAGTCCAGAAGAGTGTGAGACCTTTCAGTGCTCTGAAAGCTATATTTATAACTGTACAACAATTTTTTTTATTCACATGGCTGTACTCTCTTGTAATGAGCACAACAGACACTTCCCATTCATCACTTTGTGTGCTTTCACAACCACACATGGGAAAGATTAATTTATAACTGATGGTGGGATTGCCAAAATTTACAATCACATGCTGTGAAAACACACCAGTTTAAGTTGTCATATTTTTTATAAATAGACAATATCACACAAAATCAGTGTATTGTAGCATTCGTGGCCCCTGTGGTGGGCGTGTCCCTGGTTCCTGCTTGCTTAGCTATGTACATTTGTGTCCAGTTTAATGTGTTCATGCTGGTATGTAGTTGTGATTAGCTCTGTTTAATTACGTAAAAAGGTGTGTTAATGTGTTTCATGGTGTTTTGTAATGCATTTGTTTATTTTGCAATGTAAAGCATGTACCTACAGTGAGCTGGCATCAGTGGCTGACTAAATACTTTTTTGCCCCACTGTTTGTAAGAATTAACCAAGTTAATTCAAATTAAATATTATGAAGAGTATAATAAATTAGAGAATATAAAGCTATAGTGTATAAGACAATAGTGAAGATAAATATTGCATATAATATGCATATTGTCACGCCCACGACCGACTCGGCTCCCCACGCACACAGGCTTCAGCGTTCCTCATCACCGGACTACTAAGTATCACCTGTTTCTCATTCACATCTCCATAGCCTCCCCTTCTTATACCGATCTCATCCCTCATTCCCACGCTACGCCACAAGGTTCCTGACCGGCTCTAGCTCTACACTTTCTCTCCAAGCCAACCTAGTATAATTTCTAAATAAACAGCATTACCTTTACTCCTCAGCCTGCGTTTGTCTCGCTCTGTCCGCCCGCGTTACAGTTGGCGTAGCCTACATGGAGGCAGCGGCTGCAGGATCCAATCTCGGCCCTAGCCTGGGCCTGGAACATCAAATCGCCGAGCTTTGTGCTCAGCTGCAGGAGGTCGCCGGCGCCGTCACTCTTCTGGTGGACAGCCAGCGCTCACTTGGCTCCCTGGTCCCCACGGTCAGAGAGCTTTCCCAGCAGGTGTCACAGCTATCGCTGCACCCCGCTCCTGTGGTTCATCCGGCAGTGGTCCCGCTTCCTCCTAGTCCACCTCGGGCATCGCCCTACAAGGTCGCCTTGCCGGATAAGTTTGACGGCGACCCGAATCGTTGCGAGGGCTTCTTGCTTCAGTGCGAACTGTACTTTGTCCACTCGCCGCCTGACTCGGATACGGCTCGCATAGCTTTCGTGATCTCTCTCCTCTCTCACCGTGCCCTGGATTGGGCCACGGCTGTCTGGTCTCAACAAGGAGCAGAGGCGAGGGACTATGACCGCTTCGTGACTTCATTCCGCTCTGTGTTCCAACATCCGAGAGAGAGTCGCTCAGCCGGAGAACTGTTGCTTCACCTCCGCCAAGGTCGTCGCTCGGCGGCTGAGTACGCCCTTCAGTTCCGCACGCTAGCGGCGCAGAGTGGCTGGAACCCGCCAGCGCTCCTCACTGCTTTCCACCAAGGCTTGCGTCCCGGTCTTCAGAGGGAACTGGCGGGACGTGACCTCGACCTCACACTGGAAGATCTCATCGCTCTCGCCATCCGCCTGGACCAACTCCTCGAGACCAGGCCGCCCACAGCCCAGCGCTCCCCTTCCACACTAGTGGTTCAGGACCCGTCACCGCCACCGGAGGACATGGAGGTCGCGGACGCTCGCCTTTCCTCAGCGGAACACCGCCGTCGCTTTGCCATGGGGCTCTGCTGTTACTGTGGATCCGACCGTCACCTTCGGCCTGACTGCGACCTCGCTCCATCTCATGGGCCCTCTGCTGTGCATGCCAAGCCAACGGCACGCACACCCCGGGTGAGTCTGACCCCTGTAATTCCTTCGTTTACGTTGCCTGTTCGTTTGCGAATTGCTGACACTGATGTCTTCCTCACAGCCATGATCGACTCCGCTGCCCAGGGGAACTTCATCGCGGATTACATCGTCACCAGATGGAAGATCCCCTGCACCACACTCCCCGTGGCCCGGCGGATTACTACAGCTACCGGACAGCCGCTTGGGTCGGGACTGCTCACTCGCATCACTGTCCCGGTGCACCTCTCCATCGGCGCCACCCATGAGGAGTCTATTGCTTTGCTTCCTGTTACCTCCCTTACACATCAAATCATCCTCGGCCTCCCTTGGCTTCGTCTCCACGACCCCCACATCTCTCGGTCCGCTCGGGACATTGCCCGCTGGTCTCCTAACTGTCAAACCCACTGCCTGCGCCGCCCAGCACTTCAGATCAGTTCTCTTCTGGTCTCCGGTCTGTCGTCCCTCCCTCCAGGCATGCCTCGCGAGTACCTGGATCTGGCACCTGTGTTTGGAGATGGCACATCGGCGCCTCTCCCGCCTCATAGATCCTATGACTGTGCCATAGACCTCGTCCCTGACGCTCAGCTGCCCAAAGCGCGGCTGTATCTTCTCGCACCGACGGAAGAGAAAGCTATGCAGGAATACGTCACTGAATACCTAGACCTGGGCTTCATTCGCCCATCCACCTCGCCTGTCTCTGCGGGCTTTTTCTTCGTCCCCAAGAAAGACTCAGGGTTACGTACCACCATAGATTATCGCCAGCTCAACCTCATCACTCGCAGGTATGTCTACCCGCTCCCCCTGGTGCCAGCGTCCCTCGAGTTGCTCCGCAACGCTCAGTGGTTCACCAAGTTAGATCTCAGGAATGCATACAACCTGATCCGCATGAGAGAGGGGGACGAATGGAAGACAGCCTTCAGCACCAGCTCAGGTCATTATGAGTATTTGGTGATGCCTTTCGGACTGGCCAACGCACCCTCGGTCTTTCAGGTCTTTCAACTCTCTGAGCCTCTTTGAATCTGTCTTCCGTTTCTTCGGCATTCCGGAGGACATTCTATCTGACAGAGAACCTCAATTCACCTCCACTGTCTGGAGAGCGTTTGTGGAGAAGCTGGGTGCCTCGGTGAGTCTGTCGTCCGGCTACCATCCCGAATCCAACGGTCAGTGCGAGCGCGTCAACCAGGAGCTAAAGAAGTTTTTGCGAGCTTATTGCTCACACAACCCACGGGACTGGAGTCAGTTTCTTCCCTGGGCGGAGATAGCCCAGAACTCCCTCCGTCATTCCACCACCGGTCTCACACCCTTTCAGTGCGTCTTGGGGTTCCCTTTGTCCCGTGGGATTCTGCCGCTTCCGACGCCCCGGCGGTTGACGATTGGTTTCGCCGCAGTGAAGAGATATGGAGCCAAGTCCACCAGCGCATTGACCGAGCCATCCGCCGCTACCAGAGACATGCTGACCGGCACTGGCTCCCCGCTCCCGCCTACAGCCCAGGGGATCGGGTCTGGCTTTCCTCGCGGGACCTCCGTCGCACCCAGGGAAGTACACAGTTTACTCCATGGTTTTTGGGGCCTTTCAAAATTATCAGACAAGTTAACCCAGTCTCTTACCGTCTTGACCTACCCTGTCATCTCAGGATCTGTCCGACTTTCCACGTCTCCCTCCTCAAGCCATGGATTCCCGGGCCACTGGTGGACACACCCCCGGCGGACCAGCCTCCGTCTGCCGGGCTGGACGATGCCTCCGTCTTCACGGTCCGCTGCATCCTGGATTCCCGCCGAAGGGCTTCGCGCCTTCAGTATCTGGTAGAATGGGAGGGCTACGGACCGGAGGAAAACTGCTGGGTGGACGCTACGGACATCCTGGACCCACTCCTCATCCAGGAGTTCCACGCTGCTCGCCCCGATCGCCCGGCCCCCAGGCCTCGCGGACATCCTCGTCTGTCAGCGCCGGGACCCCCGGCCGTCAGCTCTTCACGGGCCTCCGCCTGAGCAGGTCCTTCGAGGGGGGGTACTGTCACATCCACGACCGACTCAGCTCCCCACGCACACAGGCTTCAGAGTTCCTCATCACCGGACTACTAAGTATCACTTGTTTCTCATTCACATCTCCATAGCCTCCCCTTCTTATACCGATCTCATCCCTCATTCCCACGCTACGCCACAAGGTTCCTGACCGGCTCTAGCTCTACACTTTACAATTTCTAAAGAAACAGCATTACCTTTACTCCTCAGCCTACGTTTGTCTCACTCTGTCCGCCCGCGTTACACATATAATATGCATATATAACTATGCATATCAGCATTATTTTGTCTACTAAACAGAGTGACTGTCGGATCTTGTGTACTTGGCTGGAAATTCTTGGTGGCAAAACATCCTCAGTCAACCAGAGGATGGAAAAAGTTACAGCCCTCTGTAGTCTCAGTATGGTGGAGCTGGAGCTGATGATAGAAGAACAGTTTAGGTGGAGCTGAAGTGGAGGAATATCTTTGTGTGTGGGGCTGGAGCTGGTACTGGAATTCCAGTTCAGAGAAAAAGATTTTCATTTACAGTGGGGCAAAAAAGTATTTAGTCAGCCACTAATTGCGCAAGTTCTCCTACTTAGAAAGATGAGAGAACTCTGTAATTTTCACCATAGGTACACTTCCACTATGAGAGACAAAATAAGAAAAAAAATCCAGGAAATCACATTGTATAATTTTTAATAAATTTAATTGTAAATTATGGTGTAAAATAAGTATTTGGTCAATAAATTGGGTTCAACTCAATACTTTGTAACATAACATTTGGCAATGACAGAGGTCAAACGTTTACTGTAAGTCTTCACCATGCTGGCACACACTGTAGCTGGTATTTTGGCCCATTCCTCCATGCAGATCTCCTGTAGAGCAGTGACGTTTTGGGGAAACACGGACTTTCAACTCCCTCCACAGATTTTCTATGGGGTTGAGGTCTGGAGACTGGCTAGGCCACTCCAGGAAATTGAAATGCTTTTTACGGAGCCACTCCTTCGTTGCCCGAGCTGTGTGTTTGGGATCATTGTCATGCTGGAAGACCCAGCCACGTTCCATCTTCAATGCTCTCACTTATGGAAGGAGGCTTTGGCTTAAAATCTCACGATACATGGCCCCATTCATTCTTCCCTTAACACGGATCAGTCGTCCTGTCCCCTTTGCAGAAAAACAGCCCCAAAGCATGATGATTCCACCCCCATGCTTCACAGTAGGTATGGTGCAACTCAGCATTCTTCTTCCTCCAAACACGGCGAGTTGAGTTTTTACCAAAAAGTTCTATTTTGATTTCACATGATAACCACATGATATTCTCCCAATCCTCTTCTGGATCATCCATATGCTCTCTGGCAGACGGGCCTGGACATGTACTGGCTTAAGCAGGGGGACACGCCTGGCACTGCAGGATCTGAGTCCCTCTCGGCGTAGTGTGTTACTGATGGTAGCCTTTGTTACTTTGGTCCCAGCTCTCTGCAGGTCATTCATCAGGTCCCTCCGTGTAGTTCTGGGATTTTTGCTCATCGTTCTCATGATCATTTTGACCCCACAGGATGAGATCTTGCGTGGGGCCACAGATTGAGAGAGGTTATCAATGGCCTTGTATGTCTTCCATTTTCTTACACTTACTCCCACAGTTGATTTATTCACACCAACCTGCTTGTCTATTGTAGATTCACTCTTCCCAGCCTGGTGCAGGTCTACAATTTTGTTCCTGGTGTCCTTCAACAGCTCTTTGGTCTTGGCCATGGTTGAGTTTGGAGTCTGACTGTTTGAGGCTGTGGACAGGTGTCTTTTATACAGATAACGAGGTCAAACAGGTGCCATTAATACAGGTAATGAGTGGAGGACAGAAGAGCTGCTTAAAGAAGTTGTTACAGGTCTGTGAGAGCCAGAAATCTTGCTTGTTTGTGGGTGACCAAATACTTATTTTCCACCATGATTTACAATTAAATTCTTTAAAAATCCTACAATGTGATTTCCTGGATTTGTTTTTCTCATTTTGTCTCTCATAGTTGAAGTGTACCTATGATGAAAATTACAGACCTCTCTCATCTTTCTAAGTAGGAAAACTTGCGCAATCAGTGGCTGACTAAATATTTTTTGCCCCACTGTAACAATGATCAGTATAATATGCAGATAATGGCCATTAATATTAATGGCCACATGTGCTATTCACACAGGATTGGGGAATGGTTGTGATAGCGGCATTTTAAGATGGTCAGAGGTGTGAAGAAGTAACATAAATGAGTGACGAAACGTATCTATCACAAAACCCTATGTCCAGATGAAGTGATTCAACTTCTGGGATACACAATACAATGTTTGCTAAAGTTTTTAAATATCTCTTTAGAACTTCAGACTGCCTAACGACCAAACAGAATAGATTACTTTCTTCTTCAACAACAAAGACAACTGGGTATTCATATCAAGTACATGTGTACTAGCAAAACAATAACCGTCACTGAGAGTGGTAAACAACTGAATTTCCCAAAAATCAACACCAAACCCTTATGTCAGAGCAAATACACTCTTCCAGAACTTGCTTCAAAGGCTTCAGTGTTCCGGATAAACATCACCCATCTTAACAGACTACATTTAGGATGAGCTATGCCTGAGATGCTATCATACTGTGAGAGGGATTAGTAAAATCCTTGCATGTGCACATGTGATACACCTCCCACATCATTCTTCTGCTTCACAGATTTTGGTAATTTCACATATTTCATTGAATTTCATTGATTATTGAATTTTAATAACCTCCCTTCTCTTTCTTGCCATAATCATTTAAAATGTTGTATTTGATCATCTTCTCCAAACACTTAATCTGTAAAGGGCTCCAAGTGTTGAATCCTTTCAAGCTGATAAGGAACATATATATATTAGTAGGAGAACTTGCACAATCAGTGGCTGACTGAATACTTTTTTGTCCCACTCTATCTGTGAGTGGCAAAACCTCCTTCTTCAGCAATAACTGCAACTAAACATTTTTGTTAGCCATTGATCAGTCCTGCACATCAGCTTGGAGGAGTTTTGGCCCACTTATCTGTAGAGAACAGCTTAAACTTTGGGATGTTGGTGGGTTTTTTTACATTAGCTTCTTCCACAATATTTCTGTTGGACTAAGGTCAGGACTTTCACAGACAGATGCCCTGACATTTTGATTTAGAATTTGCCAGTATAATTCAGAATTCATTGTTTCATCCATGCTGGTAAGTTGTCCTGGCCCAGTTGCAACAAAACAGGCAAAAACTACATTCCTACAAGCACCATGTTTCACAGATGGGATAAGGTTCTTATGCTGGAATGAAGTGCTTTGATTACTCCAGATATCATGCTTCTCATTTAAACCAAGAAGCTCTATGTTTTATCTCTCCACAGAATGGTTTTCCAATAGCCTTCTGAATTGTCCAAATGACATGTGACGACAGCAGTCTTCTTTTTGGAGATCAATGGCTTTCTCTTTGCAACCCTATGATGCATACCATTGTGATTCACTGTTCTCCTGATGATGGACTCATGAACATTAACATTAGCCAATGTGAGAGAGGCCTTGAAGTTTCACTGTGTCCATTTTTGACCTCACAGACTATTACACACCTTGCTTTTGGAGTTATCTTTGTTGGTGAACTGAGTAACAATGGTCTTGAAATTTGTGCAAATAATGTCTGACTGTGGATTGGTGAAGTTCAAAGTCTTTAGAGATGGTTTTGGAATCTTTGCCTGGTGAGCATGTGTTTGTGCCATGATACACATCCAAAAACATGTCTCATGAAGATCAGACTTTGATAGGTTCATGTTACAGCTGTGAGCCCATTCACACCTGACTGTCATCCCATTGACTGAAAAACCTGGCTCTAATTTTAACTCAAGAACCTAGAGGTTCACATACTTTTGCCACTCCATGATATGTAATATTGGATTGTTTTCCTGAATAAATAAAATGACCAAGTATAATATTTTTGTCTCATTTGATTAATTGGGCTATCTTTATTTGCTTGTATTACTTTTAGAGCTCGTGTATAAATCTGATGATTCTTTAGATCATATTTATGCAGAATTAAAGAACTTTATAGTGTTCACAAACATTCAAGCATCACTGTATATATTAGATATTTACCAAAAAGAAACAGTCAAATTCAAACCATATGTTGGTTAACATCTTTCTAAAACATACACATAAACTTGCATGCAGACACATCATTAACCTCAGTAGAAGACCTTATACAACCAATGGATACTGAAACAAGATATCAAAACACAAGATCAAAAGCAGGGTGTTCCAAACATCTTTCCTTGCTTTCACCACCAGAATCAGCTTGTTCCCCCTCTGCCTAACAAGTCTTGGTCAAGATGTGTTGCAATTAATTAATGGGTGGTTCACACAAATTCCTTGAGTGAGCAGTGGAGCTGAAAGTCTGACAGGTGTTGTGGATGATAACACGAGGTAGTGTGTTTGTGCATATGTAAACAATGTGTCTTGCATTATTTTTGTCATTTATTTTTTATAACTTACAACTTTTTTACTTGGGCATGTCTGCATAGTTACATATTTACAAACAGCAAGCACACTGGCCTTGGCCCATAACTAGTTTTGAAAAATGCCTGTATTATAGTATATAGTAAAAAAATGTATATATTGTTTATAATTTACTTGGCATTTTGTATTGTAGTAATACAGTGGTATGAAAAAGTTTTGGCACCCCTGATAATTTTCATGATTTTTCTTTATAAATCATTGGTTGTCCAGCTCAGCAATTTCAGGTAAATATATCATATAGCAGATGAACACCGTGACATTTGAGAAGTGAAATGAAGTTTATAGGTTTTACAGAAAGTGTGCAAAAATTATTCAAACAAAATTAGGCAGTTGCATAAATTTGGGCACCCTTGTCATTTGAATACCTTTAGCACTAATTATTGGAACACAAAATTTGTTTTGTAAGCTCATTGACCCTTGATCTACATACACAAGTGAATCCAACTATGAGAAAGTGTTAAGGTGGCCAATTGGAAGTTTTTCTTCTCTTTGCATCTTCTCTGAAGAGTGGCAACATGGGAGCCTCAAAACAACTCTCAAATGGCCTGAAAACAAAGGTTTGTTCAACATCATGTTCAGGGAAAGGAAAAAGCTCTCTCAAGATTTCAGCTGTCAATTTCCACTGTGAGGAACAATAGTGAGGCAATGGAAGACACACGGCACAGTTCTAGTTAAGGAAACTCCCAAAGTGCAGACCCAAGAAAAATCTCAGATGGGAGGCAGAGGCGAAGGATGGTGAGAACAGTCATTAGTCAAGCCACAGACCACCCTCAAAGACCTTACATCCTCATCTTGCTGCAAGATGGTGTCACTGTTCATCGTTCAACTATACAGCGCACTTTGCACAAGGATCGAGCTGTATGGGAGAGTAATGCAGAAGCAAGCCTTTCTGCAGACACGCCACAAACAGAGGTCACTTGAAAGGTGTGCTACAGCACATTTGGACAATCCAGAGCTTCATTTTTGGAATAAAGTGCTGTGGGTACTGATGAAACTAAAAATGAGTTTTTTGAAATAACAAGGAGCGGAAAAAGAACACAGCATCCCAAGAACAAACACTTGCTACCCACAGTAAAATTTGGTGGCGGTTCCATAATGCCCGCGGGACTGTGTGGCCAGTGCAGGTACTAGGAATCTTGTTAAAATTGAGGGTCGCATGGATTCCAGTTAATATCTCCAGATTCTTAAGAACAATGTTCAAGAATCAGTGACAAAGTTGCACCGAGGCCAACGACCCCAAACCCTGCTCATAATCTACTAAGGCATTCATGCAGAGGAACCAGTACAACGTTCTGGAATGGCCATCTCAGTCCCCAGACATGAATATTACTGAAAATGTGGGCTGTCCATGCTTGGAAACCATCAAAGATGACTGAACTGGAGATGTTTCTAAAGAAGAATGGTCCAAAGCACCTTCAACCAGAATCCAGACTGGAAGCTGTAGGAAGCGTTTAGCGGCTGTTATTTCTACAAAATGAGGATCTACTAAATATTGATGTAATTTTTCTGCTGGGGTGCCCAAATTTATGCACCTGCCTAATTTTGTTTGAATAATTACTGCACACTTTCTGTAAATCACCCTAAATAATAAACTTCATTTCACTTCTCAAATATCGCTGTGTTCATCTGCTATATGATATATTTAACTCAAGTTGCTGATCTGAACAACCAATGATTTATAAACTAAAATCATGAAAATGATCAGGGGTGCCCAAACTTTTTCATACGACTGTATATTGACTGTAATGTAGTAGTGATGTGTTTGCCTTGAACTCAACAGTGTAAACAGAATGTCACATAATATTCCATATCCACAAATTAAAATTGAGCATGTCAAAATGATGTGGCTTTCTCAACCACTTTTGAACCTTCCTGCGTAGCCTCCTCTACTTTTGACCCTTCTCCTTTTCCACACCCAACTCCTTCATTGGCTGCCTAATGTGCCCTGTTGCACATCTGTACATTGCAGGGAAGTGTCAAATATTATGTGACCTCACTGATTTGTTTGATTACCAGAAACAGCCCAGTCTACAGGAGATGCATCTTCCTACTGCCCCTGCAGAAACGTATGCCCCAGGTCAAGAGCCAGACACAGTTACTGTGTTGGAAGATAGGTGTCTGGCTATGTCAGCAATCAGCCTACTTCTTGTGTTGTTGGAGCATGCCTTCAATCCTCTGATGGAGCACACTGTCCACAAGTCCATCAAGTCCACACTGACTTGTTGCATCACATCCAGATATCCACAGCGGGGGAGGTGTTAGGAGACGTGTGCCAGGGCACAAAGGGGGGTTGATAGCCCCAGACACACTTGTTCTGCACTATCTCTGCCGAGTGAAGGATAAACTTAATCGAGCTGGAGAAATGGTCAATGACAGTGAGAGCTGTATTGTAATCAGACTTGGTTATATTAGTGGCAAAATGAATGGCCATGTGGAACCAGAGGCAGTCCAGGAGAGGTTGTAGTTTGCCTTCAGGATGTAAACAAGGCACTTTGGATGGCATGCAAATGGAAAAAGAAGTTAACTTATGGACGTCCATGGCCATTATCTCCCACCATTATTTGAAAGCTAGGTGCTGTAGGATCTTCCCTTGATATCTGGTGCAGGGAGCAGTACAAGTCAGAGGAATTAACTTACAGTCAGCAGAGCACTGAACTAGAGCAGGGGTTTGCTGGAGGCAGCATCCAGGTCCCCATCAAACTCCCATTTGATAGCACGAGCAAAGCTTGAACCCAGCAGGATAGCCTTTGGTGGACTGATTGGGTAATTCTCAGTAGAATTAAGGTGAGCCAGAGCATTGGCCCTGAGATTCTTGGAAGTCAGGGCAGTAGGAGATGGTTTCTTCGGTTCACCCTGTCTCTGACAGAGAATGTCACCTACTTCATGTCAGATGTGTCCCCCTTCAGGATGAAGGGACGACTGGGGTCAGAGTGGTTCAGGACCGGGGCTGAGGAGAAAGCTTACTCGAGGCAGTGGAATGCTTGGGGGAAAGAAATGAAGGGATCAGGGATCGAGGGAATGAAGAGATCGAGTTGGTTCCCTGAAAACCAGTACAGAGGCTTCAAAAGAGCTGTAAGAGGGAACTGAATCCCCAGATAAAGTGCCTGTAACAATTAGCAAACCCCAAAAATTACTGGTAATGTTAATTTCATTTGTTGAATGAATTTCATCATAGTTTTCGTCAACGACCCTTTTTTTCTAACAAAAACGAGACCAAATTAAAATGAATGAAAAACGTCAAAAACTAGGAGAAGTGAATTGACACTTGTCAATGAATAAAAACAAGATGAAGATGTTTGGCAGAGACGACATCTAATCAGAGCTGATTTAGTTTTGTGGAAAACAGGGAAAAGATCTAATCATAACTTTAGCATATGTGGAAAGGCGGGGTGAGTTGTTTAGTGATCCAATCAGTAATGCTGTAAAACACACACATTTGACTTAACCCCGAGAAGACCATACAGTTAGCCTCTGTACTGGTTTCCAGGAAACCAACTCGACAATGTCAACAGAAAGAGGAGAGTTGATATATTGGCACATTTTTCATTTGATGTCAAGGAAGACAAGACTCTTTGTAAACCATGTGGGGCAACTTACTCCGGTAAAAATACAACAAATTTGAACCGACATCTGCAGGCATGTCATCCTGAAACTGCGGTCAAGCTATTAGCACCTAAATGAAGAGAGCTCCTATTTTAGTGGTATTACGGTACTGCGTTGCAAACGCACTCAAAATTCATACTATCTTTGAAGAGTATTCGGGTAACATACTTTAATTTACATTAGTATACGTTTAATACTATAATTATGAATAAATGCATATAAAGAATGCACATATAGCCGATCTTCTGATCTTACATGTTTAATAACGCTCATAATATATAATTTATTCTAACTTTTTCCTATTCTACAATATCTCATGAGTGGCCACACCAAGTTTGAAGCAGATCAATGGTGGAAATTGAGTTATAATCACTTGTGTATATATATACTATCATTATTAATGCATGCATGTAGATGTTTCATTTCATCCAAGTGACTTAGATAATTTAAGGGAAATGTTGAAAAAGCATTTACGTATTGCAAACTTTACATGACATATTTTAGTCTACTGAATCTAATGTAGATTTAGTTGACTATAATCTTATTATAATTAGTCGACTAAAACTAAAAACAATCCAGATGACTAAATTATGACTAAAACTAAATTACATTTTAGTCAAAAGACTGTAACTAAAACTAAATCAAAAATTGCTGTCGAAATTAACTCTTGGATCCTCACCAAGATATATTCTCTGCCGATATGGAGTTCTTTTTTGAAGAACTGGGCTGAACAGAGTTGCTCTAATGCGGCAGGGAGCATGGAAGGTGTATACAGGTATCTGAAGGTGATGCCGTGGAGGCCCATATAATCTATACAGGGCCGCAAACCCCTGTCCTTTTTCTGCACGAAGAAGCCTGCTGGGGAGGTAGAAAGAAACACATTGCTGAGGGATTCTGAGACATAATCAGGCATAATGACCTGGGTTTCTGCTGGGGAGAGAGGATAGATGTGTGAATGAGGAGGCACGGTTCATTCCATGAGCCCAGTGGCACAGTCATGTGGTCCATGCAGGGGAAGTTCAGTGGCCTACTGCTCAGCCTGACATCGATCTATGTCACTGCCATATTTCCCAGGCAGAACAATAGGGAAGAGAGACCCCTGGCGTGAGTGTCTCAGAAGTGCAGGAGGTACAAGAACTGACGTTAGACCAAGTGATGCAGCAGGGGACTTGTTGACAGGCACGAAGCTGCAGTCTGGTGCTGGGTCTGGAGATCGGTAATAGACTGGGATATTGCCACTATCTGCAATCAGATCCAGGCTCAGATCAGCTACTGCTGTCTCTGGGGTGGCAAAGTTTTCTGTCACATCTGGCAGAAACTTTAGGTGGATGCAGAAAGCTGATTCAAAGCAAGCTTTATTACGACACAGAGCAAAGATGCAGAAGGGCTGAGCAGATTCAAAGTAAAAAAAAAAAAACACTCAAGGGGTCACAAACCAACAAGACAGGTTAACTGATGGTCCAAAACTCACAAGATAGAAGCAGAATCCAGAATGCAAGGGAAATGCTCACTGATAAAGTTGTGCCTTGTGCAAGGACAATGAAATATGCAAAGGTAAGAGTGAAAGTGCAGAGTTTAAATGTCCATGATGATGATGAACGGATGGGAAACTGCTGCACATGATCAGTAGATTGGCAAATCATAATGAGAGAGCAGATGATGTGGTGGGAGTCACACACAAAATTTAGTTCGGGCTTAACATGGTTGTGACAGTGACAGAGCATCTGTATGTGTGCGTTACCAATACATTTTCTATGACATGTTTGTTGTATTTCATAATATAAATGTAGCTTTGGAATATTCTTAGAAAATTAAAGTGGAACTTTGGTTATCGCAATTAATTCGTTCCAGAAGACTTGTCGAGAACAGAAAGCGATGAGTAATAAGCAAATTTTTCCCATAAAGAATAACGTATATTGAATTAATCCGTTCCAGACCACCGGAAAATCCACACTGTATAAGGCATTATATGCATTAATGGCATTGTATTGTACAGGTGCTCCCTGATTTATGAAGGGGATATGTTCCGACAAATCCATAATAAGTTAAATGTATCACAAACTGTGAAGTTTAACGAGTGTTTGATAGAGCTTCTATACTGTATCATAGTGGAGCCTCTGATAAGTAATGATAAGTTAAATGTTTAAAACACTTACATTAACCTACAGTTTTCAAAAATCATTAACACAAATATTATTTCATAAGAAAGTGTTGAAAACCTCATGTAATTTAGTGAGTAATGGATTGAAAGTGAAAAGTAAAAGCAAAACACATACTCTTGGTGAACTCAGGTTGCTAGCATAGCTGCTAAGCTAAATACAGCCTATTTCCTTGAGCACTCAATTCCTGTTTTGCGGTTGGCTCTTATAAACTCACCTTTTTAGGACCCATGTAGACTTGTTTGCACTGAGAATACAATACTTGTAGATACACGATAAAAAAACACGATAAGATCTTCTCTGAGCAAGGGCTGTTGTGAATCTGAATCACTGAATCACTGTGTACTGAATCGTGAATCATGAATCATGAATTGAGTATCGAGTTTAGTCTGAAACGAGTTGCAAGTTTAAGTAAGTGCTCTGAGTACCGAGCAAATGACTAGAACCAAGACAAATTTTTCTAGTCAAAATGCGTCGAGAACCGAATTTCACGAGTTCCGAGGTGGTCGAGAAATGAGGTACCAGTGTTAATTTCCTTAACACAGATTCAGTGTTTCTGCATACTTTTAAAAATCTACTTCAAGGCTTTATTGAGACCTCAACAAATAAAATGAAATTGGTATACAGCATGTTTTAATGTCTATTTTATTTAACCAGATACTGAGTATTGAAAATGCAATTGACAGAGAACTCTAATGACATATGTCGTAGCTCAACAGATTTCTTAATATCCTTGTCTTGTACAGCTAACTAAATTTCTTTTTTATTGATAACCAACAAGGCTAAAACACAAATGATTAAGCAGCCTTTTCTTAGAGTTACTTATACTCTATGACAATTTGGCAGAAATCCATAGCATATGCCTTGGTTACAGAAATGTCGGAGGTCAAGTATCATTTAAATACACCACTGGCAATGAATGTTAACTGTCAATTTGATTAACTTGATAAAATATATGTAATGACACAAATATACCAAGCGACCACTTCCAGCAGGGGTCTCATAATCTGGTAACTATGATGTTTGTAAGATTGTGCCGCAACACAAATAGTCCCGGAGCAAACAGGTGTAGCAAACTTAAGACTACACTTTAAATTGATTAATTTTAATGAACAAACGGGGCACCGATCGTTCGTGGACTGGTGGATCCGGAAAACCAGTTGAAAGAGACAAGCGAAATTTATCAATCTAGGTCTGAATAGTGAATTCAAAGTTTGTTTGTTTGAATGAAACTCTCTCACACCAAGCAGTAAATTCAAAAGGTTATAACAAATTTATTAACTGCAAACAAGGCAATACCAACAGACTATCTGATGTAATAACATGTGTATCACAGAGTTAAGATCAATAAATGACATATACATATAAAACATGTATATATCACAGTATTAAAATCAGGAAATGATGGCAAACGTACATATCACAGTATTAAAATCAGAAAACAAGATGATTCTATGTGCAACTTATCAGTCGCGCAGTAATTACCCAGAGGCAATGTTATAAACTAGTTTGTTACGACGCAGTGAGTTACTAGTAACACAAATTATGGTGAAACGTGAATAGTATGGTGGAAGCTACTTAGACGTGGAAATGTCTACTTTGAAGCGTGGTTTAAAATTAAACGCAAGGTTCAAGAATCAGGGACCCAGAAAAAGCTATAAACAGTACTCGCCTGGAAGATCACTCGAGTGGTTCAACCCTGGCCCGGGCCGTCCAAAAAGGCACAATTTTAGGGAGCAGTGACGTTCGTCTTCCGAGGCACACCGCCGCTCGGAAAGGCCTCTTGACGGCTTGGCTCCAGGGTTTCTTGCAGATGGCTGTCGCATAACCACGTTTCGGCGGTGTCTTCAGTTGAGGCTCACTTCCCAGTTTAGGCTGGGCACGGTTTCTCGACGTTTGGGTGCGTTCAACTCCAATTTCTACCTTGGCCACAGGTAAAGGTGGAGTTGACGCGTTCTAGCACCACAAGCTTTAAAAGACTTGAAAAACTATGATATACGAGCGTGGTAGAGCATGAAGGAGATCTTGGCTGGGTGGTCTACTTTTGTCGGCTTAATTTGTAATTCGGCAATACCGAACTACTAAGACTGCTGGACACAGAAACACTTAAACGTAAAATAAAGCGCAAAAACTTGAAAGAACTTAAGGACGAAAGACAAACAACTAAAAGACTGACAAAAAGCTGCAACTTACACAGACAAAAGACTAAAAGACTCCACACTGTTAGCCCGCGCCCATTTTGTATGCGTCTGATCGTAGGCGATCAGAGGCGGGGGCACAAGAAGTTGCCCTGACTTAGCCAATGAGAAGCTGACTCGTCATTAAATCCCTCCTCTCGATCGAGCATGTCTTCCAATTTCAACAGAAGTTACAACTTAGATTAATATATTTCTACGTATCTAGGAAGTCTAAAAGTATCACATAAGAACACAAATCCTAAAGCTACAAGTTTAGTTGCAGAATTTCATTGTAAGGTTCAGATGATCAAAGGCACCTTGAATTTATAAATTAGGACATCGTTAAGTCATTCTAACTACAGTACATACATTTGCTATTCCTTAAACAAATAATAATATGATCAATACCAGATGTAGGATACAGTACATTCTAAATAACAACTTCATTTCTGTTCTTTTATAAGTGTGAACAAGTATTAAACACGAGCGATCGATACATATAGAGAAAACATGCTATTATTTCTTATATTTTCTTATATTTTATAAGTATAGCACAACTGGACCATATTACGTATATGTAGCGTTAATAGCTGAATTACAACTCTGGATGCCCTCTCTACACCATCTTTTTTTTGAACGTTTGTCAAGTCATAAACTTTACGACACTTCGAATGCCAATGGTTCCCATCTGGACAGGATCTTCCCCCACTAAGTGATGAACCCATCAACACCAGACTCTTTCTCAAACCAACAGAATTGGTGGTCTGTTTAAACAAACCTATAACCTTCAACATCTCGAAATCATAAACTAAGCCCATGTGTAACCTTAAAAGTGGGTTTCAACATTCCAAACCACAAAGTTCCTCAATTTCTCTCTCACTGTTGCAAGAATAACACCTCTTTCTCAGTCGGCCTGGTGCCAGGAGGACAGCCCTGGATTTACGACACAAGGAACTATTGCCTTCCTTTTTAAGAGACAAACTTTTTAATAATAGTATTAACTTTTGTTGGGAACAGATTATCTTTGCCTGGATCACTCAATTAGAAAACACATGTGAACTGCTTCATGATGAGTCCAAGCACACCCATATATACTTAGCTATTTCATACAAAGAATGTGATCAGGGATATTTTTCATACTCTCATATATAATCATATATTTATGCATGTCACTGATTTCTCGTGTATTTTCATATCTATTTGGTCAATGTTTTAGTATAGTGACTATACGTAATATGATCCAGTTGTGCTATACTAATAGTTATAGTATATAGAAATAATAGCTGTTTTATCTATGTGTATCGATCGCTCGTGTTTAATACTTGTTCACACTTATAAAAGGACAGAAATGTAAGTTGTTATTCAGAATGTACTGTATCCTACATCTTGTATCGATCGTATTGTTATTTGTTTAAGGAATAGCAAATGTATGTGCTGTAGTTAGAATGATTTAACGATGCCGACGGTGCCTTTGATCATCTGAACCTTACAACAAAATTCTGCAACTAAACTTGTAACTTTGAGGATTTTTGGTTATTATGTGATACTTTTAGTCACCCTAGATATGTAGGAATATATTAATCCAAGTTATAACATCTGTGGCCCATATAGTGAAATTAGCGGACATATCCAAGAGAGGAGGGATTTAATGACGAATCAGCTTCTCACTGGTTAAGTCTAGGGACATACAAAAACGATGTGGGCTAACCGCGTGGTAGCTTTTTGTTCTCTTTGTTATTCTAAGTCTTTTCTTTTCGTTGTCTTTTAAAGTTGCAGCTTTTGGTCAGTCTTTAGTTATTCGTTTTTGTTAAAGTTTTTCGTCCTTAAGTTCTTTCAAGTTTTGCGCTTTATTTTTCAGTTTTTTCGTGTCCAGCAGTCTTAGTAGTTCGGTATTGCCAAATTAGAACTTAAGCCGACGAAAGTAGACCAACCAGCCAAGACCTCCTTCACGCTCGTATATCCTAGTTTTTTCAAGTCTTTTGAAGCTCGTGGTGCTAGGATGCGTCAACTCCACCTTTATCTGTGGCCAGGATAAAATCTGAGTTGCACGCACGCAAACGTCGAGGAACCGTGAACGCCCGCAGCCTAAACTGGGAAGTGAGCCTCAAGTGAAGACACCGCCGAAACGTGGTTACGCGACGGCCATCTGCAAGAAACCCCAGAGCCAAGCCGCTAAAGAGGCCTTTCCGAGCGGCGGTGTGCCTCGGAAGACGAACGTCACCGCTCCCCAAAATCGTGCCTTTTTTGGACGGGCCGGGCCAGGGCTGAATGCCCCGAACCACTTGAGTGATCTTCCAGGCGAGTACCGTTTATGGCTTTTCTGGGTCCTTGATTCTCGAACCTTGCGTTTGATATTAAGCCACGCTTCAACAAAGACTTATCCACATCTAAGTAGCTTCTACCATACTATTCATGTTCAACGTAATTTGTGTTACTAGTAACTCACTGCGTCATAACAAACTAATTCATAACATTGCCTCTGGGTAATTATTGCGCGACCGATAAGTTGCACATAGAGTCATCTTGGTTTCTGATATTAATACTGTGATATGTACGTTTGCCATCATTCCATATTTTCAATACTGTGATATATACATGTTCATCGTCATTTTATGATTTTAACTCTGTGATACCCTTGTTATTACATCAGATAGTCTGTTGGTATTGCCTTCTTTGCAATTAATAAACTTGTTATAACCTTTTGAATTTACCGCTTGGTGTGAGAGAGTTTCATTCAAACAAAGGTCGAGAAACATAACTTTGAATTCACTATTCAGACCTAGACTGATCAATTTTGCTTTTCTCTTTCAACTGGTTTTCCGGATCTACCAGTCCACAAACGATCTGGTGGTGCCCCGTTTGTTCATTAAAAATTAATTAATTTAAAGTGTAGTCTTAGGTTTGCTACATATAAAACGGTCACTATACTAAAACATTAACCAAATAGATATGAAAATACAAATCAGTGACATGCATATATATATGATTATATATAGGAGTATGAAAAATATCCCTGATCAAATTCTTTGTATGAAATAGCTAAGTACATATGGGTGTGTTTGGACTTATTATGAAGCAGTTCTCATGTGTTTTCTAATTGAGTGGTCCAGGCGAAAATAATCTGTTTCCAGCAAAAGTTAATACTATTATTAAAAGTATGTCTTTTAAAAGGAAGGTTGAAGTCCTTTTGTTGTATTCCAGGGCTGTTCTTCATGGGTCCTTCCTGTGTGATAAGGGTTGCAAGAGCTGTGGGGGAAGGTCATTATTTCGGCAACAGTGAGAGAGAATTGGGGGGAAGTCTGTGGTCTGGAACGTTAGAAACCCATTTTAAGACTGACACATTGACTTAGTTTATGATTGCGAGATGCATAAGGTTATCTGCCCATTAAGCAAGCCCGATCTCCAATTTCTGTTGGTTTGAGCAAGAGGCTGTTGTTGCTGTGGCCATTTGCATTCCCAAGTGTCGTAAAGTTGTGACTTGGTGGGGGAAGAGGGTGTACAATTTGGGATTGGACGTAGTTATTAGGAGATAATCTAAACTTGTAAAGTTGCTTTGAGACAATGCTCCATTGTAAAAAGCGCTATATAAATAAATCTGACTTGACTTGACTTGACTTGTATAGAGTTGAATGACTGTCGATCCAGCTTTTTAACGCTACACAGGAGCCAATGCATGTGATAACCAAAGCAGCCATTGCTGCAACACAAAATAGTCCAGGATGAGCGGAACCAACCGTGGGAAAACAAAACGTGGTCATGGCTGCGAAAAACAAACATCCTGGCACCCAGGGTCCTCAAACAACCCTCCTGGGAGAACAATACCTCGCGACATACATGAGCTAAGGCCCTGCTTAAATAAAGACTGAAACAGATGTAACCATTCCGTGCTAGGGCCCTAGCTTCTTCTTATGATGTCACGGTCCGGATAGCCCCTTGCAGCAAGGAGGGGCGTAACAGGCGGAGGTCTGGGGTGATCCCTGACATACCCCCCCCAAACAGTACTAACGGCTCAAGTACGGAGCAATTTGGCAATGCTAACAGCCTAGATACAGAGCTAAGCAGTGCGGAGGACTCCAATATGGAGCTAGGCTGCGTGACTTGCTCAGGTATGGAACTAAGAGACACAACATGCTCGAAAACAGAGCTAACGTGATCCGGTCGACACTAAGGGGCACGGCATGCTCAGGTATGGAAACAAATGGCACTTCGATTTCTGACACCGAGCTCATGTGAACAAGTACGGGACTAAGGAGCACGACGTGCTCAGGTACGAAAACAAACGGTGCTTCGAACTCAGACACGGAGCTAACGTGACCAGATAAAAAACTACGGGATGCTACGAACTCAGATATGGAACATAGTTGCGCATCTGACTCAGGTACAGGGTTAAATTATGCAACGGGTTCAGGTACGAAACCAAGCGGAGCATTGGGTCTCTGTAGTACCGTTCTCAGAAACAGGGTTAACGATATCAAGTATGGTGCTACCATGTTTAGGCACAAAACTAGAGCAGCTATACCCCGTAATGTACATGAGCTAGGGTCCTGCTTAAATACAGACTGAAACAGATGTAACCATTCCGTGCTAGGGCCCTAGCTTCTTCTTATGATGTCGCGGTCCGGATAGCCCCTTGCAGCAAGGAGGGGCGTAACAGGCGGAGGTCTGGGGTGATCCCTGACATACCCCCCCCCCAAACAGTACTAACGGCTCAAGTACGGAGCAATTTGGCAATGCTAACAGCCTAGATACAGAGCTAAGCAGTGCGGAGGACTCCAATATGGAGTTAGGCTGCGTGACTTGCTCAGGTATGGAACTAAGAGACACAACATGCTCGAAAACAGAGCTAACGTGATCCGGTACGACACTAAGGGGCACGGCATGCTCAGGTATGGAAACAAATGGCACTTCGATTTCTGACACCGAGCTCATGTGAACAAGTACGGGACTAAGGAGAATGACGTGCTCAGGTACGAAAACAAACGGTGCTTCGAACTCAGACACGGAGCTAACGTGACCAGATACAAAACTACGGGATGCTACGAACTCAGATATGGAACATAGTTGCGCATCTGACTCAGGTACAGGGCTAAATTATGCAACGGGTTCAGGTACGGAACCAAGCGGAGCATTGGGTCTCTGTAGTACCGTTCTCAGAAACAGGGTTAACGATATCAAGTATGGTGCTACCATGTTTAGGCACAAAACTAGAGCAGCTATACCCCGTAATGTACATGAGCTAGGGTCCTGCTTAAATACAGACTAAAACAGCTGTAACCAATCCATGCTAGGGCCCTAGCTTCTTCTTATGGTGCTCCGCTGTCTGGCGGAGCACCACAAACGGCACGGTCCTGATCGCCCCTTGTGGCGAGGAGGGGTGTAACAGGTGGAGATCTGGGGCAATCATAGACAGCATCGCTGATCCTGGACAAACATCTGGGTGACCCACTTAGTTATGTTCAAGTTTTCATTCTCTTTGGATCCAAACACATCATAAAATTCATAAAAATACTCATAGTCCCAAAATGTTAGTACATACGACTAAAATCTACACTTGGTCCTCAGCATGCTTAAACTGTTCGTAACCCCCGAAAGACGCCAAACGTGTCATTAGACATGACTGCACTTGAATTACAGTACTGACAAAATAATAAGAATTATTAATATTACAATTCTATACTACATAAAATAATTAAAGTAAATGACATTATGTTTAATAATACACCCTGTTCAGAGAAACTGGCAATAAGCCTAAATGCTCAGCTCTCGCCAGCACGGTAGAAACAACGCACTGATGTGAGACTCTGCTGGCTTGAATATAATTTACATTTTAAATATCGGTGTAAAAAAAAAAACATTAATGCTAGAAGCAGTGCATCCTAACATTAATGTGATCCGGTAAGTGGGCATTAAGTGAAAAGGGCCTGGAGCAATTAAACACAACTGTGCTTATAGTTCAACACCTAACACAATAGATTTCAAAATAAAACATATTTATATATATATATATATATATATATATATATATATATATATATATATATAAATGAAAAAGACTTACATGAGCCATTTGGGTTTTTGGAAAGGAGGTTACACACACAAGTACCATTTTATGAAAATTCGTTTATTAATATTGTCCATTTTCATTTTATTTATATTTAAATAAGCAGAAGTGCTTAATTCAGAGAAATAACAACACTTATGTGCTCCAAATATGAGAGGTACCAGATCTAAGTACAGCAGGATCTGACTCAAATTAAGCACTGACTAGAGGATTGTAGGTTTATTCATACAGCCTACATGGAATTTGGTGGCAAGCTGCTTTCTTTATTATCTGACACACCACTATGGACTCTCAAAAATAAAAAAAATTTTGATTTGCATGCACTTTGTTCAATAAAACATTGATTTCCGCATCAGAATAGTTTTTTCTTTGCTTTTTTTGAGACATTTTGTAAATTCTGCATTCATGGGCTTGCACACTTCTCCTGACAGCCCAGAAGTGCATAGGACCTGAGTCATACAAGCAAACACTTCCAATGCAAGGGGAGGAGAGGGAATGAGGAGCAGGTTTTTCAATTGGAACACTCTCACCCTTGGCAATAAACACGTGCATGACTAAAACATGACACATCACACATTTCACTTTGTTAATACAGTAATGGAATTTACCTTAAGATGGCATCAGGGGCTCCCCCAAGGGGAAATGGCAAGGTAAATTTGCAGAGGTTAAAAAGACTATTTAAAAGCAGGGGTTGTTTCCCTTCTGTGTTAGGTCAGAATTGTGCCCTATGCACAAACATTTACCTCTAAAGTTACTGTATCAGCTTTTTCATTATTTTTATGATTAAAATAATATTTTCATATAGGCTAAATGTAACAGTTAAATTAGAATAAAGTAGCTATATTTGAAACGATAATAATGGCATTTCAATAACAAACTTTGCAAGTAGTTTTAATACAGTTGATGGTAGCACGGCAGCTTATAATTTTGTAATAGATCTAATTGATTTTCTCATATTTTTATTTCAATTACTCTTTTGCTTCAGTTCGCAGTAGGCTAGTGAAGTCTCTAAATGGCACAAAACTCCTATTTCTTAAAGTATTAAAGCTCACTTAATAATAATCTGTTTGCATAAACATATTAGAGGATTACGTGATTTAAATGTATTTTTGTGCAATTTGTTTCCTGTGACTGTGTTTCCTGTGACTTCCGAATATAAAGTGGGGCAAAAAAGTATTTAGTCAGCCACTAATTGTGCATGTTCTCCTATTTAGAAAGATGAGAGAGGTCTGTGATTTTCATCAAAGGTACACTATGAGAGACAAAATGAGGAAACAAATCCAGGAAATCACATCACTACTTTATCATTGTCATGCTGGAAGACCCAGCCACGTTCCATCTTCAGTGCTCTCACTGATGGAAGGAGTTTTTGGCTTAAAATCTCACGATATATGGACCCGTTCATTCTTCCCTTAACACCGATCAGTCATCCTGTCCCCTCTGCAGAAAAACAGCCCCAAAGCATGATGTTTCCACCCCCATGCTTCACAGTAGGTATGGTGTTCTTGGGATGCAACTCAGCATTCTTCTTCCTCCAAACACGACAAGTTGAGTTTTTTCCAAAAAGTTCTATTTTGGTTTCATCTGACCACATGATATTCTCCCAATCCTCTATTCTCCCAATCCTCTTCTGGATCATCCATATGCTCTCTGGCAAACTTCAGACAGGCCTGGACATGTACTGGCTTAAGCAGGGGGGGCACGCCTGGCACTGCAGGATCTGAGTCCCTCTCGGCGGTAGTGTGTTACTGATCGTAGCCTTTGGTACTTTGTCCAAGCTCTTGCAGATCATTTCATAACGGTCCCTCCATTGTAGTTCTGGGTTTTGCTCACCCTTCTCATGATTAATTTTGACCCCACGGGATGAGATCTTGCATGGAGCCCCAGATCAAGGGAGATATTCAATGGCTTTGTATGTCTTCCATTTCTAAAATGAAATCTTGCTTGTTTGTGTTGGGGTGAGCTATTGGGTCGTCACGTTTTTTTACGGCCTCATGATCATTTGCACATGATCCCTCACGTTTTGTTTACCTTTTTCCGAGCACGGCGTGTGTGTGTTGTGCTTGCTTCCTAGCGATCGGTTGGCTGCCGTTCCCGTCTCATCCACGCCTCCTCCAACTACACACAGCTGAAACTCATCACTCATCATCTCCGTCCTGCATATAACCGCCAGCCGATCGTCAAGACTTCGCCAGATTATTCCGTCTTCATCACGGTACTGGCTGCTATACCTAAGCTGCGCTAGCTTAGCTTAGCTTAGCTTAGCTTAGCTTAGCTTAAGTAGCATAGCATCGTGTTGCATTGGATTGCATAGTGTTGTATCTAGCTTCCAGCCAGACTGTCCCTACAGTCTTATTTAGTATTTATTCTTTGCATATCCAGCCCTAGTCATACTGAGTCTCCTTTTGTTTTCTTTTCGGCTCCCATGCCGGTTTACTTTCCTGTTTAGACTCACACCGGTTCTTCCTTTCTTCCCCAGTCAACCCGCTCCTGTCATCCTCCTTCCACGCCGTCTCCTGGTCCAACCTGCTGGTCCTGGGTCCGGACCCTCCTGTTTGGGAAGCAAGCATCACTCCACCGCCGTGCTCTTCTCACCGCTGCACACCCCCCTTTCGGCGCGCCAGCTCCCGGGATCGACTCACGAAGCGTGACATCATAAGTTCCAGTACTGTTCATTTCTAAATAAACTAGTTTTTGTCCCTCACTCCGTGCGGAGGTCTGATGATCTGCCATCAGGGTTCCAATCCTGTGCATTGTTGGGAGGGCTTCTCCGACCCCCCTCCTAACAGTTATGTGGGTGGAACAATACTTCATTTTTCACCATGATTACAATTAAATTTCTTTACAAATCTACAAGGTATGTCTGGATTTTTTCTCATTTTGTCTCTCTGTGAAGTTGTACCTATGATGAAAATTACAGACCCTCTCTCATCTTTCAAGTCGGAGGAACTTGCACAAATCAGTGGCTGACATAAATACTTTTTGCCCACTGTATTAGCAGATTTAAGACATAGTACCAAGGCAATTTGTTACGAACCTCACAGAGACACAGATGTAGGAACCAGGTGCAGGTTTATGAAAGACAGCAACCGGTAAGCAGAGTCGAGTAACAAGCTGGAGTCGGCAACGAGAAGGCAATCCAAACAGCAAACAAATCAAGGGGAACAGGCAAACTCGTAATCCAAAAACAAGGCAAGGGTCATACACAATAGTACTCAGATATCGCTATAATCAAACGCTCGGAATAGCCGCAAAAAGCAAGCAAGACCTCGCAACCGTCTGTGTTTGCCACCACCTAATATAGAGATGGTAATGGCCGACAGACCGGAACTGGCGTACCCTCAGAACTCGGGCGACGGCGACCTCGTGCGGACCGGCGAAGGTGCGACAGCGGGTGTGACATAGCCCCCTCCCTGACGGGCGGCCCCCGCCGCCCTAGACCGTCTCCCTCTAGGACACCCTCGAGGCCTAGGAGCCAGATGCACGGGAAACTCACGGTGAAAGTCCATTATCAAAGAGGGATCGAGAACGTCCCCGGCTGGCACCCAGGACCGCTCCTCCGGGCCATAGCCTTCCCAATCCACTAAGTACTGGAGGCGTCCCGCCCGACGTCTGGAGTCCAACAACCTACTGACACTATAGGCGGGAAGACCGTCCACGTCCAATGCAGGAGGGGGCTCCGACACCGCCGACTGGGCCTGGGAGGAGGGCGGATAATATGGTTTAAGAAGAGAGACATGAAACGTGGGAGCAATCCTATAGGATGGGGGTAGCTCTAACCGATAAGTCACTTCATTGACCCGTCTAAGGATTTTAAACGGCCCCACAAACCTGGGACTGAGTTTTTTACTTGCCAACCTGAGCTTGAGGTCCCTAGTGGACAGCCAAACCTTCTGTCCCGGACGTAGGGTTCGCGTTTCACGCCTGTGGCGGTTGGCCTGAAGGCGCTGGCGTCGAATGGCTCATTGCAATCGCACGTGCGCCTCCTCCCAGGTTTGTTCGCTGCGTCTCAGCCATTCGTCCACCGCCTGCACTTCGGAAGGTGAGCCTGACCAAGGGAATAGGGGCGGCTGATACCCTAGAATGCATTGAAAAGGGGTTAGTTTGGTGGACGAACTTCTCAGGGAGTTCTGGGCATACTCTACCCAGAGGATGTAGCGAGCCCAATCCAGCTGAGATGTGGCGCAATATGATCGGAGGAACCTACCGATCTCTTGGTTAGCCCTTTCCGTCTGCCTGTTTGACTGGGGGTGGTACCCTGAGGTGAGACTCACGTTAATCTCAAGACTCAGGCAGAACTCTTGCCAGACTCGCGAGGTGAACTGTGGTCCCTGGTCTGATACAATATCCTCTGGGAGGCCATAGTATCGGAAAACATAATGTACCAGGAGTTCTGCTGTCTCTAGTGCCGTGGGTAATTTCTCTAATGCTATCAGCTTACACGCCTTGGAGAAACGGTCTACGGCTACCAAGATGGCTGTTTTGCCCTTTGACTTGAGTAGGTCTGTGATAAAGTCAATGCCGATGTCGGACCAGGGGCGCTTAGGAATGGGTAGTGGTACGAGCAACCCTGCGGGCAATTGCCGTGGGGTTCTTGGATTGTGCACATATAGCACAGGCCCTGACGACTTCATTCACATCCCTGGTTAGCCCCTCCCACCAAAACTTGTTCCGGACAAGCTCTACTGTTCTAGTGACCCCAGGGTGACCTGAGCTGGGGTGCTCATGGACGGACCGAATCACATTAGCACGTAACGTAAGCGGCACAAACTCACGATTGGGTGGACAGTTCGCTGGAGGGGGTTCCTCTGCCTGCGCCTGTCGCACCTTCTCTACCACCTCCCACTCGATGGGTCAGATTATGCACTCGGGCCGCAGGATAGTGGAGGGAGATCTCTCATTGCACTCCCCCTCCCAGAGACGAGACAGAGCGTCAGCTTTGCCGTTCCTGGAGCCTGGACGATAGGAAACAGAGAAATCGAAGCGAGTAAAAAACAACGCCCACCTGGCCTGTCGAGGGTTGAGTTTCTGGGCCGACCTTAAATACTCCAAATTCTTGTGGTCAGTTAGGACCACGAACGGGAACTTGGCCCCCTCCAACCAGTGGCGCCACTCCTCGAAAGCGAGCTTCATAGCTAGGAGTTCTCTCTTTCCCACATCGTAGTTGCGCTCGGCGCTGCTAAGCTTATGGGAGAAGAATGCACAGGTGTATAGTTTGGACGGAGTACCCATCCGTTGCGACAACACCGTGCCCACTCCCGATTGTGACACGTCGACCTCGACTACAAAGGGAAGTTCAGGGTCAGGGTGCCTTAAGATGGGTGCTGTCAAGAAGCGTGTTTTTAGTACTCGAAAGGCCTCCTCTGCCTCCTTGGACCAAGCCAACCCCCTAGTCTTATTCCTCAACAACGAAGTCAGAGGAGCCGCAACACTGCTGAACCCCCGAATAAAACGCCGATAAAAGTTAGCAAACCCTAGAAACCTTTGCAACTCCTTAGTCGTAGTGGGTCTCTGCCAATCAACTACTGCTTGGACCTTTAGGTCCTCCATACAGACGCCCGAGTAGTCTATGACATATCCAAGAAAGGAAACTTAGACACATGGAAAGCACACTTCTCCGCCTTAACAAACAACTGGTGCTCCCGGAGACGCTGTAGTACCTGCCTTACATGTACTACGTGTTCTTCTAAAGACCTTTAATATATCAGAATATCGTCAATGTAGACAATCACCTATCTGTCTAACATATCCCGCAGCACGTCATTAATAAAGGCTTGGAACACCGAGGGGGCATTGGCCAAACCATAGGGCATCACTAAGTATTCATAATGCCCCCTCATAGTAACAAAGGCAGTTTCTGGTGAGAAAAAACCTCGGCCAAACACCGATAAACCTTGGGGACCTTGGTGAGAGTGTCAGTCGGCGGGCTCTCCACTCGAGTAGTTCTCAAAGGCATGTCCAAACACGAAGTCACACACTGTTTTCCCCACCGAATAATTTCGTTGGACCCCCATGAGATGATGGGCTGGTGTCGCACCAACCAAGGATAGCCCAGAATAATCTCGTGCTTAGGGGCAGGTATAACAAAGAAAGATACCTTATCCTTGTGCAGAAGTCCCGTCGTCATGGTTAGTTCTTTGGTGTGTTCAGTAACGACCCCCTCACCCAGGCTTCTGCCGTCCACTGCCCTAAGCACCACAGGAGGAATGGTTACGGTGACTGGGATCCGTAGTTCTTGGGCGACTTCCCAGTTGATGAAGTTGCCCACCGCTCCCGAATCGATGAGCGCTGTAACATATGCACACTCTGAACCCCAACATAACTGAACTTTGATGGTCATGCACCTGGCTTTAACACTAGGGCTAGTAGTGGTGCTTACCTCGGGGGGTTCAGTCCTTCTAGTGAGCCGGGGGCAGGAAGCACAGTGGTGACCTGATTCTCCACAGTAAAGGCACAAACGTCCCTGAATTTGCCTTTGTCGCTCGGCTTCAGTGATATGAGCCCAGTCGAGCTCCATGGGCTCGGGTTCCACCTCCCATAGCAGACCAGACTCCAGACTCTGATGAGCTCGATTCTTGTCAAGCACAAGGTTGTCCAGGGCTATAGCGTGGCGGATGTAGGCATCCAGGGTCATGGAAACACCCTTGACTGCCATTTCGGCCTGTAAATCGGGTCGCAAACCACGTTTAAACATAGTTAATAGCGCTACATCGTTCCATCCACTACCAGCTGCTACGGTTCGAAATTCCACCGCATAGTCGGCCGCCCTGCGTCTCCCCTGTTGGAGAGCGCATAGCCTATTCCCTACATCCTGGCCGGCTTGCGGGTGGTCAAACACCTCCTTAAAATGTGAATAAAACAAAGTCTCGGATTGTAGGGCAGCACTGCCCTGTGTCCATAAAGCCGTGGCCCACTCCTTAGCTCTGCCCGTAAGCAGGGATATAACAAAGTGAATGCGATTAGTCTCACTACGAAATTGTTTCGGATGATGCTCAATGTACAAGCTGCATTGCATCAAAAAGCTTCTACATGAGTTCAAAGAGCCGTCATACCTTTCTGGAAGGGCGACTGAAACATGTGAGGACCTGGGTGTGGAAGTTGCCGCAGCATTGATAACAGGTTGGAGTTCTGGAGCAGGAGGTTCGGGACGCTCGGGTGGTAGTGGCGTGGTACGAGCCACCAACTCCTGGAGGAGCGAAGCCAACTCTTCCATTCGTTGCTCCTGACGAGCCAGGCGTTCATCGATACCTGCTGGTTCCATGATTAGGCAAGGTCTTCTGTTACGAACCCACAGAGACACAGATGTAGGAACCAGGTGCAGGTTTATGAAAGACAGCAACCGGTAAGCAGAGTCGAGTAACAAGCTGGAGTCGGCAACGAGAAGGCAATCCAAACAGCAAACAAATCAAGGGGAACAGGCAAACTCGTAATCCAAAAACAAGGCAAGGGTCATACACAATAGTACTCAGATATCGCTAACGCTAGGAATAGCCGCAAAAAGCAAGCAAGACCTCGCAACCGTCTGTGTTTGCCGCCGCCTAATATAGAGATGGTAATGGCCGACAGACCGGAACTGGCGTACCCTCAGAACTCGGGCGACGGCAACCTCGTGCAGACCGGTGAAGGTGCGACAGCGGGTGTGACAATATTATTATCAAGAAAACTGACCTTTATTTTAAGACTAAACAAAAGTCTTGTAAAAAACTAAGCAGGTTTCACATGCAGGTAAGACTGATTGGAAGCATTTGAGACCAGTGGTTAATCTCATATATTGCCAGACCAATGTGGATTTGGATAAGAAGTGTGTAAAACACCTAAAAACTGTATAATAACTGTAAAGAAACTGATGTAGTCTCTTTTTAAGAGTTAAACATTCTTATTTGTTCTCCATATAGTCTTATTTGTTATTTATTTCATTTTTAACTTAGTTTAAACATTTTACATTTCTGCATTAACCAAACATTAGGTCTTAATATTCAGTGTTACACTGTAGTTTAGATTTATGGCTTAGCCTGGTTATAGACGGTATGCTAACAATGTTATTTTGAATATAGCAAAGTTGACTTCTTGCAATAGATGCTTGGGAAATTAAGATCAGCATTTTAACTGCCTTCTCTTCTTGTGTCTTGCTTAATTTTATGTATGGTGACCATATTTTGGTTTTCAATAAGAGGCCAGGAAAGCAGCACTGAGGGTTCAACCAAGCAGGTCGTACAGTGAATTTTAGTGCACTGTATACTTTAGTTTTTTAACTATGTTGTGTTTGAATCAATTTTCAGTCCATGGTGTTTGTGGTCCAGTCTCTAAATAAAGTCTTTTAAAAACATTTATCACTAACCCATTTCGTAGTCATTATCTCAAATTTTGATTTTTTTTTTTAATACATTTATTTTCTTTTCCTGGACAGATCTGACAGGAATACCACAAAGGTTACAAATTTTAACAAATTACATACAGTGGTGCTTGAAAATTCCCTTTAGATATTTCTATATTTGTGACAAAAGCATGTGAACTTTGAATTCAGTATCTGATGTGACTAAACTTATCCGGTAATTATCGAACAGTGCTGCAGATAGGCGTGGAGGATCATAGCAAACTTCAAGGGGCACCATACTTCAACTTCAACTTTTTGTAATGCTTTTCTAAATGTGTTACCCTTTTTCTTATGAATGAATTGCATTAAAATTGAGAAAAGACCTGAAAAGCACAAAAAGGTATTAATTATGCAGCCACTCTGCAAGTCCAATCCTTGTGTACACAGACAATATTCTGCTATAGTGATAAACACCTAAGTGTTGCGTATGTGGAGTGTTCTGGTTGAGTGCTTTAATTTTTGATATTTTGAGTTCCATATTAATATGTATGTGCATGGATCTGATTCAGTCTGGGAGAGAAAAGCGTGGGTGTGTGAACCTCTGTGTCTGTGTTGAAACACTGCATTGCAGCTGGGATGCTTTCATTTATTCAGACAGGACACATAAGTGAAAAATCAATGAAAAAGCACATTACACTGCACAAACATTCTATGATCTGAAGAGATGACGCATATACATTTTTATTTTGAAAAGCTTATGTGTGCCAGAGTGCATTTTTTAGTGCAGATGCCAAAAACATTACCACTGTAAGGATTAAGTTGACAGATCTGGAGCACATCTGACTGCAAACATTTGTGCTTATTGATGGAACAAATTAATTCAGGGAAGAGAGAGAGGGGGGGGGGTTCATAGGGAGTAGCATACTTTGCACTTTTTAAGTACTCAAAAGACATAAAACCTCGTTTTTAGGAAAGCTGTAACATGAGAGATTCTGACTTAGTTAGATTAAAAAGTGAGGAGCAGCAAAAGAACAGACCCAGTGTATACACTATGGACGTGTGACACTGCAGGTTGCCATAGAAACAGGGACCAGAAACTTTAAGTGTTAACTATTTGCATATAGATTGAATGAAGACAATTCCCATGTTCAGTCTACTTGCATATCAAGAAATGGGTATCCCACTAAAGCTAATCCCTTGCGACCATACAGCTTCAATTTCTTCTAAACTATTTGTACCAAGTTAAGACAAGCCAGTTGAATATGGTTGTCACAATCCATATTCAAATGACATGAGTCTAATAAGCCTGGTCATAAAGCTCTACAAGATGGCAGAGCCAACTTTTGGCAATACCTGAAAAACTCTGTATCAATGAATCAGTTAGGGGTTAAATAAAACCTTTTGCCATCAGAAATGTAAAGAAGACTCATTGTTGCGTTCATTCAGAAGAGACTTCTTTCTTGCCACCCTCCTATACTGACAAGCTTGGTGTAAAAATTGTGCACAATCTCTTAAACTTAAAAGTTGACACTGTCCTCTTAGCATCCTTGATTAATTGTCCTCCTGGCTGGGTCATCCTGGAGCCTATAACTTTATCCTAGATCCTTTTTGAAAGCAGCTTTCTAACTACAGTGAGTTATTTGAATTGTCATGCTCTACTAGTAATGAAATTCCTAAGCAACTACTGTTTTGATACAATGGATATTAGATTGGGGTCATTTACCCTAATATATGATCTTTAATGTGATTGGTGGTTGGTTGTACCTGAACAAGTTTCTAATGGTTACTCTAAAGCAGCTGATCACTTATAAAAACAGGTATTTTAAGGATTACATTTTAGTAGTTGATCAGTTTATTTATGTTTATGTTTAAACATACTGTATATTTTGTCACTACACCAAGAATGACACAGATGTAACACTTATACAGGTATCATAATTACAGGATGTCTCCTATCTATTGAAATAATGGGATTACACATATGGCAATATGCCATGAAAATATGATTTCTCAACAAAAATTGTTTCTGTGACTCAACTTGCCCCACGTTAGGGGTAAGTTTATCCTAATCAGTGGGAAAGCTGAAACAAATAGCTTTTTCAAGAAATGCTACACAAAATATGGTTCTCTATCCAGTCTAATAGATTAATACAGTTTCTCTATCCAAATGGTCTTATTTATGTTTTTAAAAGATCCTTAGTTCAGTCAGAACCACTAGTCAAAAATGATTTAATTCAATGCCAAAATTCAATGCTGACAGTTTATTTAGCGGTATGGCTCTGTTCTGGGGCCTCCTTATGTTTCTATGTGCTTACACAGAAAGCGAGCAGCAGAATGACCCTCCGGCTAGGGGAAGGAGACGAACATGGCGACTTCATCAAAAACAAGACGGCGTTTATTAGAATCGACAGGCAACAATAGAGACTAGAGTCAAAGTTGGAGACGGAACAGGATCAAAACCAGGTAAGCGAAGCAATATATAAGTGCTCAGAAACTAGGAAAGGACCAAGTGACCAACGAGATGGCCAAGAAAGAGAGTATAAGTAGGGGAGAAGAAAGGACTGGAAGATGTCCAAATCCATTGACCAGACATGGGGAGATGTATAGCATCTTCAGACCAAATACAGGGGAAAGCAGCTCCGCTGTCCATCATCACTGTCAATGGTTGATTATTCACTTTCACCTCTACTGATGGATCTCTCTCTGGCCATGATGCTGCCAGCTGACACCCCTCTCTCGGGTTCTCTGGGCACCTCTAGAGCCCTGGTTCCGGGCACATATATAAGGGTTCACAAGTCCTGTGAATGGCCTTGGTTGGCCCCTAAATCCTCCTCTAAATCCTCCTCTGAAATATCCTCCTGGCCTGTTGCACTCATGGGCAAACACTTCTAAAAATTGTTGAAAATTTGTTCTAAATCTTCCTCCCCTTCCACTCCTAAATTTCCTTTGCCTCTTTCTCTCCAGGTTTGTGCTTGACAAAGGCTGTGGGCTGTGGGCAGGTAACGTCTGGAACCACCGATGACATGATTGGGGCTGAACCTGATTCGGTGGTAATGGTTTATTTAGCAGAGATGGACTCTGTATAACTAAAGCCTGCTTCTTCTCCTTCTTCTTGCTATCCTCCAGGTGTATTTGATTAAGTTTTCTGAGTGTTTCTTGGTCCTGTTCTTTCTGTTCATCTTTCTCTTAATATCTCTTAATATCTCCCATCGCAGGCTGCATTCCCACAATAACCTCTTCCAACTTCGAAATCCATGGATGTGATCCATCTTGAAGGGTAGGTAACTTCTCAAGTATATCTGACATATCTGTATTCTGGCAAGGCTTGTACTACAAACTCTGTCCTCAAATAACCACTGGACCCATCTTCTCGGATGTCTTCTCTTTTCTTGACCATAATACATATTTAATGTCTGATTTTTGGGAGCCTTCTTTCTGCAACTCTTCCCTCTGTATCTGCAGCTCTTCTAATTGATTTTCCAGTGCTTTTTGAGCTTTCTAATCTGGTAGATTTATCCAAGTATGAAAGACATTTGTCTCTACTTCTGTCAACCTCTCTTAATGCCCTTCTTTAATCCTCTTGTATTCTGGTACTGGATGTCAAAGGAAAAAACCCTTTTGAAGACAAAGGACCCCTACTTTCCAAATCTCCATCCTCACTTTCATTCTCACTTTCAGTGGAGCTATCGTCTCCTGTATTCCCTTTCCTCCATGTTTCATCTCCTCTCTTTTCTGCTCTAGCCAGTATCCGCCTGACTGCAGGGTCATATCCATCCATGATCCCCTGTAGATCTCTTTCTCCAAATTCTATCCTCCTGATCCTTAGTTCACCCTTAGTGTTCAAACATGCCATTTTCTTCTTACTTTTAGAACTTGGATACATCTTTAAAATGGTTTCTGCTTGTCCATGTCTCCTTGTCTGCTTGTTATTTGGTATTCTAATGTGATAATTGCCCTCCTGACTGATCACTGGAAGCTGGGGATAAATTTCCTTCAACTTCACATCCTTCACATAAGGTGGGGGTCTCTTTTCTGAGTCTGTATATGAGAAAGGTACATTCATCTCTGCCGTTATTTTTTATATTTCTTTCACATTTTTTCCTATTTCTTCTGTGCCTTTATCTCTTTCATCTTTCGCAGCCTTTATCAGTTTCTGTCCTTCATTTTCAAACATCAAGCTCTACTTGTCTCTTTTCTTTGTTTTTCCTCGTTCTACCCTTCTTTTGATCTGCCTTATAAGTGGACACAAGCATCTGCATTGTTCTAATTACATCTGGGTTAAAGCTTCCCTCTACTGGCCATGGTTGGTCAATATCAGGCCAGCGCTCATACCATTTCTCCAATATATTTCCAATAACTAAAGGATTATTCTTCTGTGCCACATCAACAGGAGTAAGTACTTTGGAAATTTTAGTGTCCTTTCTTGACATTCTAATAACATTCTCTTATTATAAATTAAGACCAATTACTAAAACTAAGATGTCTTAAAGCTATTTAGATTACATCTCCCTTTCTATTTTTTAAACCACTATTTTACCACAGTCAGTAAAAAATGAAATAAGTTTGCCAGGTCCAAAGGAACCGAAAACGTATTAATGTAATAGCGAGTCAAAACACTAAGTCCACCTATGATATTAACTAAACACATAAATAAGATCAAATTGTAAGTAAAATTTCCTCGAATATCCTGCAAATAAAAGCAACTCCAATCCCATATCAAGCTAAAAAATATCACACGCTCCTGCAAGGGACCAGCTATCACCAATTGTATTCCAAAGCACAGCAAGACAATCACCTATTTATCACCCAATACTCACAGCCATTTACCTCAAATCATCAAGTAGGCTCAATATCGACTCCCTGACACAGCTCAGATCAGAATAAACCATGCACAACCAATAAAACTCACATATGCAACTCTCAACAGAGTATAAATCAAATAATTATATTCCATGAATTAATTAAATGCATTAACTGGTCTGTTGATAAGACTCTTTTTTAAATGACTACACCATGTACACCATGTAGCATCTTATATACAAATAAACAAATCAATGTACTCTATTCACTCCAATTTGAGAAATATTCTTATAATGGCCTATAAGTGGAAACAGACTAAATGTGTATCATCAATAATGACTATAACTAAGCATACATGCAGGTACTGGTTAAAAGAGTATGTGTATAAAACTGCTCTGGTCTTGATCAGACGGATCCAGGAGCTGCACACGGGTCATCAGCAAACCTCAATACATGTGACACACTGTCCAGCTTCTCGTCTGCGCTTCAGCTCTTTTTATTCTCTTCTCAACTCCCACAAACCACAAATGGATAAGAAAGAGATAAAAATTCAATATCTCACAAGGTCCTTTTATAACAGCACGATAAGCAATTCAATATAGTTTACGCAGGTAATCCACCAACACTTAGGTCATTTTCATCTACAACAAATGTATTCCTCCTTTAAACACCAAGTTAAAATGTCATCCGATATAACAATTTTATTTTACTGTAATAACATTTTAAATCTTCCAATAGTATATTATTACCCACAAACTATATTTCCGAGTACCCTTTTATTTATTTTTATCCTTTCTATCACTCATCTTCTATCTTACATATTAATATCCTTACTGACATTGTCCAGGATTTTAGGCCCGTCTAAAACCGCCTCTCAGAGGGCTTTCATCAAATCTGCGGCTTCTACACTTCCCTTTAACTTATATCCTCTTCTTTCCTTTATTCCTATTTCTCTTCTATTCTTCAATGTTATGTCCACATTTCCCTTTATTTCTTCTCTTGTTTATATTTTCCTCTTATCTTCTCTGTTTTCTTTTATCTGCTCTTATTTCTTTAATCTCCTCTTATTTATCTTCACTTTTATCCTTTTTCCTCTTCTTTCTCTACTACATTCTACTACATTCTACATTCTATTGTATATAAAAAGGTTTATTGCACAGAAGAACAGCATCAAATCAAGCACCATGGATTGCTTGGAGAGGATTCAAGTCAATATGAAACACCTCTGTATAACCACTTATAACTACCTGCTTATGTAGGCTGGCTGCTTTCGTAGAACTAAGGTAAAGATTCTGAGAAAGAGGCCCTTGTCCTGTGTAACATGATCTCATCCCTCCGATTCTAAGAAAGAGGCCCTTAGTGTTACGTGAGATCTAGGATCCCACAAGGAAATAATATCGGAACCCTAACGCAAACCAACAAACAGGCCAACAGGACAACGACATGCAGTAAACGATGTGTTTATTAATAACAAGAGAGAGTGAATGTGTAAGGTGTGTAAGGGTCGCCAGCAACGGGATGTCGAGTCCAGGAGGATGGCGGCTGACATGCGGAGAAAACACAAACCTAAAGCGGAGATGTGGCAGCAGTGCAGTGCTTGCTTCCGAAGGGGACCAGGCCGCAGCGAGTGGGGAGAAGAAACCCAAGGCGCAGGCTGACAGCGAACAGAGAAAATCAGGGCTAGGAGAAAAGGAGATTGGCGATGAGTACCGTATGAAAGCACCAGAGCTAAGGCTAGGATAACACGTAAAGCATACTGGAAGTAGTACAATGTTATGGTTAAGCCAGGTTAGGCTAGCGCAACAGCTCAACAAAGCCAGGTATCGAATAAGATGGAGTACAATCTGCCGACGAGTGGCAGATCGATCGGATGTAGGCTGTAAAATCAGTGGAGATGAGGACCAGGTGTGGAGAATTTGGGAGGAGTGAAGAACGGGAGCCAATCGATCTGCGGAAGCAAGCATAAACACACAAGCACGCTGCACTCGCAGAACGTAAACAAAGGCGGAAAGTAAGGGGACTATTCTCCATTTTTAGTTCAATATTATTTCATTGCTTGTAAGTGGCTCATCAATTTTTGACATACAATGGGGCAAAAAAGTATTTAGTCAGCCACTGATTGTGCAAGTTCTCCTATTTAGAAAGATGAGAGAGGTCTGTAATTTTCGTCATAGGTACACTTCATCTATGAGAGACAAAATGAGAAAAAAAATCCAGGAAATCACGTTGTAGGATTTTTAAAGAATTTAATTGTAAATTATGGTGGAAAATAAGTATTTGGTCAATAAATTTGGTTCAACTCAATACTTTGTAACATAACCTTTGTTGCCAATGACAGAGGTCAAAAGTTTCCTGTAAGTCTTCACCAAGTTGGCACACACTGTAGCTGGTATTTTGGCCCATTCCTCCATGCAGATCTCCTCTAGAGCAGTGATGTTTTGGGGCTGTCACTGGGCAACATGGACATTCAACTCCCTCTACAAGTTTTCTATGGGGTTGAGGTCTGGAGAATGGCTAGGCCACTCCAGGACCTTGAAATGCTTTTTACGGAGCCACTCCTTCATTGCCCGAGCGCCACGTTTCATCTTCAATGCTCTCACTGATGGAAGGAGGTTTTGGCATAAAATCTCACAATACATGTCCGCGTTCAATCTTCCCTTTATTATGGTCCAGGCTTCTGAAGGGCGGAGGGCGACGTGGCGGCCGAGTGGCTATAAATAACGCCCCCTATCGGCTCATGCACGTGATTTCTCTCGCTTTTTCGAAGAGTTTTCAGTAGCAAATTTTTGATAGGGCTTAAAGATACGACTGGTCCTGAAAGAGGATCAGCCGAGTAGAGTCTGGAGGCTCGAAGTGAATTTGCCAGGGAATTAGATAGGAAGGGAAAGCTAAAACGCTACTGATCTCTCTTCCTCCATTTTCGCTGCGTTCCTCAGCCGCTGCTCGCAACTGCCGATCAGCGGTTATTTTTCCCCCTCGGCATTTCCCGGCCTGTCCGTGCCACTGTAATCCTTCCCCGATTGGGACGTCCTTTACTCCCGTTATTTGTCCGGGTTCCCTACGCGTGCGGTTATTGCAGCGCGTGGAAGCCGCCTCGGAGTCCCGCTCCATCTGCCGAAGTCCGGCATGTGCGCATGCGCCTTCTGTCGGGCGCTTCGGCTTCTCTCGGGTCTCTCCGGAGACCTCCGTGCTGCGCCTGCGCAGTCCCCCTCAACTTTTGCTGAGTAGCGATCTCCTTTTGTTCATTTTTCTCATTGATTATGAAACCTAACCATTCGCGCCTCGGGCATTTGTTTAGTTAAATCCACTCTATTTGGAATCTATCCATGTTAGCCGAGTTCGGCGTTCATTACTTTAGTTTGAGTCCGTTCAAGACGGCCCTTCTGTCTGCCCTTACAGCTATAGTTCTTCTCCCCCACTCGTTCCCCTAGTGGCCAAGTGGTGTAGTGGTCACTCACTCGCCTTCCAAACCTTAGACTCTCAGTTCGAATCCCGGCCACGGTCTCCGCCATGAGGGAGCGTCTCAACTCACTGGCTTGAGTGCGTTACTCTTATCTATATACCTCCGTGTATATATTCATTAACATTGAAATTTACATATATATTTGTATATATATATATATATATATATATATATATATATATATATTTAATTATATATATATATTTGCATTATCCTCCTGCAATTGGGTCCTCCTCCTTAAGTTAACCTCGACCAGTACTCCATTCGCTGGTCGAACCCTAACACCTGTCCCCATTGGAGAAAAACAGCCCAAAAGCATGATGTTTCCATCCCCATGCTTCCCAGTAGGTATGGTGTTCTTGGGATGCAACTCAGTATTCGTCTTCCTCTAGTTGAGTTTTTCCCAAACAGTTCTATTTTGGTTTCATCTGACCACATGATATTGTCCCAATCTTCTTCTGGATCATCCATATGCTCTCTGGCAAACTTCAGACGGGCCTGGACATGTACTGGCTTAAGCAGGGGGACACGCCTGGCACTGCAGAATCTGAGTCCCTCTCGTCGTAGTGTGTTACTGATCCCAGCTCTCTGCAGATCATTCATCAGGTCCCTCCATGTAGTTCTGGGATTTTTGCTCATCGTTCTCATGATCATTTTGACCCCACGGGATGAGATCTTGCGTGGGGCCCCAGATCTAGGGAGATTATCAGTGGTCTTGTATGTCTTCCATTTTCTTACAGTTGCTTCCACAGTTGATTTATTCACACCAACCTGCTTGCCTATTGTAGATTCACTCTTCCCAGCCTGGTGCAGTGGCTGACTAAATACTTTTTTGCCCTACTGTAAGCATGGGCAGAACTTACACTCACTGCATTATATTGTCTCAGTCATGTATGAGTTCATTGTGCGCCTTGCTTCTCACTTCCATGTGTTTGTGGATTACTTTTGTTTCGAGTCTCCATTCGTTTCTGGATTAAGCCTGTCTCTCGCTTCCGTCCTGTGTGGATTTCCGCCGCGTTTGATCTGCGGTATGCTTGAGGGTTACCTTGCTCTTTTGTTTATGTCCGCATTCACGTTACTGTGCTTGTTGATCAGCGGTGTGCTTGAGCGATACCTCGCTCTTTGTTTACGTTCGCGTTCGCTTAACTGTGCTTATCGATCCGCAGTATGTTTGATCATTAACTCACTCTTTTGCTTACGTCCATGTTTGCGTTATTGTGCTTATTGATCCGCGGTATGCTTGAGCACATCCGCTATACTGTTCTATACTGTTCGCTATACTGTTCTTAGTGCGTCTGAGCGTCTCACTGCTCCTTTGTTTTCGTCTGCATCCTTAGTTTATGATTAGTCTCTTTTTGTTAGCTGTGTCATTCTTGGTTTGATGGACTTTTGCATTGGTTTGCTCTTTCTTTAATAAATTCCTTAATTTTGATTGGAACCTGCGCTCATCTCTCTCGTTCCTGCACGTGACAGAACCTCATCTGCCATCTGCAGGATTTCTCTCTAGCTGGTTGTTCCAGGATTCCAGTCCTCACCAGAGCTAAGCTGGATCCAGTGCCGGTCCAGATAACTGCTGTTCAAGAGTCGTTCCAGACAATGTCGGTTTGTGAGTCCGTTCCAGTGCCTGTTCCAAGAAAGTCTGTACCAGTACTGGCCCCATGAAAGTCAGAGACCATCCAGGGGATGCCCATCACAGAGACCACCAGAGCATGTTGACTCCAGAAACGGTCCAGAGCACGCCCATCCCAGTAACTGTCCAGAGTACACCTACTCCAGAGACTGTCCCGAGAGACAGTTATGAACACATTTGCTTCTAACATCATTTCAGAGATAGTCCAGGGGACCCCTGGTTCAGAGCTCTTCAAACCGGCACCCGTTTAAAGGACTGTCAAGTCAGAGCTCGATCAAGGATCTATCAAGTACAAGTTCGTCTCAACATGTGCCTGAGCGTCTCATCACTCCATTGTTTTTGTCCGCATCCTTAGTTTATGATTAGACTCTTTTTGTTAGCTGTGTCGTTCTTGGATTGGCAGACTTTTGCGTGGTTTTGCTCTTTCTTTAATAAACTCCTTAATTGGAACCTGCCCTTGTCTCTCTCCTGGCGTGCACGTGACAATATGTATGTGTGAGAGAGAGAGAGCTCAAGCGTGCAAGGAAAGGAGGGGCTGAATGAATCAGTGCGCTGCACGCAGCTTTAGAGTCAAATGATTTTACTTAAATAGTAAAAGAAAAAATAGAAAATCAATTTGTGGTAGTTGATATTAAATCAGTATATGGGAAACACTGTAGTATCAAGATCCAGTACACTACAAGATCCTTTATAGCTTTGCCATATAATACGTAGTATACACGGTACATAAATTCAATATGGTGTTCAGACAATGGACAGTTTCTGAACGTATATCTTACACTAGGGCTCTGTGCAGCCAAAAACAGACAACAGAAAACAGACAGAGGTGTAGGTTTGTTTATTAACACAAAGACACAACACTAGTCCAGACACTGACACTCACAAACACATGTGTAGGATACTAATATCTCACACCTGATTATCGTATCACACCCCATTTATACCAGTAAACCTACCTCGCAAGTAGAAGTGATACTATAAAGGCATGACGAATTAACACACAAATACAGATTTACATTAATGTCATTTAGCAGACGCCCTTATCCAGAGCGATTTACATCTGATACAGTCTTACAGTCCAAGCAGCTGTGAGTTAAGGGCCTTGCTCAAGGACCCAACAGTGGCAGCTTGGCAGACGAGGGATTTGGAAAAGGAACCTTGGACAAAGGCTGGCAAAATAGCAAGCTCACGGGGCCAAATCCCACACCGTTGTGCCTGATAGTATAGTAGACATTAAGTCACATATACTTGTATATTTTCTTTAAATTTTCAATAAAATAGAAAATAATGAATTTTTTTGGGACAAAGGTAAATTATTAATTAACTTAGATCTTCTTATAACTGCTAATACATTACATTACAAAATATAAGATTATTTAAGATATAAGATTTTTATATATTATTATAAGAAATATCTCTTTTGTCATATCATTATCTCTTGCTACTGTACTGATAGATTTTCCTCTCTTGACGTCAAAGACTGCTCTCTCTCTCTCACTCTTCAAAGGGTACTGTGATAAAGTGATAAGCCTCACAGTGTTTTCTCTTACAGTTTCATGGCATAATAGTTTTGTCTGCAATAATTTAAATATGAAAAAGATTGCCAGTTATGGATTATTACTTTGAAATACTATTTAATACTCCAGAGACTAACTTAACTATTAACTATTAACTTCTTAACTGTATTTCAGTGCATCATAACTGGGTAAAACAAACCACTGTCTCAACTTAATCTGGATCATTTGGCTAATTATCCCAGAGCTACCTATTTGGAAAAAAGTGCCTAGCAATTGAGGGCTAGACTTTTGCTATACACCACAATGTTTATACTTCTGGAAACTTCCAACATATGTGACATACAATTATAAACCTAGGCAAATGTGATTTGCTATACAAATGATTATACATGACATGTAAAAAATTACTTTGACCAGAAAAAACTGTTTTTTTGTTAGAAAACTAATACCACCTTCCCTATGTGCGTCACTCCTTCATTGAGGAGATGGCTGCTTCCTGACTATATGGTCACCTGACAAAAAACGCACAGTTTCCGATACAAGGGTTGGGTTACCTACTATGACTACCACTAAGAAGGTTACATGGTGAGGATAATGTCAGGAGACAGGGCAGACACATTGACACAACAAAGATATTTTAGTACCTAAATAAATCATACTCTGTCTCTCTCTGTCTCTCTCTCATATAGACACACTACAAAAATGAATCTGACAAATCCTTCACATTGACAATGAAAGTTGCAGGCAGCTAGAGTTACAGAGTAGCTCTGACTTGAATGCTTCACTCCAGTGCCCCACTGTATTGTGTTCTCTGATAATCACTACTGAATACTCAGTAAACCAGAAAGTCTGCCCTTATATTGCCCTCCTCCTCTTATTTCTACTAGGCCTCGGGGCAGGCTTATTGCTAACATGTACAAGATGGCAAATCCAAAAATTAACAACTGTCAATAACAAAAAATATTGTTGATTTTAGACATCCTTGTGAACAGTTTAAGAATCTAATTATTCCTCCTTAAACTTAACAATAACATTAGATAAGCACTGATATATGCCACACTTACAAAAGGGAAAATAAAGAATCAGAATAAAGAATGCAAAAATATAGCATGTCAACTTACTAAATTTAACTCAAAAAGGCTGTTTAGAAACAATGGTTTAAAACTGTCAACCATTAAGCAAGTGCTTTTGGCACAGTGCCAATCCCAGTGGTCCTTCTGGCCAGGTCAAGCATGTACATGCATGACTGATTGTGTATGAGGGAGGGGAGGTCGGCCAGGGGATTATCCTCCAACAGATTGGCAACCTGTCAAGGGCACAATTAGGTCTGCACCATGTGCCCTACGCAATAAGGGTTGAAATAAAACAACACTGATGAGCAAAACTACAACAAAGCTAAATGCTCACAGCAGCCTCAGCATGGATTTTAACATTAATTTGTGTAATTTACCCATCAGGTCATTTGTCTCTAAGCATCAATTTAACAACTAGTTATGGGAAACAGCACACTGCTGTTAGCTTTGTTACTAGTGCTGCGGTAACTAGTAATGACTAATGTTTCACTCTTAAGAACAGTTTTGAGGTTGGTGTGTGAGCATCACTAGACAGTAGACAAGAAAAGGGAAAAAACTTAATAACTAACACGTGAGCTAGCTAGTGAATGTAAAGGGAATAGATCAATTTGTGGTACATAGTGAGAGAGGAGGAACCTGGACCAAGAAAATGGAGAAGTAGGGGCGAGCTTCCAAAAGCATACCTAATTTGTGTTCAAAGTGTGTTTAAAAGTGCAGATGAGTGTCTTCAACTTTAAAAGCTATACAAAATTCTTAAAAAAAGAACATCTTAAAAATGATGGGCAGCATGTTGAAAATGTTTACAATGTATTAAAAATATAAGACAGTTATCAGGGGACGCATTCCCACCCCTAGGGGTCGCCGCGGGACCACTAAACGCCGCGGTCGGCCTCCTATAAAATGAGCTTCCTAATGCCGGCCTTCGGCGCACTGTCTCGCTACATATGCGAACTTTTGAGAGCTCGTTTCTGTTTGGCGTTACCCTTGCATATGGTTAAGGATAGTGGTAATCCCGGTGTCGCACAGGAGGGGGATGTGGTAAGGCAACAAAAGCCTTGAGGTAACTGCTAGGGCCTTAGCCGGTTAGGTTAGGGAAAGTCGGGGTAACGCCACTAACCATCCGTCTCTCTGCAGCCCGGAACGCCCGCGGCCAGCTTCCCGCTTTTCCCCGTTCCCAATCCCCTCGGACGTTTGGTAAGCTTCTGGTGTAGCGGGTTCCTGTTGTCTCGGCATTATCCGGGTGCTTACTGCACCCCGGGTTAAGTATAGCCTTTCTTCCCCTGGACTTTAGAACGCGTTCCTTTCGTTCTAGAGACGCGCGCCGATTGCGCGCCTGGCTCGCTGAAACCCCGGGGGCACATGCGCAGTCGCTCGCCACACACACACACACACAGCGCATTGACACAGAGCGCAAAACAGCAACACACACACACAGTCCGCTTCGTCACACTCTGCGTGCGGGAGACGTGTGCTCATTGGGTGCTGCTCCCCCCCACACACACACAGACAGCTCTCTATACAGAGAGTTTTCCCACGCACACACACAAGGCTCGCGCACGCTCTGAGCGGCTGTGCATGCCTTTTTCCCTTCAGCTCAGTATAGAGTCTCTGACGGGTCCAATCCCGCCTTTTCCTTTCCTTTCGTTTTCCCTTTGCATTTACCTTTATTAATATTAATCCGCTTTTTGTTTGAGATCGCCAGAAGCGACTCCTTTGTTTGCCCGTAGGCTTATTGCCATCATTTTTTTTTCCTTTTTAAGGTCACAGGATCTGTGGTGCAGCGGTAGTTTCCCCGCCCCCGGAGACTGTGACTCTGGTCTCGAATACCGTGGCGGGCCGTCTTCAGTAGCCTTCCCGCTCAGTGACGGGATTTCTTTTACGTTTCTTCTCCTTTGGGCCGTGAAGTGGTAGACCCCCCCCGCGCTTGAGTCCGTTATCTTCCCTTTTTGGTGCGCCTTCCCAGGCCCCCCATAACAGTACAGTGCGCCAGTATGGACTCAGCAGGGGCGCACGATATGGACCCAGAAGGGTCCCCACCCCCAGCGGCCGCCGTTCTTCACCACCACGGCGTTACCCTGGGGCGTCATGAGCAGCAGCTCACCCTCCTCACTCAGCAGGTAGCGGCCCTTACTGAGGCGGTCAAGGAACTGTCGGGCCAACCTTTCTGGACTCCAGGCAATTGCCTCCCCTCCGCCCTTTCTGGTTCCCCGCCTCCGATGATTTCCTACCCCCCCCCCCGCCTCGCCTCCGGGGGATTCCCCCATCCGCCGCTCCCGAACGCTTCGCTGGGTGAACCTGAGCGCTGCAGGGGTTTCCTTATGTGCAGTGCGTGCTCGCTTGTCTTTGAGCTGACCGCTCATCTCAATTCCCCACACGCCTCGATCTCATTCCGAAACTCCCGAGCCCATGGAAGCTCGGACGGGCTGGATGGAACCCTTCCAGTGGGGCCGATTCCAGTGGGGCCGATTCCCTGACTCTGATGGGTTCGGGAAACGCAAGGGCCCGGACCGGTCGGGGGGGCCGGTCTTAGGCGCATCCGCTCGCCCCCTGTCAGGCCTCACCCTCCCGGTCGTGTCTTCGTCAGGGAGGGGGTGGGTCGGACCCGCCTTTCCGCCTACGTCGATTCCGGGCCGAAGGCAACTTCATCGACGACGCACTCGCGCGGCGTTTGCCGTCTTCGCGTCGAGGTCCTCCCCTGCCCCCAGCCACTCAGGGCTTTCGATGATCGGGTCCTAGGCAGGGGGCCTGTCACCCATAGGACCCTGCCGTTCACCATGGAACGTCTCCCTCCCACTCCGAGAGAGTCACCCCTTTCTAGTTACCGCACGCCTACCTCTCCAATTGGTCCTGGGTTACCCATGGTTACGGCTCCACAACCCGCGGATCGACTGGCCAAACCCGATCCGTCTATGCTTGGTCCCCCCGGTGCCAGGAGTCATGCCTGCTTTCCGGCTGTCCACCCCCCATCACCAACCTTGTGTTCGGCCAGAAGACGGTACCCGACTGTCCACCGTCCCCGAACCCTAACCCTACCGGGATCTGGGGGTTTTTTGGGTGTTCAGTAAAGGGGCGGCCCAGTCCTGGCCGCCAACACAGGGAATATGATTGCGCCATCAAAAACCTCCTGCCGGGCACCGCCCCCCCCCGGGGGCGGCTCTTTTCCCTGAGCCGCCACTGAAACAGGAGGCAATGCGCCAATACATCACTGAGGCGCTCCAGCAGGGCTTCATACACGGCCGTCCTCATCGGCCGGCGGGGGCGGGTTTTTCCTTTTTGTTGCGAAAAAAGAAAGGCACCCTGCGCCTAGTTGCATAGGACTACCCGGGGCCTCAACGCGATCACGGTCAAAGATCGATACCCCCACCCCCCTACCCCTTTGGCAACAGCCTTCGAGGCGCTCCAGGGGGCCCCCGCATCTTCACCAAGCTGGACCTCCGGAGCGCTTACAAACCTCATCCGTATCTGGCAGGGGGACGAATGGAAGACAGCTTTTCTGACGCCCACAGGGCACTATGAGTACAGGGTAATGCCTTTTGGGTGATGAACGCCCCGGGCTGTCTTCCAACGACTGGTTAACGACGTGCTCCGTGAGGGCCCTGGAACCGATATGCGTTCGTCTACCTCGACGACATACTCATCTATCAGCCGGTCACTTGAGGAGCACATCGGCCACGTCCGCCGGGTATTGCAGCTGCTCCTGGAAAGAAGAACCGGCTCTAACGTGAAGCTGGAAAAGTCGGGTCCTTCCCCACACCCCTCGGATCCGCCTTCTTGGGGCTTTGTTTTTTTCTGTTTTTTTTTGTTTTCTTTTTTTTTTTTCTTCTTTTGGTCGCCTTCTTGGGCTTTGTCGTGTCCCAGGGGGTCGCTGCACATGGACACGGTCAAACCAGGCCGTGGCCGAGTGAGCCCCAGCCCACTCCCTCCGCCTTGTCCAACGGTTCCTGGGCTTCGCTAATTTCTTCCGGCGCTTCGTACGGGACTTCGGAGCCCTTGCGGCTCCGCTTACCGCCCATCACGCGCAAGGTCCCAGTTCCTTTCCGTTGGACGGCCCGGAGGGCCGACCGAGCTTTTCGGGCAATCAAAGACCGCGGCTCACCAACCCCCCGGTCCTCAGAATTCCCCGATCCTGAGGAACCATTCGTCGTCGAGGGTATACGCGTCGACATCCGCGTGGGGGGCCGTTTGTGCAGCGAACGGGATCGGACCGCAAAAACTCCACCCGTGTGCCTAATTTTCGCGGCGTTTATCCCCCGCCGAGCGTAACTACCCCATTGGGGACCAGGAGCTCCTGGCTATGAAAACTGGCACTGGAAGAGTGGCGTTCACTGGCTGGAGGGTGCCAGACCCCCGTTTCCTGGTGTGGACGGACCCAAGAACCTTGCATACATCCAGCAAGCCAAAAGGCTTACAACGCCCGCCAGGCTCGTTGGTCCTTCTTCTTCGCAAGGTTCGAAGTCACTGTCACCTTCCGCGCCAGGCTCGAAAAACATCAAGCCCGACGCCCTATCAGGCAGTGGGATCACACCGAACTCCCCACTTCTCCAGGACCCCTGTTCTTCCCCGACCCCCGGGGTGGTTAGCAGCCCTCACTTGGGCTATCGACGACGTGGTCACTAAGCCCCTCGTCGCGAACCCGATCCTGGTACGGGCCCCCCGAGGGGGCCATAGGTTCGTCCCGGCCTCGGTTCGCCCCGAGTGATGCGCTGGGGCACGAAGCGTCCTTTGCGGCACACCCCTGGCCGCACAGCCAAACCCCCTAAAATAAGTCCTCCGACAGGAGCTATTGGTGGCCCTGCATGGAAGAGGGACGTTGGCAGTTCGTTTGCCTCCTGCGAGGTCTGTCCCGTAACAAAAAACCCCTCGCCAGGAAGCCCCCCGAGGCCCTCCTTCACGCCTAGAGGGCTTCCTCCCGTATCCCGCTTTCGCCCTGGTCCCACGTCTCCCTGGACTTTCGTCACGGTCTGCCACGTACAAGCGGACACGGCTGCTCGGGTCAGGCCAAGTCCAAGGGGCGAACAGACGGTTTGTCCCTCGTGGCAAGTGGATCGGTTCTCCAAAAGGGTGGCAAGTCTCGTGCGCTGCCCAAATGCAAGTTCCGCTGTCCAAGGAAACGGCGATCTCATCCGACAAGCTGTGGCCCGGGTGCACCCATTTCCCCGGGCCTACTGTCGGACTGAGGCCCCCCAATTCATCAGTCACCCGCTTCTGTTCGGCATTCTGCCGCTGCGGTGTGGGACACTTCGACCGCCCCCAAGTCTCTCCTCGGGATTTCACCCGGAGTCTTAACGGCCAACTGAACGGGTGAACCAGGACCTTCAGCACGCATGCTTCGATGTCTGACGGCGGGCAAACCCTCCACATGGACGGAACATCTGCCGGGGCCGGAATTCGCCCATAACACCTGTGGGCACTCGGCCCTCGGCATGTCCCCCGTTCGAGTGCCAGTTCGGGCTTCCAAGCCTCCCCTCTTCCCTCGCCAAAAGGCGGACGTAGGCGTCTCCTCGGCGGGGCAATTCGTCTGCCGGTGCCTGAACAATCCTGGCTCAAGGCCCGGACGGCACTCACGGGTAACGCGGAGATCCATGCGTCGTCCAGGCGGATCGCAAAGCGCAGGGGCCCGCGCCCCTCTTACCGCCGGGGGCAACGCGTCTGGGGCTGTCCACTCAGGACCTTCTGCTGAAGGGATGTTCGGGTAAAGCTGGCTCCTAAATACGTGGGGCCCTTCAAGGTACTACTTCGCAGGGTCAACCCGGTCAGCTACCGGTTGGACCTGCCTTCGTCCATGAAGATACACCCCACGTTTCACGTTTCCCAGCTTCAAACCCTACCTCTGCAGACCCGTGGCCCGTCCGGGGCCCCTCCTTCGCCCCGTGTGGTTCAGGGGTCCACGGCCTATACGGTCCGCCGATTGCTGGACAACCGAACGGGTCCAGGGTAGCACCCAGTACCTGGTCGACTGGGAGGGCCGCGGTCCCGAGGAGAGGTCCTGGGTCCCGGAACGCCACATCCTGGATCGCACCCTCATCGCGATTTCCGGAGGACCGTTCGTCTGATCTGGGGCCGGTCAGGGGCCGTCCCTAGGGGGGGGTGGGGTACTATCAGGGGACGCATTTCCCGCCCTAGGGGTCGCCGCGGGACCACTAAACGCCGCGGTCGGCCTCCTATAGAAAATGAGCTTCCTAATGCCGGCCTTCGGCGCACTGTCTTGCTACCATATGCGAACTTTTGAGAGCTCGTTTCTGTTTGGCGTTAACCCTTGCATATGGTTTAAGGATAGTGGCAATCCCGGTTCGCACAGGAGGCGGGATGTGGTAAAGGCAAAAGCCTTGAGGTAACTGCTAGGGGCCTTAGCCGGTTTAGGTTAGGGAAAAAGTCGGGGTAACGGCCACTAACCTCCGTCTCTCTGCAGGCCCGAGACGCCCGCGGCCATCTTTCCGCTTTTCCCCGTTCCCTCGGACATTGGTAAGCTTTCTGTCGCGGTTCCTGTTGTCTCCGGCATTATCGGTGCTTACTGCACCCCGGGTTAGTTAGCCTTTCTTCCCCTGACTTAGAACGCGTTCCTTGCGTCTGAGACCCCGATTGCGCTGGCTGCGGGGCGTATAGTCACGCTGTGGGGGGGCCGGCACAATGCGCAGTCGCTCCGCCACACACACACACCAACGCGGCGATTGCGCCCTGGGCTCGCAGAAACCCACGGGCACAGTGCGCAGTCGCTCGCCACACACACCACACACACACACAGTCGCTTGACACAGAGCTCAACAGACACACCACTACAAGTCAGCTTCGTCACACTCTGGGCGAGCAGACGTGTGTCATTGTGCTGCTTCCCCACACACCCACAGACAAGCTCTCTATACAGAGAGTTTTCCCATGCACACAACACACAAGGCTCGCGCACGCTCTGAGCGCTGTGCATGCCTTTTTCCTTCAGCTCAGTATAGAGCTCTGATGGGTCCAATCCCGCCTTTTCCTTTACCTTTCGTTTTCCCTTTGCATTTACCTTTATTAATATTAATCCGCTTTTGTTTGAGATCGCCAGAAAGCGACTCCTTTGTTTGCCCGTAGGCTTATTGCCATCATTTTTCCTTTTTAGGTCACAGGATCTGTGGTGCAGCGGTAGTTTCCCCGCCCCCGGAGACTGTGACTCTGGTCTCGAATCCCGTGGCGGGCCTTCTTCAGTAGCCTTCCCACTCAGTGACGGGATTTCTTTTACGTTTCTTCTCCTTTGGGCCGTGAAGTGTAGACCCCCGCGCTTGAGTCCGTTATCTCTCCCTTTTTTGGTGAGCCTTCCCAGGCCCCCCATAACAACAGTGAGAGCAAATGAACAACAAATTTCTGATATAAGGTGGTTTAAGTGACTTTGAACGTGGCATGGTTGTTGATGTTACACAGACGAGTCTGAGTATTTCAGAAACTGCTGATTTACTGGGATTTTCAAGCACAGTCTTCTCTAGGGTTTATAGAGAATGGTCAGAGAGGAGCCGCTCTCTTGGCAGGAATGACTTGTTGATCAGAGGAGAATGGATGGACTGGTTATAGCTACAGTGGTGCTTGAAAGTTTGTGAACTCTTTAGAATTTACTATATTTCTGCATAAATATGACCCAAAACATCATCAAATTTTCACACAAATCCTAAAAGTAGATAAAGAAACCCAGTTAAACAAATGAGACAAAAATATTATACTTGGTCATTTATTTATTGAGGAAAATTATCCAATATTACATATTAGTAAGTGGCAAAAGTATGTGAACCTCTAGGTTTAGCAGTTAATTTCAAGGTGAAATTAGAGTCAGGTGTTTACAATCAATGGGATGACAATCAGGTGTGAGTGGGCACCCTGTTTTATTTTTAAGAACAGGGATCTATCAAAGTTTGCTCTGTTTGTGGAAGTGTATCATGGCACGAACAAAGGAGATTTCTGCCAACCAACAAAGATCACTCCAAGAGCAAGGCGTGTAATAGTTGTGGAGGTCACAAAGGACTCCAGGGTAACTTCTAAGCAACTGAAGGCCTCTCTCACATTGGCTAATGTTAATGTTCATGAGTCCACCATCAGAAGAACACTGAACAACAATGGTGTGCATGGCAGAGTTGCAAGGAGAAAGCCACTGCTCACCAAAAAGAACATTGCTGCTCATCTGCAGGTTGCTAAAGATCACGTGGACAAGCCAGAAGGCTATTGGAAGAATGTTTTGGGGACAGATGAGACCAAAATAGAACTTTTTGGTTTAAAAGAAAAGCGTTATGCTTGGAGAAAGGAAAACATTGCATTCCAGCATAAGAACCTTATCCCATCTGTGAAACATGGTGGTGGTAGTATCATGGTTTGGGCCTTTTGTTTTTGCTGCATCTGGGCCAGAACGGGCTCGGCATCATTGATGGAACAATGAATTCTGAATGATATCAGAGAATTCTAAAGGAAAATGTCAAGACATCTGTCCATGAACTGAATCTCAAGAGAAGGTGGGTCATGCAGCAAGACAACGCCCCTAAGCACACAAGCCGTTCTACCAAAGAATGGTTACAGAAGAATAAAGTTCATGTTTTGGAATGGCCAAGTCAAAGTCCTGACCTTAATCCAATCGAAATGATGTGGAAGGACCGGAAGCGAGCAGCTAATGTGAGGAAACCCACCAACATCCCAGAGCTGAAGCTGTTCTGTACGGAGGAATGGGCTAAAATTCCTCCAAGCCGGTGTGCAGGACTGATCAGCAGCTACAGGAAACGTTTAGCTGCAGTTATTGCTGCACAGGGGAGTTACACCAGATACTGAAAGCAAAGGTTCACATACTTTTGCCACTCACTAATATGTAATATTGGATCATTTTCCTTAATAAATAAATTACCTAGTGTAATATTTTTGTCTCGTTTGTTTAACTGGGTTCTTCTATCTACTATCTGCTATCTACTTTTAGGACTTTAGGATCACATTTATGCAGAAATATAGAAAATTCTAAAGGGTTCACAAACTTTCAAGCACCTCTGTAAGAGAAAGGCAATAGTAACTCAAAAAAACAACGAGCATCTCTGAATACCAATACAGTAAACTAGAAGCAGATGGGCTACAGCAGCATAAGACCACACTGAGTGCCACTCCTGTCAGCCAAGAACAGGCAACCACCATAATAAACATAGCACTAAATACCAGAAAATTAAACTACGTTGGAACATTTCCTTCATGATCTGAGGGATCTATTCCATGACAATACAGCCATCTACAGTATATGAGTGGTTATTGAGTGGTTCAGTGGAACTGAAGAAAGTAGACATGTAAGTTCTTAATCATAAAAGTGAGCAAGGCATATTATTGTTAACTGAAGAAGATAAGAGAAAATCTAAGTCATGAGCTGAAGAAAGAATGAAAACATTTTTTTATTTAATCTCAAGAAAGGAAGTGGATTATTATTTACATTTGGGGATTATAAACAAACTCAGTTTGAGACCATTTTGAGTTACTCTTTCGTTAAAGCCATTATTTTGGGATTTTGCATTATTTTTGTTTGCATGGTGCAGTTGGATGAGTACCCAGTAAGACCGAAATTTCCGGATCGAATCTCCACACACACAGTGGAAGATTAAAAGTACACACACACACACACACACACACACACACACACACACACACACACACACACTTTCTCTCTCCCTTCTTATTTCTACAAAGAGACTTGTAGGATATCTACCATGAAATATTGACACCGTCCCATCATCCACATCCAAAAACTGGTCCAAAAACTGGTCCATAGTTTGAGGGCTCTAGTGCAATGTGATATGGAACACAAAGCAAGGGGAACACAAATGGAAAAAATGAAGACACAAGAGCTTATAAAATGCCACCTGGCAGAAACTGTAACAATAATTCAGAGAGTACTGCACATGGAATGCAAACAATTACTGCATTCACAAATATGGGGCACAAAGCACAGGGCACAAGCACAAACAATGGGCATGTGAGGCTCTAAATAACAAAACTCTTAACACTGAGCATGAACACTATGTCGAAAGTACAAGCTTAGAAGCTAGAGGAGGTGTGCAGTGCTGAAACATGCTAGCCAGAGTTGGCACAGACAGGTGAGACATGCTCCACACAAGAGCCAGATTGAATTTTAATGCTCTGACAGATTAAACATTCTGGATTAAATGCCACACCATTGATGAGAGGAAATCAAACGCAACTGTTCGTACTAGAGTGAGACAATTCCATCCATCAAGTTCAGAGCTCCATCCACCTGTCAGGATGATGAGCACCAGGAGAAGCCCAGAAGCTTCAAAGTAATCCTTACCCACGTGGATATATCAGCTATTGCTGATTGATGGTTCTTGACGCATTGCCGTCTGAGGGATCAGAGATTGAGTGTTCACCCTTTTCACACTGCAATTTCTTCAGATTCCTTGAATTGTTTAATGATGTTCTGTCCTGTGGATGTTTTTTTTTATTTGCGCTGTAAACTGTTTTCCATACCATTCCACATTTTTCTGATTTGTAATGCTCCATTTTAGATTAACACTCCTTTACACTTGCAATATATTGAAATATATTTCATATTGCTTGTTAGAATAGTAAACCTTGTAGAACTTTTTTAAAAGAAACATGTATGTTTATGTTAAAATATATTATTGTTATTGATACTGTTTAGATTTATCCCATGTCAAGATTTCATGTAGGGCAAAGTCTTACATAAAGCAAAATAAAAATTAGGGGCAAACTGCAGAAAATTGGAAGTGCCAACGATGTTATTAACAATAAAAGGATTTTGAATTGGAAATCACCTGGTTTCCTGCTGAATTGTTCATGAAATGTGGTCTGGCCTTCATACACATGTCAGTAATAGAGAAACACACACTGTATAAAGTAATAACACACAAATAAATGTACTTTTTGTGTATTTACTAAATAAATACACAAAAAGACTGCTCCTTCACATTACAGAATGGAAAATCTATGTTACCATCTGGTCTAAAGACTTCTTCAAAAGTCTGAGATTTCAATCAATGAGAGTTTGAGCATGGTGGTTTTAGTTGGGTTAGGGTGATATAAGATGACAGTGACCCATTTAGCAGATCCAAACACACAAGTGGAATAAGTCAGAGCCCAGACTTTATTGGCATAAGCTGAAGAAGGTTGTTCATATAATACATACCAAAAATGGTCTAAAATTTCTTCTCACAAGCCTAATCGGCAACCACAGTAAACATCATTGTTGTTAAGGGTTTATGCTTATTCACTGTTAAAAAAAGGTTTTTGACATGGGTAACGTATTGCATTTTATAAAATCTTATGAAAATGTTGCTGTGGTTAGCTCACACTGAAAATATGATAAGTGAAAATTGAAATTTCATATAAGTAAATCTATTCTAAAAATGTTTAAAACAGATCAAACGTAACTGGATGATTATATAAAGGTGCTGTGGTAAATGCCCTCCTGAGGGCTTTGAAAGCCCCCTGAACCTGAGAGGATCAAGACAGTCCTGTAACATTACCCTTCAATAACATAGTGAGAGGGGCAGCAATGCAGCTATAATTGTGAATAAACCTACAATAGAAGTTTGTGAAAGGGCACAAGATCCTATTTTTTATCTATTTCCACTATCATTATTATAAATATGTTTTAAATATGTTCTCTCTCTTCATTTTTATTTAGCTTCTGTTTATTTAAACTATTACTATAAACTTATTAATTAGATACCTTTAACTCTTACATATAACATCTAGGCCATCCAAGGAGGAGGTTGGGTCCCTTTTTGAGTCTTGGTCCTGCCAAGGTTTCTTCCTTATTACGTTTAGGGAGTTTTTCCTTGCCGCTGTCGACCTAGGCCTGCTCAGTTTGGGATTGGCCTTAGATATTAGACGATAATATAAAATTGTAAAGCTGCTTTGAGACAATGCTCCATTGTAAAAAAAAAAAAAAGCGCTATAGAAATAAATCTGACTTGACTTGTTTCTCAAGGAGCTGGGTGAGCACAGACCGGAGCTGTTGACCATGAGTTTCTGGCAATAATCAAAATGAAGCAGTGGCATAGTGCTCAAGCACGCCTCTCAAGACATAATTCACAAAAGCGTGAAACACTGATGCAGCATTATGAAGGCCAAAGGGCATTACCAGTACTCATAGTGCTCTCTGGTGGTCAAAACACCATTTTTCACTCATCCCCTTCTTTAATTTGAACCAGGTTGTAGGCACTTCTTAGGTCTAGTTTAGTAAAAACTGCCACTCTACAGAGTTGTTGTAACACGACAGGAACTACTGGCAAGGTGTATACATGTTTAGAGAACACTAGAATGCTGATAACAAGAATAATGCTCGATATGCACACAGAAAATAGTGGCAATACGTTGCAACAAACAATTCAGACTAAGCAGTATATGCCATGGGTAATCAAACACAAGTGAATGCATTCAGCACTCAGGTGAGGTGGTGACTGATGGTTGAAGTGGTCATTACAAGATAAGTAAATTGAATGAAGGGATGCACATGGTCAGCAACAATACTCAAATCGACTGTGACTTTCCCAAAATGACTGACAGGTATTAACAGACACGTATTGATTTAAAAAAAATAATTTTCTGCACCATTACACCACATCTACCAGCCTGGACTGTTGACACAAGACTTTTTTTTAGGGTCTCAAGCTGTTGGTGCCAAATTCTAACCCCAGATCAGACCAGGCCACACTGTCCAGTTTTGGTGAGCCTGTGCCCACTACAGCCTCTGCTTTCTGTTTTTGGCTGACAGAAGTGGAACTTGATATGGCCTTCTGCTGCTGAAGCCCAATATGAATGTCAATATTTGACATGTCCCTTCTGAGATGCTTTTCAGCATTCAGTGTAAACTTTAGTGACTGTTGTGTGTGAAAACCCCAGGAGATCATCAGTTATAGAAATACTCAAAGCAGACCATCTGGCACCAACAATCATGCCATGGGCAAAATCACTGAGATCACATTTTTCCCTGTTCTGATAGTTGATGTGAACATTACCTGAAGCTGCCCCCAGTATCTGCATGATATTGAACTGCTGCCACATGATTGGTTGATTAGATGGTTGCTTGAATGAGTAGGTGTAAAGGTGCTGGTAATAAAACCCCCAGCGACTGTATATATTAATGTTTCAAAGAATGAAAGCATGACTGCTTACATCTCTTGTGGTACACTAGACAGCTCTGCGGATAAACAGTAGGGGGATTAATCTGGGATCTAGCAAAGCATGAATGGAAGTGATGTGATCTCTACTGTACTCTAATACTATTTCAAGGTATTGGGCTACACAGACAATGCTTATCTAACAAACATAATCTATAGTTACTAGCAAATAATAGCAATAAATATTGATATGTGTAGCCTACATTTCTAAATACAAGGCTTGATTCTGCTTGTTGTAAACACTATGTAAACACTTTAGGTTTTCATTTCTACACCAAGAACAATACTTTTTCGTGTATCTCGTGACATTTAAAATGTCATAGCCCACGAATCACGAGTCGTGTGGTGCCGGGGTTGCCAGATTGCGCCGGATTTCCTGTCTAATTCCGATTTTACAATCCGTTCCTAATTCAGGGCAACACACATTTAACTGCAAGCACCTACGTGAGCTACATCAGTGTTCCAAACATGTTTAGCATCCTATTGCGATAAATATAGCCCAAGAGGTTAGGAAACCCATACAATCTGGCAACACCTGTGGACCCCTCCTGAAAGCTCGTGCTCACCACTTTCTATTTTCGTCCCAGTGGCGTCGTTTTTGCTTTTACAACGCTTTTTCCATCACAGCGTAAAAACGGATCACAGCATAAAACGGATCACAGAGCTCTCTCTCTCTCTCACACACACACACACACACACTGCTGTGAGCCTTGGCTTTCCTCTGAGCCGGACAGCTCCTCAAAACGGAATCGCGAGTGTCGGAGCACAACGTCCATCCTTGAAGAAGCATCAGTGATCTAAAGAGGGAAAAATGAGAGGAAAAGAGGGGGTGGGGCACGAATCAGGAGATTACGGATTGATACAAATAGGCGCTCGCGCCAACCCCAGCCGGAGCGGAATTAATGCGCTGCTATTTTTGGCTCTCCCGTGTTTCCAGGGGAAACCTAATGACGCAATGACGTCAATGCGGGTCAGCGACAGACCGGAGGAATTGAGTGCGGCCGTTAGGATTTTTTTTTTCGCCCCGAGAAAGACAGAAGAGAGCGACATTGAATTGCTTAAAATGTATCCATATTTAAAACGTCCAAAAGTTAGCAGCTAACGAGCGCAAACTGAATCGCCAGGGTTACCGAAGAAAAGGCTCGAGACGGTCTCACACAAGTGCACGGGAATTATCATTAGAGCACGAATGCAAAATCCATAAGTGTGTTCCTCGGTGCGCTCCTCATGGGGGTAAGAGTAAACTGTGGATTCTGTTTTGTTTCTTCTTTATTTTTTGTTTTTTAAACATTTGTTTTACATGAGATGATCCGAGTGTTTCGTGCTCCCTTGGAGCTTTCTCACTGTCTCAGAACCGCTGAGTTGTTAAGAGGTGATGGCGAGTGACGGGCCGTCTTGGCGGGTTGTTTTACAGGCGTAAGAACCGTCTCAATGTGTGTGATGGGAGAAGGAGGATGGTTTTCGGCGCATCTTCACGAGGCGGCCATGTGAGTACGGTTTTAAAGCCTCTACGGACGAGTTATTACGGACGCGGGTCGTGCTGAGTATTTTAAATAATGCAGCGAGCGAGACTGCATGTCCATACAGACAACGTTTAGCATCCTGGGTTCGTGTTTACGTTACATGAGCCGACGTCGTTTCCAAATTTCGAATACAATTTTTCAAATGCTGACTCGTGACTGAATTCGTGGCTCTAACTTCTTGGTGGTGAACAGGCTCCGTGCGCAAACCCCTGTTGGCATTATTCAACACGACCAGTTTCACTCAGTTGCCTTCACAAGTTTAGTTTAACTAGCTAGTGGGGATTTTTTTCAGGACAAAAACATGGAGAGTTGAAATGATAACTCATAGGCTGTCTATGGCAATGCACCATATAACGTCGACCCTAATCGCCACTCCTCGAGAAATGGCAAAAGCGTCAGCAACAAGTACTACCATAAGAGTTTTGTTAAATGTGCACACGCACACACACACACACACACACACACACACACACACACACACACTTGGTGGAAATAACCTGCCGTCACATTTCAACATTCAGAATCAATTCAGCTGTTGTTCTTCGATCAAAGTAGAATGATTTGCTCCATTCTGTCAAACCCAATGGCTGTCTGTGGCACAGGGCGTTCACCGCGCAGGGCTCTGGGGGGAATCAACCCGGCCTTATTTAAAACTCATGGGGATACAAGAATCAGGTGTGATTGTGACAGCTATTACACCTATGAAATCGCAAGAAAGGCCACGACTGCCCAGCCCACCATTATCCATGTCTAGCTTGTCATACGAGCTGCCTGGTGTAGCTTCCTACAGAACCGCGGGTTTCAAATGAGTTGCATCGTGTGAATTCTTACAAAAATCGTGACGTCATCTTGTTTCAACACCACTTACAACACAACCTAAAACCCATCAGCACCACGGACAGTTCCTAAATCAATAACGGACCGAGTGTTCGTCTGCGCACACAACCATGAAGAGAAAAAGGTATGGATAAGACGCACGTGCACCAACTACATAGAAATAGAATAGAAATATGTACAAATATTGAATTTTCTATGTGAAATGGAGCTGGTTAAAATTTGATACGGCAGTAAAAAAAGAGGGCTTGCGCCCAAGGTGTGCACAGAGAGGGGAGGGTAAGACGTACTGGGTGGTGGTGGGGGTGCCACTTTTTACACATATGACGCATTTAGTGAGGTAAGCTTAACAGATGTCTGTGTCTATGATTTGGCCTGTTAGGAGGCTGGTCAAGTCCAGTAGATTTAGCAATGCTTATTTCGTGTACAGGCGTGTGTTGTGGTGCGTAGTTGTACCCGTCTCTTCAAATGTTGATCCAAAACGTTGTCCTTTTGTAGGTTTTAACAAACCTTCCTTTAATAGAGACCAATGGTGTAGTCTGTACAGCTAACTGCAGTATACCTGCAAGACTATTAGGATTTGAGTATACCCACTGAAAAATGTACAGTGATGTGTACCGCTCATTACTAAAGCTTTAATATAGTATTTAAACACACAAAGGAAAAGTGCTGACAAATTTAAAAAAATACATTTTAATTCATTTGACAAATGTGAGTCACATAGGCATTACAATGTATTACTTATAGGACTGTTTTCCACTTTCAAATGAGTTTTGCCATCACAGATTGTTCTCGGAGGCATGTTGCCTGATGCACAAAATCTCATAAGGAGAATTAAAAGCACCTGTGTAACTCTGGACATGGTTACCTGCCAATTACTACAGGGGGGCAAAAAGTATTTAGTCAGCCACTGATTGTTCTCCTACTTAGAAAGATGAGAGAGGTCTGTAATTTTCATCATAGCTACACTTCAACTATGAGAGACAAAATGAGAAAAAAAATACAGGAAATCACATTGTAGGATTTTTAAAGAATTGTAAATCATGATGGAAAATAAGTATTTGGTCACCCACAAACAAGCAAGATTTCTGGCTCTCACAGATCTGTAATTTCTTTTTTAAGAAGCTCTTCTGTCCTCCACTCGTTACCTGTATTAATGGCACCTGTTTGACCTCGTTATCTGTATAAAAGACACCTGTCCACAGCCTCAAACAGTCAGACTCCAAACTCAACCATGGCCAAGACCAAAGAGCTGTCGAAGGACACTAGGAAGAAAATTGTAGACCTGCAGCAGACTGGGAAGGGTTAATCTACAATAGGCAAGGAGGTTGGTGTGAATAAATCAACAGTGGGAGCAATTGTAAGAAAATGGAAGACATACAAGACCATTGATAATCTCCCTTGATCTGGGGCTCCACGCATGATCTCATCCCGTGGGGTCAAAATGATCATGAGAATGATGAGCAAAAATCCCAGAACTGCACAGAGGGACCTGATGAATGACCTGCAGAGAGCTGGGACCAAAGAAACAAAGTCTACCATCAGTAACACACTACGCCGAGAGGGACTCAGATGCTGCAGTGCCCCTGCTTAAGCCAGTACATGTCCAGGCCCGTCTGAAGTTTGCCAGAGAGCATATGGATGATCCAGAAGAGGATTGGCAGAATATCATGTGGTCAGATGAACCCAAAATAGAACTTTTTGGGAAAAAATCAACTCGTCGTGAAAAAGAATGCTGAGTTGCACATGACCTACTATGAGACATGGGGGTGGAAACGTCATGCTTTGGGGCTCTTTTTCTGCGAAGGGGACAGGACAACTGATCCGTGTTAAAGGAAGAATGAACGGGGCCATGTATTGTGAGATTTTAAGCCAAAACCTCCTTCCATCAGTGAGAGCATTGAAGATGGAATGTGGCTGGATGTTCCAGCATGACAATGATCCCAAACACACCGCTCAGGCAATGAAGGAGTGGCTCCGTAAAAAGCATTTATTTTCCACCATAATTTACAATTAAATTCTTTATTTAAATGTGATTTCCTGGATTTTTTTTTTCCTCATTTTGTCTCTCATAGTTGAAGTGTAGTTATGATGAAAATTACAGACCTCTCTTATCTTTCTAAGGAGGAGAACTTGCACAATCAGTTCCTAACTAAATACTTTTTTGCCACACTGTATAAATGTAAGTCAACGGGCAGTTGACGTAGTGTGAAGGGTACTGTTAGACAAAGTAAACACCCTTCTTTTGACTACACTACACCACTGACAAAGACCAACATGTCTGAGCCTACAGTATGAGTATTACATGCCCAAACACAATCATGCTCTTTCACATACTCTCTCCATACTTCACATAAATGTAAATATTAATCTGGGTTTGGTTCCTGGCCTAGACAATGCTTGTGTGAAATTTGTGTGTGCCCTGCAGTGGATTTCTGCCCTATACAGAGTTAGTTCCTGCCCTGCACCCTGCTTCCAGTTAGGCCCCAGCTCCTTCTCGACCCTGAACTTACAAGAATATGACTGAATTATCATTCATTCATTTATTCATTCATTCATTTTCTTATCCACTTAATACTTGACAGAGTCACGAGGGGGTGCAAGGCTGGAATAACGCTATACAAGGCACCAATCCATTGTAGGGCAAACACACTCACACACTCATACACACACTTACACACTAGGGCCACTTTAGCGTAGTCAATTAACCTAACACGCATGTCTTGGACTGTGGGACGAAACCGGAGTACCCGGAGTAAATCCACGCTGATATGGGGATGACATGCAGCCTTCACACAGAAAGGATGAAGACCTCTCCACCTGTGATCAAACCCTTCTCACTGTGAGGCGACAATGCTATGGTGAATAAAAGAATTGTAATGTTCTCTATTTTTAGATGTAGTCATTTACACTACAATTTACAATTATGCTCAGAATGACAAAATGTATCTAAGCATACGATACATACAGAGTATATGCTATAAGCATGCCCTAGAGAGAACACCAGTCCATCGCTCGCCTGTGCATTCCCCTGAATGGTCTACCTTCCCTCAGACACAGCCAATCATGTATGCATTTAACGCCAGCTTGGCCGGAAGGTATTGCCATGTCTCAAGCCTGGGTCCACCTGAGCACAAAGTATATATGCTTTTTTTTTTACATTTTAACCCAAATTTGTCCCGGTCAGGTTTGCAGTAGCCCCAGCACTTGTCCCTAGAAAACACAGAGCGCAGGCATAAGCACAGCCTTAATAGGATTCTAGTCCAATGCAGAATAGAGCATATAATCATTTTAAAATGTTGCTGTTTTTTAACTATGCCTGCATCTCTCTCTCTCTCTCTCTCTCTCTCTCTCTCTTTCTAGATGGATGATATCAAAGTCTTTTACTGTCCTTTTTGGATCTTTTTGCGGTCTGGGCTTGCTGTTCCTTGAACCAGTAGCCAGGAAGCCCTTACCCCAAAAAGTATCTGCAGAGGGCCTTAACGACAAAACAGGCAACCAAATGTTTATTCAATGTTTAGTTTCTAAATATTTACATATAATGTAATACATGAAATACATGAGTTATTTAAATAAACAGTTTTATTAAGGACCTAGATTGGTCTGCACATATTCCTTATTTTTTAAAAGGCCTAAGGCTCATCTTAAGACTATCTATAGAGTCATTTGACTACTTTGACTTTTTACTAGTGGATTTACCTACCTCAAGGTTTAAAGTATTTAAAAGGTGATATTTCTTTGCCTGTTCTGGAAATTAGTGTGTCCTCAAGTGGACTCATTCACTTTTGTTGTATGCAGACAGGTATGTTTATTTATTTTCATATTCCATCATATTCCATATTTTGGTGCTACAGTGTGTGTGATCATTAATGTGTGCTTGTCAAGTCAAGTCAGATTTATTTATATAGTGCTTTTTACAATGAAGCATTGTCTCAAAGTAAATTTACATTTTACAATGTACTTTACAATTTTTATAAGCTTGTAACTAAAGAACCACAGTGTTTTGTATTTACTGGAGAGAGTGATGTGTAACACTACAACAGTCTACAAATGTGTCTTCAGAGGTACCTGTGACACATTTACTTATCATTTGCATGCAGTTTTCTTGGGAAAATGCCATTCATATTTACATTACAGTAGCCTAAAAAGACTATGTGCCTATAGTAATGTTTGGTCAATGACCATTTTGATAGTTAAACACTGCATATCTGTATATATGCATTCATACAGTGGAGTTTGTAAACCCTTTAGAATGTTCTACATTTCTGCATAAATATGACCTAAAACATCATCAGATTTTCACACAAGTCCTAAAAGTAGATAAAGAGAACCCAGTTAAACAAATGAGACAAAAATATTATACTTGGTCATTTATTTATTGAGGAAAATGATCCAATATTACATATTAGTGAGTGGCGTTTGAAGGTGAATTTAGAGTCAAGGTGTTTTCCAATCATCATGGGATTGACAATCAGGTGTGAGTATGCACCCTGTTTTATTTAAAGAACAGGGATCTATCAAGTCCTACTCTTCACAACACATGTTTGTGAAGTGTAATCATGACACAAACAAAGGAGATTTCTGATGACTTCCTCAGAAAAAGATCTTCTTGATGCTCATCAGGCTTGGAAAAAAGTTACAAAACCAGATCTCTAAAGAGTTTGGACTCCACCATCCACAGTCACCACAGTCAGATTGTGTACAAATGGAGGAAATTCAAGACCATTTGTTACCCTCACCCAGGAGTGGTTAAACCAGAAAAGGTCACTCCAAGAGCTAGAAGTTGTGGAGGTCACAAAGGACCAAACCAGGGTAACTTCTAAAGCAACTGAAGGTCCCTCTCTCACAATTGGCTTAATGTTAATGTTCATGAGTCCCCATCATCAGAGAACAACAAAACCCGACAACATGGTGTGCATGGCAGGGTTGCAAGAGAAAAGCCACTGCTCTCCCAAAAGACATTGCTGCTCGTCTGCAGTTTGCTAAAGAGCATGTTGGACAAGCCAGAAAGCTCTATGTGAAAGAATGTTTGTTGATTGAATGAGACCAAAATAGAACTTTTTGGTTTAAAAGAAAAGCATTATTTTTGTGGAGAAAGGAAAACACTTGCATTCCCACAATCCATCTTATTAAACACAATTTAAAAAAATCTGAACGAAATGAAAAAAAAAATTTGAAGAAATGAAAACACTGCATCCCAGCATAAGACCAATTATTCCAATCCCATCTGTGAAACATGGTGGGTGGTAGTGTCATGGTTTGGGGCCTGTTTTGCTGCATCTGGGCCTGACGACTTGCCATCATTGAATGGAATAATGAATTCTGAATAATATCAGAGAATTCTCTAAAGGAAAATGTCAGGGACATCTGTCCATGAACAGAATCTCAAGAGAAGGGTGGTCCATGCAGCAAAGACAAACGACCCTAAGCACACAAGCCGTTCTAACGCAAAGAATGGTTACAGAAGAATGAATTTCATGTTTTGGGAATGGCCAAGTCAAGTCCTCCTGACCTAATCCAATGGACATTTTGTGGAAGGACCTGAAGCGAGCCAGCAGCTAATGTCTGAGGAAACCCACCAACATCCCACTGCTGAAAGCTTGTTCTTGTACGGAGGAATGGGCTAAAAATTCCTCCACAAAAAAAAAAAAAAACCAGGGTGTGCAGGACTGATCACCAGCTAGAGGAAATGTTTAGCTGCAGTTATTGCTGCCTGCACAGGGGGAAAACACCAGCAGACTACTGAAGCAAAGGCATTCACATACTTTTGCCACTCACTAATATGTAAATACTGGAATCATTTTCCTCAATAAATAAATGACCAGTATAATTTTTTGTCTCATTTTGTTCAAACAATAACCTGGGGTCTCTTTATCGACGTGTGAGGACTTGTGGGAAATCGGGATGATGGATATACATATCCTATTTATGCAGAAATAAGAACATGCGAAAGGGTTCAACAAACTTTCACAAGCACCACTGCATAGAGCACACACAATATTTTTGTCTCATTTGTTTAACTGGGTTCTCTTTATCTACTTTTAGGACTTGTGTGAAAATCTGATGATGTTTTAGGTCATATTTATGCAGAAATATAGAAAATTCTAAAGGGTTCACAAACTTTCAAGCACCACTGCATATAGCACACACACTCACTGGCCACTTTATTAGGTACACCTTGCTAGTACCAGGTTGGATCTCTTATGCCTGCATAACTGCCTTAAATGTTTATGACATAGATTCATCAAAGCCCTACGATGAATTGGCACTCTGTCTAGGGTTGTTCCTGCCTTGCAATATGCCACCGGCTAGGCAGCGGCTTTCCTGCGACCCTGTCCAGGATTAAGAAAGTGAATGAATGAATGAACAGATTCAACATGTTGCTGGAAACAAATTTGAAAAGCACATTGTAAAACTATATGAATCACATAACTGATTTCTTACAAAGGATGCATTAACGTCTTTTCATTTACAAAACAATTAAATATGCCTTTTTATTTAGGAATACTCAAACATTTACATAAATACACCAATCAGCCATAACATTAAACATTAAAAGCAGGGTGTACTTGGACTGCAACACACTATCAATGTTAGTGGTTTTAATGGTATGACTGATTGGTCTATGTAAACGTAGTAGCTAGTATATATGGTTAACCATTGATAATTAAATTGGAATTCATAGAGTAGGCTATATAATTACAAAGGTTTTATATTTTGACCTCCAGAGTGACGTAAATAATATCTTATTTTTCTTGTTATTAAGAAACATCGACATGTATTCTTGTGACATGTACTTTAAATTTATTGTGAACAAAGGGAAGTAAGGTTTAAGTTCAGTTTGAAAACCATTTGTTAAACTGTTACAAATTTAAAATGAGAGACTATGAAAGTGATATGATAGAATGTCTTACATGGGAGATTAATGTACATTTCTTCAGGATATAATTGATGAGAAATCGTGTTTCCATACTGTACATACACTTTATTAGGTACACCTTGCTAGTACCAGGTTGAACCCCTTTTTGCCTTCAGAACTGCCTTAATTCTTTGTGGCATAGATTCAACAAGGTGCTAGCTTGAGATGATTAGAGCTTTTGTGACATGGTGTTTTATCCTGAAGACTGGTATACTGTGGTCATAAAGAGATGGAAATGTTCAGCAACAATACTCAGGTAGGCTGTGGCATTTATAGGATGTTTAGTTGGTATTACTGGACCTAAAGCGTGTCAAGAATATATCCTGTACACCATTACATGATTATGCCACCACCAGCAGCCTGAACCGTTGATACAAGGAAGAATAGATGCATGCTTTCATATGGTTTACACCAAATTCTGAAAATCAAGACCTGGCAACATTTTCCCAAGGCATTTTCTCCCAGTGAACTGCCACTCGCTGGATATTTTCTCTTTTCCAGACCATTCTATATAAACCCTAAAGATGGCTGTGAGTGAAAATCCCAACAGATCAGGAAATTCTCAAATACACTACATAGACAGAATTTTGTGGACAACCAAAATATTACATCCAACATGGGTATTAGTATGAAGTTGCTACCACCTTTGCTAATTCAGGGCTTTCTACTAGATTTTGTAGCATGACTGGGAGGTCGGCTTCTGACGTTACGTAATATGCCTTTTCTCACTTTTGGCATTCCAGTGCATTTTCAAGGTGTCTGATGGAATTGAGGTTAAGGTTCTGTGCTAGCCAGCCAAGTTCTCAGTCAATACGGGCAAACCAATTCTCTTTGGACTTTGTTTAAGGACAGCAGGGCAGAAAGTGCAATCCTGCAAATGTGTCACATTGAGAGTTACAGAGGTATTCAGTATAACCGAATCTACTGCCACAGTTTGTCTATGGAGAATTCAGAAGTGTATGCTTTATATTATGAATGTGTTATTGAAATATCAACCTTTTGTCTATATAGTGTGTTTAGACCAGATCTGACAAGTCAGGAAAAGATCCAGTCATAACTTGAGTGTATGTAGCGATCCAATCAGTAATGCTGTAAGACACAGACGTTTGATCTGACCCCGGGAAGCTCGTACTAGCTAACAATGTCAACAGCTGGGAGAAAGAGGAGAGTCGATATATAGACACATTCCTCATTTGATATAAAGGAAAACAAGACTCTTTATAAACCATGTGGGGCGAAAATCTCCGGTAAAAACACAACAAAGCTTAAACGACATCTGCAGGCATGTCGTCCTGAAACTGCGCTCAAGCTCTCAGAGCCTAAATGCAAATAAAGTAGCGATTAAAATATGCTTTCAGTTCGTGACGTCGATATATTTTAACTTTGTCTAAAAAGTGTTCATATTATATTTAAGGAGTATTCGGGTAACATAACTCCATTTTATACTGCAATTATGAATAAATGCATATAGAGCATGCACATATATCCGATCTTCTGATCTTATATATTTAATAAAGCTCATAATATAAGCTATCATTTATTCTGACTGGATTCTATTCTACAATATCTCATGAGTTACACCGAGCTTGAAGCAGATCTTTGATGGAAATGAGTTTGGTGACCAGTTTATTGTCTACTTTCATTATCAATGCATGCATGGAGATGTTTCATCTTAAAAGGGAAATGTTAAAAAAGCATTTACATTTTGCAACGTTTACATTTCATATTTGTCAACTAAAGCTCTGTAGATTTAGTTGACTGTAATCGTATTATAATTAGTCAACAAAAACTAGACTAAAACTAAAACTCAGAAGACTAAATTATGACTAAAACTAAATCACATTTTAGTTAAAAGACTATAACTAAAACTAAATTAAAATTTGCTGTCAAAATTAACACTGATCACAACTGCACCATTCCAACTGTGTACATTGCTACCATAGTTACCACGCTTTTGGAAACCCCTTACTTGTCATATGTTCGCTTGCTTGTTATCTCGCATTTGGACTAGAAAGTGTTCTATCTAAGTTTGGAGACTTTTTTGTGCAAGTTACTCGTGTTTGTTTGTATAACTTTAACCCTGCCTATTTGTAAGAAGCTGTTAATGGTGTTCTTAAGTGTTTGAGCCTGTCCTATTATAAATAGTACTTCTTTTTTACCTTGTATATTCTTTCATATACACATCTTCATATTCACTCATTGAATCTCTGATTCATCTGGCTGATTTTGTTGTTCATAATACTGTCCATCCGTGCATTATTGGCTTCTGTCAAACAAAAGTATGAGTCAATTCAAATGAATCATGTGCACAGGTTTTATTGTGAAAATACCCTTTATATTTACATTACACTAGCAGTACAAGACCTTGTGACTATTGTAATGTCCAGTCAGCCACCATTTTGGTCAATGACCTGTTTCACAGAATGCAATGCATTTGTTAAATGGCACAAACCTGTGTGTGTATATATATATATATATATATATATATATATATATATATTTTTTTTTTTTTTTTTTTTTTTTTTAAGTTGGGACAGTATGCAAAAAAATGCAAAAATTTGTATTACATTTACTTTGATTTTTATTTCATTGCAAACAGTATGAACCCAAGAAATGTATGAACCCATGATCATGTTTTGTCTGATTAACTTAGTTTCATTTGTTAATATACATCCATTTCTACATTTCAGGCCTGCAACACATTCCAAAAAAATTGGGATGATAAAGAAGTTAACACTTTTTAATATTGCAATTTCTTCATAGAAAACTTAAAAGGTGTAAACTTAGGGATTAGGGTATTATGACACCGCGGTATTCAAAAATGGTGACTTATTTAAAAATTGTGACGTCGTTTCAAATTTCTGCTTCACACACTGGATTTACCTACAACCCCAAATCAGATAAAGTTGGGATGGTATGGAAAATGCAAATATTAAAAACTCCTTACATGTACTGTGACTTCTATATCATTGCAGAAAGTATGAACCAAGGATATTTAAGGTTTTGTCTGATCAACTTAATGTTATTTGTTACTAAACATCCATTCCTACGTTTCAGGCCTGCAACACATTCCAAAAAAAAAACAGGGGCAATTTATAGCTAGTAATGAGGTAAAAAACTAAATGTATCATGTGATTTCATTTAATAAAGTGATTATAATCATGATTTGGTACAAAAGTAGTGTCCACAACAGGCTGAGTCTCTGAGAAGCAAAGGTGTTCAGAGGATCTCCAGTGGTCAACAAATGTGTGAGAAAATTATGGAAATGTTCAAAAACAATGTTCCTCAAAGAAAGACTGGAAGGGATTTACATATTTTAGCTTTAACTTTTTCTGATTTGACTTGTTTTGTGTTGTCTTGTTGATAAATGCATGGATGTCCCTGGAAAAGATGTCATTGTTCAAGGAATTAGTGTTGCTCTAAATCACACTTTTCTGCATTAATGCTGCCATCACAGAACTTAAAATGACTTTTGCCAAGGGCACTGACCCAAACCCATGCCATGAAAGACCCTGGCTTTTGGACCTGTAGCTGATCAGTCTAGATGGTAATTTTCATCTTTGGTCTGGAGCACACCGCCTGCATTTCTGGAAAAAAAAAAACTGAAATATCTTGAGTTTATACTGTCTGCAATGAAATAACAATCAAATTAAATTTAAGGAATACTGCATTTTTTTACTTGGATTTTTCCGTACCGTCCCAACTTTTTATGATTCGGGGTTGTACTTAAAGCACCGCTAGACCAGTCAAAAGACAGCCGAGTCCTCAGACAAGGACGCTGTTATTGACAAAGGTACCTAATGGTCGCTAGATGGCGCCAAAAACATTAATGATAAGATGAAGATCAATCCAATGTTCATTCAGATTATAATGCTTTTTTCTCTTCCATCTTTCAGCGTAATGTTCTGATTATTTATTTATCTGTGGCAACCATGTTTCAAAGACATACATTATGAATACACTATAAATCTATAAATCTAAATGTATTTGAAGGGAGGACATTTTATTTTACAAAAGGGGAAGTGGGTCAAAAGAAATTGAAATTGAAACCATTTTTAGATATTATAAATGGGATGACTTTTTTCCTCTCTTAACTGTCATATCTTTACGTATAAGATTAATAAATGATATATAATTTATAGCTTTCAGTGTTTTAGAAATGCCATTATGAATACAATGATTATAACAGCCCCATCTATGCGTTCACATCTCCTTTAATCACCTGTGATTCGTCCTGAAAAGATATTATATTATATAATTCCAATAATGCACACCCCAAACCCCCTGCCCAATAGACTCTCATTAGTTTTGCGTATTTGAATGCTTTAGCTGAAACCATAAATCATAACTCATACCATACGAGTAGCATATTGAGCTATTCCTTGTCAACGCCTGCTATTCTGTGCCTGTTTTGTGTGGAAAGAGGGGTAACACTGTATACCGTGCAGTTATCTGAAGATGACATGAAGGTATGAAAAAAGTCCATAATGGCCAATCCTAGGAGCGTTAAAGTGCTTTAGATGATATTTTGTCCCATTCTTGCAACCACGTTTTAATGTGTGCAACAGTAAGTGTTTGTTGATGTCACATATTTTATCTCAAAATTCTTTACACTGCCTTGCAGGCAGGCCAGTCCAGTACCCGTACCCTCTTCTGGTATCAACAAGTCCAAAGCCAGGGTTGATTATGGTATGGATTGTGTCAGTGATTGTGTCATTAATTCTGAAAAGTACATAGAGATTTTAGATAAACATAAGCTGTTTTAAAGACAACATTTTTATCAGGGATGTCAATGCATTTTTCAACAAGACAATGAAAAACCACATGCTGTATGAAAAGGAAATGAAAAATGCGATGACAACCCTGTACTGTTGCACACCATGAGACATGTTTGCAGGATGGATGGGACGAAATAATGCCTGAAACACGTCATTGCTTGTCTAGTGACAAGAAATGGCATCATTACAAGGTGGTAAATGCTTTACCCTCCCAGCTTTTTTTGAATGAGTTGCAGGCCTGAAATGCAGGAATGGGTGTATATTAACAAATGAAAGAAAAAAAACAAAAAATATCTTGGGTTCATATTGTCTTCAAAATAAGTTAATGTAAGAACCATGGTATTTTGTTGTTGTTATTGTTGTTTTTCTTTTGTTGTATTGTGTTGTTTTTTTGTAGTTGTTGTTTTCATTTTCTATACTGTACCCACTTTTTCTGATTTGGAGATTGGTTCTGGTGGCTGGACATTTTTGGCTGGTGGATAATTTTCAGTCTAGCAGTGACATTGAGATGGTTTAAAACTCCAGCAGCACAGTGATGCCTGATCCACTCATATCAGTGCAACACACACTAACTCACAGAGTATGTAAAGAAACAGAGGACTACAGGCTGTAATTGTAGAACTACAAAGTTCAGTGACCACTAAAACTTAAACAAAGAATAAGCAGAAAATAAACTGAAAAATATAACATTTGTAAGAATTTTGCACAGTACTGTATGTCAACTAAAACATAATGAGACTAGAGAAACTGAGAAATATTTTTTTGCCAAACAAGAAGCAGCACACACATTATTTTCCATGCTACATGTACGATTTACATTTACATTTAGTTAGTTATTGAAAGCATCTTACAACTGATTCAATCTTACAAGATACAACTGAAGTAACTGTGGTTTAAGGGCCCTCAAGGACCTAACTGTAGCAGCTTGGACGTGCTGGAGCTTGAACTCAGAACCTCCTGGTCCAAAGTCCAGTCCCTAACTGTTGCACCACCACAGTCCATTCCTCAGTAGATAAATGATGAAGAAGAATAATTTTGTCTCATATGTTTAATTGGGTTCACGTTATCTAATTGTATGGCTTGAGTGCATATCTGATAAGGTTTTAGCTCAAAGGTATGCAGAAATATAGAACATTTGAAAAGATTCACAAATTTCCAAGCACCACTGTAATTTTAAATGTGTTGAAGACAGATTTTTTAAAATCTGTTCTAGTACAATAAGCTTTTCAGTGATATATTCGAAATGACTACAGTATTATAACAGCAGGATTAATTATCTGACTAAATGTGTTGAATTATTTGAATGGAACAATAAAGTCATGTGTGTGCTAGCTATAATGTTACCTAATGTTCTTAATTGGCCAATGAAAAAAAAACTAGAAATGTGAAAACACAATTCTGCATAACAATGTGACTCTGTATGATTCTGTATTGTATTAACCTCCACAACACAACAATTTACTGACAAAAGAATAACAACAAGGTTTTTTTTCTACAGGTCAAGATACAAATATGTTTTAAATCTTTCTTAAATTAATATTTTTTATCTTTCTTAAAGATGCCAGCTGTCTACTGTATAAAGACTAAGTGCACTCCAGTAGTACTTGGGCACATGGGATTTTTTATATTTCTTAAAGAAAGATATTTTAGTATTTGTTAAAGATGTTAAGTGAAGTATGGAGGATATAAAATATGTTTACAGTCAGTAATGGAATGTAATCTTATAACCTTGTATTTGGTGGCAGACTTCTATAAAGACCCTGGTGCACTGGTCAAACATAATTATTCCTTTATCGCCACTGAATGCCTACATACACTAGAGTGGTATTTAATATTGTAATAGAGTAAGATGGGGCCCTCTTGGATGGCACAGAGGAAGCCTCTGAGAGAATAAGCAGTTTTAATTTAAGCATGATACATTTCAACTTTTTAAATGTAGTAAACACATCATACACACTTTTACAAGTTTGAAAATTATAAAATAGTCATATACAAAATTGTTTCTTAAAATTTTACAAACCAATGGAAAAGACCTGATGCAAAACACATGCTGTTTAGGTACAAGCAGAACACCACGCAGTGTCTATAAAAATGCAGCATGCAATATGATCCAATATCCAGTACCTTAATGAAACATAATATTCAGTTAATGAAAAGAAAATGTGGTTTACGATATCTAGATCTTTGGTTCTGTATTTAGATTACAACTGCAGGACAAGCTTGTTTATATTAAGAGCGGTGAACATTATTATGCATTGTACTGAGTGATACATAGATTTACAAAAAACAGTTTAACAGATTTATTATTGCGATGCACCACTGCATAGAAGTGCTGCTTTGTCTGCCATTCGGCTGTTAAATAGCCCCCCCTTGTGGAAAATGTGAGTGGGTGTGTGGGGAAGGGGCTAAGTGAGGAAAGGAAGGGAACGAGAAATGGAAGAGGTGAGTGAGGGAGCGAATGGTTGAGACAGCGTCAGAGGAACAGAGTAAGGGGAAGAGGAAAAGAGTCAATAAGAAAGTGAGTAAGCAGAACCCCAAATCAGAAAAAGCTGTGACAGTTTGGAAAATGCAAATGAAAAAAAACCACAGTGAGTCTTACATTTACTTTGACTTTTACTTCCTGCAGACAGTATGAACCTAAGATATTTCATGTTTTATTTTTTCATTTGTTAATGTACATGCATTTCTGCATTTCATGCCTGCAACACGTTCCAAAAAAGTTGGGACAGTAAAGCATTTACCATTGCTATTCACACTTCAGGTGAGGTTTTGGCACCAAGGATACCAAGCAACAAAGTGTTTCAGTTGTTATGTCGTCCCATTCTTTCTGCAAACATATTTGAAGGTGTGCAACAGTACAGGTTGTTGTTGCACTTTTCATTTACACTTACAGCATTTAGCAGACGCCCTTATCCAGAGCGACTTACAATTGGTACAGTCTTACAATCCAAGCAATTGTGGGTTAAGGGCCTTGCTCAAGGACCCAACAGTGGCAGCTTCTAAGATGTGGGATTTGAACCATGAACCTTCTGGTCCATAGTCCAGTACCTTACCCACTAGGCTACCACAGTCCCTGACTTTTCGTCTCCACACATTCTGTGCATTGGACTGCAGGCAAGTCAGTCCAGTCCTCCTTCTAGGGCCATGACTTTGTAATGTGTGCTGCATGTGGTTTTGTTGACATATGCATGGATGTCCTTGGATACTGTATTGAAGGCAGCATATGCCCCTCTAAAATCTCAATGTACTTTTCTGCATTAATGCTGCCAGTAAAGAAGCATAAGAATTACCTTTGCCAAGGGCACTGACACTACCCCATACCATGACAGACGCTGTTTTTTTAATTGATAACAGTCTGGATGGTTATTTTTTGTTTTTGGTTCGGAACACACGGCGTACATTTCCTCCAGAAAATAACTGGAATAGTGATTCACCTGACCACAATACACTTTTCCACTGTGTTGTGATCCATCCTAGATGGCTCCAAGGCCAGAGAAGTTGATGCCACTTCTGGACATGGTAAACACAAAGTTTCTTTTTTCACACAGTAAAGTTTAAGAGTCATTAGTGCATCTGTGCTGTAGTGCTTGACAAAGGTTTTCCAAAGTAATAGCTTGCCCATGTGGTTTTATCTGCTATTGATGAATGCTTAATGCAGTGCCAGTGATCAGATATAATTGGAATTCAGTTTAGGTTTGCACCCTTGCCCTTTACATACTGAAAGTAACATAAGTTTACATACTGGAGATGCTTTGCCCATCTTTGCTCCTCAAAAACTCAACGCCTTTTGTGCATACTGCTTTTGTATCAAATCATGATTACAATCACCTGTTGACTTCACCTGTATGAAATCACAACATTTTTTACCTCATTACTAACCCTAGTTTTTTTAGTTGCAGGCCTGAAATACATGAAGTTAAATTAAATGATGTTGACCAGAAACCCATGAAATACATCAGGTTCATTCTGTCTGCAATAAAATACAATTCTAATTTTTTTTGTTGTTTGTTTTTGCATTTACTGTAGTGTTCCTTTTTTATGATTTGGGGTTGTAAGCAATGAGGAAAGGCATAAGTGAATGAGTAAGGAAGTGAAGAAGTGAGTAAATAGTAAGGTAGAAAGTGAGTGAATTCCAAAGGCAGATATATGAGATGCTTATGAGATGATTTTAATAAGTCACGACCTCCTATATCTAGCACCAAAGTGCCACTAATGGGAAATCCTCTAATGTTCAAAACATATGCTGCACAGACGAGCATGCTGCGTGTAACTCACACAGATTTTTTTTTTTTCTAACCTCTTAACCATTCTCAGATGGGGATTCATCTCACAACTCATAAAATAAAGCAGCTTGTAAGCTTACATCTAAGCGAACTGTGCAAAATCAAAAGAAAAAGTTATACAATTAAAGTGGTGATAATTAAGAATGCCGAATATGATCAGGACTAATTGCGTGACATGTACTATAGTTGGGTTTTTGAAGAATAGTTCACTAATTCTTCCCGTAACATTCCTAGTGGGAGACTTTTTCTTTCTCATGCTTTACAGCTATGACGCATCAGTCTCTCCCAAATAATCCAATACAGGCAAGGCAGCCAAAGACAGGAAATTACTGCTGTTCTCTCTGTTTTTGTTGGCAAATAAACAAGTGAGTTTAAACTAGCCATTCCTTAAGAAATTAGTAACATTATTAGTACCTTGTGAATGACTGCATTGGTCATCATTGCTTTAAGCTATGCTGTGTTAATGGGAGTCAGTCAGGAAGTCTGCCCATCATTAAAAATATATTACAAGCCAGTGACTTATGATATATCAGTTTACCAGAAAAGAGAGCATGATTGTTATCAGTGGCTTAAAAGCTTTGGACTGCCCCATATGCGTCACACAAGCACTCAAAACTCACAGTTGCTTTCTGTCATTGTCAGGACTTTCTATTGACATAAAACTGTATCTAATTAATGTCACACCCTAAGCGTAACCTCAGGCTATTGTCTATTTATGCTCATTTATGCTATTGGCTTTTCAAAGGAAAGTTGCAATTTTAAAGATTTTGTTGAAAATAAAGCCTTATTGGGGCCAGAAAAACATCCTCACAAGGTAAAAAAGTAAAAAAGTTAGGTAAAAAAGGTACCCCCACACACACACACAGACATGATAAAACAATTCTAGCTTGTATGGATTTTTTTCTCATCATTTCTCATAACGTGGTTCTAATAACGTATGAGTCCATTGTGATCTGAGCAAATTGCACATGTCACTTAAGATACACTTAAATAAAAGTCTACCTGATACGGAAAAGTAAAAGGTCAGCCCTAGCTCCCAGCCAACCAGAGCTGAAAGTAGGCCAGAACAGTCCAGTACTGCATACCACTTAAAGATTCAGTGGCGGTACAGGGTACCGGAAAGACGGGAGAGCAGCTGCCAGATTCAAGAAAAGTCTGAAAAAAATGATAATAAAAGAAGGTACTTCAACAAGGTTTTACTTCTAGCAGTGTCTAGAAGTTTACTGAGATAAGATGGGAAAACTCAATAGAACCATTTAAGAAAATCCATGTTTAATGAATATTGTAGATTTTTTAAATTGTGTTTAATAAGATGGATTGCTGGAATGCAGTGCTTTCCTTTCTCCAAAAATAAAGCTTTTCATTTAAACCAAGAAGTTCTATTTTGGTCACATTCTTCCACAAAACATTCTTCCGGTAGCCTTCTGGCTCGTCCACGTGATCTTTAGCAACCTGCAGACGAGCAGCAATGTTCTTTTTGGAGAGCAGTGGCTTTCTCCTTGAAACCCTGCCATGCACACCATTGTTGTTCAGTGTTCTTCTGATGGTGGACTCATGAACATTAACATTACCAATGGTGAGAGAGGCCTTCAGTTGCTTAGAATTTCCCCCTGGGGTCCTTTGTGACCTTCGCCAACTATTACAATTACCGTTTCTTTGCTTTGGAGTGATCTTTATGGTCTACCACTCCCTGGGAGGTAACATGGTCTTGAAAATTCCTTCCATTTGTTACACAATCTGTCTGACTGTGGATGGGTGGAGTCCAAACTCTTTAGAGATGTTTTGAACCTTTTCCAGCCTGATGAATCATCAAGAACGCTTTTTTCGAGCTCCCAGAAATCTCCTTTGTTTCGTGCCCATATACACTTCCACAAACATGTGTTGTGAAGAGCGACTTGATAGATCTCTGTTCTTTTGAAATAAAACGGGTGCCCACTCACACCGTTGTCCCATCCCATTGACTGAAAACATCGACTCTAATTTCATTTCAACCTTCAAATTAACTGCTATCCTAGAGGGTCCAACATACTTTTTTACTTTGCCACTCACTAATATGAATAGTGGATCATTTTCCTCCTTTCCTCCTAATAAATGACCAAGTATAATATTTGTGTCTCACTTGTTTAACTGGGTTCTCTTTATCTACTTTTAGGACTTGTGTGAAAATCGGATGATGGTTTAGGTCATATTTATGCAGAAATATAGAAACTTCTAAACGGTTCACAAACTTTCAAGCACCACTGTACCTTAAGTATACCTTAAGAGATTTTACATTTTATTAGACAAGCCAAGGGGTGGTGAACAATATGAAGCGATGAAGTTTTTGCTCCAGACCTACCATACCCAGGCCACACCAGAGGGCAGTAACTCTCTCCCTCCTCTGGTTGGCTGGGGACGAAGTGCCCCCAAGGACTTTCCTGCTTACACTCGAGATTCTAAAGTGACTCTGTGTATCGAACTATATAATGCTGATATGCATATTTGACATTATTTTATTTGAGCTATGACTATAACACTTGTTTCATTCTTACATTTATCACCTACGCCACCCAAGGAGGTCGGGTCCCTATTTGAGTCTTGGGTCTAAAATTCCAATTAAATTCCAAAATAAAATGATAATAAACAGTTCCTGTATAGATTTATAGTCAGCTTCCAGTAAAACTGTGCATAGGGATCATGTCCTGCATCATGAACTTGGGCAACAGAAGCACTGCCATGTCATCTAGGTGGTTACTGGAAGCCTCTGACCCTCATAACATTTTGTTTGGCATAAAAAGTGCAGTCACAGTTCTAAACACTTTGGAGCAACAGATCAAAACCCACAGCTGAAGACAAATGCATTTACCAGCTTCTTTATACTTACTGTAACTTCACCAAATGGAAGGAGAATATGTGAAAAAAATTAGATTAGACTCTTCATTACTGCATGCATTGCTTCATGGGAGATCGACATTTCTAGGGAAACTGCAAATGTCTAGGAGTATTTTTCTGTAAGGTTAACCACAAAAATGCTGCTTTATTTATTTAGCCTTTCAGCAAGAGACCTGTTTGGCATCATCCAAACACAACTGGAGCATTACCACCTATTAAGTATTTACAGCAGCATCTAATAAAAATGATTTAAAGGTTTTTATTTTCTTCAGCAACAAAAAAGTAGTAGGACATTTTAATTGTTTCCATTGTTTTTCATTAGTTTGTGTAAATTCTAAACTATATATAATGCATGGTTCATATTCTCATGTCTCCATTTAGTAAGTTAGAAAGTCAGTTACAATTTAATTAAAATACAATTTAAAAAATCCATATGAGGATCAGAAGAATGTTCCCACAAGGTTAAAAAATAAATTGATATATATGCTTAATCCTAAATCTCCTCTTCACACACACAAAAACACATGTACAGTTGATTCTCATAGTTCATGTGTTAAATGCAGGAGCAATGGGCAAGCAAAAATATCTGAGAGACTACGATAAAGACCAGTCTTGGTCGTTATGACCAGATGACAGAGTTGGTCTATCTTCAAAACCCCAAGGCTTGTGAGGTGCTTCAAGTCAGCAGTGGTGAATACCTACTGACAGCGGTTTGAGTATTGTCAAACCAAGAACCAGTGAGGTCAACAAAGGCTATCCCATCAGGTCCAAATCTCCAAATCAAGTCTTCTGTGACACAAGACATTTTGAATGATGGTTATGGTTTTAAACTCCAGCAGCACTGCTGTGTCTGACGCCATGCTACCAGCAAAATACACACTAACACACCGCCACCACTTCAGTGTCACTGCAGTACTGAGAATGATCCACCACCCAAACAGTACCTGATCTGCGGTGTTCCTGTGGGGGTCCTGACCATTAGAGAACAGAGTAAATGTGACCATCAAAGTGTGTAAAGAAACAGATGGACTACAGTCTGTCATTGTAGAACTACAAAGTGCTCCTATATGGTAAGTGGAACTGATCAAATGGACAATGAGTGTAAAAATAAGTCTGTGTACCTAATAAAGTGATTTGTGAAAATAGGTCAAATACTCCTCCTTTGTCCTACATCTTTCTCCATTCTGGTTATTTATACTGTCACTATGTCCAGCTGCTTTTCCTTGTGAGAGTTGTGGTGGCAACAGGTTGAGAATGGCAGCCAGGCTTCCCTATTTCTGGTCACAGATTTCATAATTCCTCAAGCAGGTCATGGGTCTGCCCTGGGGTCTCTGTCTGAAAGACATGTCTGGAACAGCTCTACTAAATACCGACCAGGGTTATCATTTAGAGATGCCCAAACTACCACAACTGGGTCATCTTAGGCTCTACTCCAATGTGCTCCAGATCCCCCAGACTCACCCTGTCAAAGAACGTTATCCCAGCAACCCAGTGTATTAACCTAATATCAGCCTCTTGTATATATGACTCTTTCAGGCACTACTCAAAGCTCATGGCCATAGGTGAAGATAGGAATGTAGACTGACCAGTAAACAGAGAGCTTTCTTTGGTCTGAGGACTAACCTCCTTCTTCACTACCACAAACTGGTACAATGACTGCAAAACTGCTGCTGTCAGGCTTATTCACTTGTCAATCCCATGCTCTCTCTTTCCATCAACTCATGGACAAGACCATGAGATATTTAAACTCCTCCACTAGGGACAGGATTTCTCCCCTCACTTGAAGAGAGCATTCCACTCCCTTGTACTCGGACTTGGCCTTGGAATTGTGGGTGTGAATCTCATCCCAGCCACATCATACTCAGCAGCAAAATGTTTAAATGCATGTTGAAGGTCATTCTAGGTTGGCACTAAAAGAACAGCATCATCTGCAAATAACAGAGAAATCACCTACATACCTCCTTAACATTACAGCCTTGATATCCTGTCCATGAATACCATAAACAGGAATGGAAATTAGATGTTTTTGTGGAAACATTGAATGACTTTGATTTAATGGCAAGTATGCAGACACAACTCTCACTACATTCAAACAGAGACCGGTTTGCAATTAGTCGTGACCCTGATACTCTATATTCCTTCCCACACAGCGTATACTTAAGTACATGATCACATATGCTCTCCAAATCCACAAATCACAAATAGTCTGGATTAGCATACAACCATGACTCCTCACAAATCTGTGCAAAGGTATTGTTCCTTCTGAATCCTAGAATCTCCTTTCCAGCATCTTGGGTGCTTTTCTTGGGAGGCTGAGGAGTGGAATGTTCCAGTAATCACCCTGGTACCCTTTTTGGAAAACGAGGACCCCAATGTGCCAGGCCAAAAGCACTACTCTCAACTTCCATCCAACAGTGAAGAGATGGTACACAAGGTACACAACTCCAACCCTGTCCAGTGCCTTCTACATCTCTGGACTGATCTCAGTCACCCTTGCAGCCTTACCAGTATGAAGGTTTCTAACCACCATAGTGACTTCAAGTGCAGACATCCCTGGGGAACTAGAGAGCATCGACTACGGCTTGGCCATGAAAATGACCACTCAAACATCCAGCTAGCGGCGGGTCCAGTAGAGGTGGAACCTAGCATGGAGCTAGCGAGCATGGGTCCTGGTCTCGAACAAGTGAGCATTGACCCCGGCGTCGAACTAGCGAGCTTGGACCTCAACATGGAGCATAGAACACTCTAGACAAAGACAAAAGAGACTAACCATACAGGGAGACAGGAGTACAGATGGGAAGAAAACAGGAGAGTGAAAGAATGCAAGACAAAGAGGTGTGCAGCATGTGAGGTATTTATAAAAAAAGACCAGCAGGTGGCAACAGCCCCACCTGCTGTGGAGGAAGTAGAAGACACAGGGGGTTTGGAAAACTTGCAACATCGTGACACATTCGTATATTAAAGTTGTTTTACATTAAAGCAACTTTCACAGATGACCAGCAAATACTAGTTATGCTTGGGGCAGTGATAAATGAAATGTTATTTTGTCACCGATTAAAGTGAAACTGCACAATGTTACTGGTCCTACAGGATGTTGCTAAAATGCAGTCAGCAAGAGCAATGCCAATCACATGACCAAACTTACCAATGAAGCAATTATCAAGAGAAACATCATGAAAGATACGTGCAAATAAACTAAAACATACATTTACCACCCCAACTATCCATCTTCAACAACTAGCCATACATCAACTGTTTTCATTTGGTTGAAAGGAACCTTCTCAGTAGTTTCATTCAATTATTCAAGTAATTTGCTGTATAAATTCCTTTTATTGCCCACTTGAATCAAATTGGCATCCTATTTCTAAAAACAATCTATAACAGTCCATTTGAACTGTTGTTTTGGAAATTGTTCACTTGCTGCTGACATAGACGTTGTTAGCTGGATATAATCAATTGGTTTCATTTTACTCAGAGAAGCAATTGCTTTAAATTGCTTTTAAATAACTTTATGTAGACATCTCTAATGTTTTAAAAAATATAATGTTTAAAATGCTATATAAATAAAATTCCACAATTTAAAAAAATAAATAAACATCACACAATTATAAATAAAACTTTAAGATTAAAAAGTTACACAGCTCACTTGCACAGCAGCAGTGAGTGACTTCTGAGAAAGAGAGAGTGCAAACATGCAATACACATTTCCAAGTATTAAAACTTGGTAAAAAGAAACTCTTATTCCTTGAACAACTTTTCCTTTATAAGTCTAAGCCAGGTTCTGCCCTCACATCTCATCGCACAGTAGTTTACATGCTAAACTGTGATAACCTGGCACAACTTTTCTATTGAGACACACAGACTTGTCAGACTAAATCAAACCATTTTATGGAAAAATGTGACTCATCTTGCTCCAATACAATGAATCACTCAATAATAAAACATCTATACTCTATGCAACAATGAGGAATCACATTGCAATCATTCAGTGGGGGATCAGCAAATGAGCACCACAACAACAAATAATCATATGTATTCTAACTGCATGTGAGAAACCTTTTTATTTTGAAAAAAATTGCTTTAATGTTGTACACAGAATGTAAAATAAACACAAGCTGTATTATATTTTCAAACACCACTAAACTACAGTGTGGAACAATTTGGCATATAGAGTATTATTAACATACAAATGACATATCGTAGCACTATAAAACAACTTATTTAGGAATGAGAGCTCTACTATGTGAAAGCCAAGAATTATAACATTACATAAAATGCTATCAAAATCACCGTAAGTGAATTTAAGAACAAATTGCTGCTCTATTCTCTCTTCTGAAATATATAAATATAGCATAAAAAAAACATTAAAACAACAGTTTTAGAGTTTAATATTGAGACTAATATTGCTGTAATAACAATCTACAATCACATTAAGATTTTAATTTGACTTTAAGAAATTAATTTCAGTGTGTTTTTATACTGCTGATTTAGACATTTTGTAATGGTGTATAAGGATTTATCACAAGTATTTATTCTAGCTTACTCTACATTTATTCAAATAAAAAAAATTATAATTTACAATAATAATGAAAAAATACAAATGAACTCGAACACAACAATTTAATCACTTTAAAGGCAAAACTCAATCCAGTTTTCAAAACCTGTAAAATAAATGTAATGTAAGTATTGTAAGTCTTACCACTTCAGGATATGACTTTACCTGTGGACATTATCCACAGAAGAGTGTTAACGGCATGAATGTGTTAGGGGCAATCGTTACATTGCAATCATGGCCCTTCCTGGTGCAAGGGGTGAATCAGCCGGGCAGACAGCCAGTCAGCCAGGCCTATAAAAGAAGGAGAGACAGAAGTTTCTTCAGGTCCCACTGCACACATCAAAAGGTAAGATAGCTTTCCCATGCACATTGTCAAATGCTACAGACCAGTAGCATGAAAGTTTCACATTAACTGCCTGACTTGAAAACACATTTCTCATTATATAAGTACTACCTCATGTGATTTAATGAAACCGAAAGTTACTTGATTATATTTTGTGAATTCATACTGCAACCACTTCTGATGTAGAGAATTTAAGAAAATTTTTACTGATGATGTGGAAACACTGATTTCTTGCCGATTGCAGATGAATTCTTCACTTGCACTTCTCTGCACCGTCGTGGCAGCTGTAGTGTCCCCAGCAGTCTGCTATCCTGCAATCACAGCCGACATGATCCGCACCATAGCCAAATCTACTGTGGCAAGAATCAAAAGCATCAAAGATGAGGTAAATGGCATTCATTCTCACCATGGTTTAGATTTTATATAAGGAGTCTGGATATGCATCACCCAAGTTTTATCTCTCCATTTCTCTTTGTCTGTATGATCTAAAATCAGTCATTATGTATTTTTGTTTATGTATCCCTATAGGCTTTAGCTGAATTTCTATGAATACCATTCAAGCTCATTTTTAATAATTCAGTGAATTTAAAAATTAAATACGTGAAAATGGTACATAAAGTGTAAAGCCCAATAAGTCACCTTCATCTCTACTTAACTTTTTCTTTTTCTAAATTGACTTTTAAGTAAGTAGCCAATTCTTTCAGTAGATCATGTTATGACAAAATATCAATAATTAAAATAATTCAAAAGTTAAACTTCAAAACCTGAGTAATGTTAGTATAAGCTGATTTATGCCAGAGAGTGTGCTGTATACTGTGTGTGTATGTGTAATTTAGAGGAAGCATGTGTTTTTTTAAAGGCCACATACAGTATATTGCTGTTTGAAATTAAATGAGAGAAATGAGACACTTACCACTTAGAAACATGCCTGACTCATACATGGATGTAATGAAATAGTAACCACTTTGCACATTAAATCACATAAGGCATAGGTCCAATGAGAAATTGACTCACTGTTTCCTGCTTGTTAATCATTAGCTACTAAATAATTACTCTTAAAACCTAATTCCTCTCATAGTTTTAATCATTTAATATCATTTTTTATAACATCTGCACTTGAAAAATGGTCTGTTTTGGCCTGTTTTTTCGTTCTCTATCATAAAACATATACAATATTAACGAAATGGACAATGTTCTAATTGCACCCCTCTTTCTTTCAGCATTTCCAGATGTCACCAGAGATTGACTTTGGTTTTGACATCGACATACCCATTGAGGGATTAAGCTCTACTTTGACACACCTCAGTCACCTACAAATGAGGCTGCAACCCCCATCACACAACCTGAGGCAGCTGCAGGTGGATCTGGAGACACTAATCACCAACCTTGAGAGAATGGCAATGTCTCTGGACTGTCTGCTGCCCAGGCCAGCCATGAACGTGCACAAAGATGAGTCAACCTTTCCAATCACGTCCAACTACCTGTTCCTGCTGGAGCTGCAGAGGTACCTGGACAGGCTTTGCCTTAACTTGGACAAGTTACAGTCCTGCTGAGACGCAGAAGTAGCACAAATGATAAGACTTAAACACCCAAGGTCTGTATTTGATATTTTCACATGAAAAGACACAGCACAGGACACAAGGCATAATCCATGCGAGGCACATGCACACAAACGTATTCACACATTGGGACACTTTTTAGAGATCAGTTGACATCTTTGAAAACCCACACAGACATGGGGAGAACATGCAAGATCACACAGATGGAGTTTGGGCCAGGAATGAAACCAGGGACCTCTGGAGCTGTGAGATGACAAAGCTAACCCACTGCGCTACAGTCCCACCCATGACATACAGTAATATTGCTGGTGCTAATTAATTCTGTACCCCTATACTCAACCCTAACATTAACCTCAGTTACCTAAACCACATATCTACCCCCCCCCCCCCCCCCCCCCCCCCCCCCCCCACACACACAGGATTAGTTCTCAACATTACATATTTAGATCACTTCTAATTCTACCTTTCTTTTGTTTATCTTTTGTACTGTACAGTATATGTTCTTGCTGTGTAGTTACAGTGTAGTTGCCAGTTGCTAACACATGATCAACTATATTTTAAACACATATTTTAGACACTTTTGCACTGAGGAATAACTTGTCTAAAATCTGTACACATTAACTATTGCCTTGCTTCGCCCTTGCTGTTTTATGTCTGGTTATCGGTCAAATACTTCTTTCTTGAAGTGTTAATGTTTGTTCTTAAAAAAAAAGGAATTGGTATGAAAAGTAAAACATTTGTATTAAGGTTGACAGTTTTAAAAATTCATTTGTAGTTTTTTACCTGTGCTAAATAAAATGTTTTTCATCTTAAATCATTTTTGTCATTTTTGTTTGAACATTTATGCTGGGACAGTTCAAACTTCAACTTTTTATTTTTAGATTTTACCTTCATCGGTTTCTCATTCCATTGTGATAATTGGGAAGAAAATCTCTAAAATGAAAGCATTTTAATTTACTAATTCATGCAAATAATGCTAATAAACAGTAAACTATATTTTGAATTATAAATATATAATATAGCTGTAACATGATGTACTAATGACAATGATAATTAAATTGCATATAAGTAGTTATTATTATTGTTATCATTATTATTATTATTATTATTATTATTATTATTGTGCTAGAAGCAGTATTAGTATTAACATGATCATCATCATCATCATCATGGGTTGATTATTAAGGAAATGACAAAAGTGAACTAACTTCTGCAAACTTTCACCTGGATTTTTTAATCAGTGTTTGCTTTTAAGACTTTTCACATCTTTAGACTGGGTATTATTGAATTCTGTTTAATAAATCTGTAAATCCAATTAACACCCAAAAGCATTTCTTGTGGTCCTTATGTGGACTACTCATCATTTATCACAGAAGATGGAAGGTGCTTCAGTTGTAACATAACAGTGACATTTATTCTATATGAATGTCTTATGAAAAATAACATTTAAATTAGACATTTTTAACTTCTTTGGCAGTTTTAAAAATCACATGCTTCCTAACTGCATAGGAAGCCCAGCCTCCCTTCAATTTTATTAAAATTTAATAAATAGATGTTTGCCAAAATGTTACACTATTAATTAATTTTGGTGGAATTAAAAATTTTAGCAAATCAAATGATCAGTTATCACAGTCTAGTACTGGCATGTCCGTTCATTAAACTCAAAACTCCTCCCAGTAAACAGCGCAGAGCAGCATGCAAATTCTGCTTTGAATCCAAAGACACCTAATAGACACTCACTGAAGCTTCTGCATCTGTGGAAGTCTGTGGAGCACACAGATGTATTGGCTGCGCTGGAAATGAATGGAATGTGAGTGGGTGCATTATGCAAAGCAAAAGAAAAAAGACATGATGGCATTTATTGGAGAGAGCAATAGTTGTCCGACCCTGAAGCATGACTTCTCTTTGAGATGATTGATTGACCTTTCAAAGTAAATCAGGAATCAGGAACATTACTCACAATTGTAAATAAATCAGTGCACGGAACTGTTACAATTTATTTACAATATTTAAATTTACAAAAATAAAATAAGATAAGTTATTATGTAAAATAATTTTGTATAAGGTAACACAGGGGCATAAGAATCCCTATGCTTTGGCTCATATTATTATTATTATTATTGTTGTTAAGGGCAGCATAGTGGTGCAGTGGTTAGCACTGTCACTTCAAAGCTCCAGAAACCTGGGTTCAATTCTCAGCTTGGCTGTGGTCTAGTGAAGTTTGCATGTTCTCCCCGTGTCTATGTATGTTTCCTCCAGGTACTCCAGGTTTCATCAGAAATTCAAGGACATGCATTACAATTGCAGTCTCTAAAGTGTGTGTGTGTGTGTGTGTGTGTGTGTGTGTGTGTGTGTGTGTGTGTGTGTGTGTGTCTAGGATTGGTTCCCGTACAACCTTGCTGCTGGTTAGGAAATGACACCAACTGCTGCAACCTTTTACCTGAAATTCACGTGTCTGGTAACAATGTTCCCAATTAAAACATTTTCCATCTACGTTTTGTAACAGTGGGTTTTATTTAATACTATTTCTTTCATACTACTGCACTACTACTGAAAACACCACATAGAATCAGCCAGTTTCTTGCATTCTTCTGTGTCCTTCCTCTATCATTTCTTACGGATTATTAAAGATTAGCTGGCTTCAATAGCATGAATTTCACTGAGAATTTAAGCCTTTGTTACTGATTCAAGATTAGTCAAGGACCAAAATAAAACCTCCAAAATATTTTTAAAACATTAGGTCACGCTGGGTCAAAAACCAAAACACCATAGCAAATTAATAATTTATTTGTTTTGAGCATTCATAAGGATTTTAGTCCATTGTGGTTGTAAGACTATAATTATAAATAAGCAAATATAAAAAAAACAATAATTTCAAATAAGCAATTATCCCACCCCCCCCCCCCCCCCCCCCCATGAGTGAATAAATGAATGAATGTAGTAATCACAGTCCTCACCACGAACCAGTAACATTAACACCATATACTTTCATTACCTTCTCCCTACCAAGTGTTTCAATGCTGTTATGTAATTAGAAATGACTTCTATTGGAGTCAAATGAAGTTGGCAAATCCAGTGAAGTTGGGCAAAACTTCCACCAGAGGTTTGTAATCTTGCTTGAGGTGTGTTGTTTTCTCGTGTGAGTTTATGGGGTAAATGTAGTATCAGCTGTTTGGTCTAAATCACTGCTCACATCAAGACAGTGTATTCAGGAAATTTACTTTTCCAACAGAGCTCAGAACATGCCTAATTAGAATAGTTCTAGAAGAAATGAAGATGTGTGCATTACCTGCTCTTTGTTTGATGTTCAAGGTTTGTGGTGTGCCACTAACCAGTCCCCCAGAACCATTCTATGTTCAGCAACCTGTCCCCCAAAACCATTCATGAATTGAAACGGTGACAAAAGGCATGTCGTTGCCCACGAATGATGACTGTAATACAACTACGCTGTGCAACCGGACCAGAGGCATTAGTATTTTGACCAAATAACCATGTGGTGGCAGTGTTACCATTCCTTTTATCTTTTAGACTACCTTCTCTAACAGCAGGTGCATAAAGAAACGCTGTACCGCAGCAGTGTTTACAATAAACCCATGACTTACCCTGGCACTATTATGAGGTACTGAACACAGACAATTATAGTTATTATTGTGTCTTTATTGATTGGCAGCACACTGGTGCAGTATCTAGAGCTGTCTCCACACAGCTCCAGAGAACCTGGTTCGAGTTCCAATCCAGCTGCTGTCTGTGTGAAATTTGCATGTATTCCTTGTGTCGTCCTCCAGGTACTCCAGTTTCTTCCCACAATCAAAAGACATGCATTAGGTCAGTCAGCATCTCTAAAGATTCACAGTGTGAGTGAGTGAGTGTATGTATATGTGCATATACTCTGCAATGAACTCCTGCGTTGTGTCCTGTACTCCCTGTGACTAGATAAGTCAGATAGGCCATGGACCGGAAAATTAATGTCTTTATTAGGTGTTTTTTTTTTTTTTTAAACTTCATAGAGTAATTTTAATTCGGGATACTTTTTATCCGTACTTGAGGAAATTCATAAAGAAAAAACCTCTATTATTTCTCCATTGCTTTTCATTTTAGTGGTTGAGTTACTCATTTCCTGTGGCTTAGTTTTAAATGTCTGAATGTTATCTGCATTCAAGTCTGAATATCAGCCATATACTTGGTCATTTATTTATTGCGGAAAATGATCCAATATTACATATTAGTGAGTGGCAAAAGTATGTGAGCCTTTGCTTTCAGTATCTGGTGTGACCCCCATGTGCAGCAATAACTGCAGCTAAACGTTTCCTGTAGATGTTGATCAGTCCTGCACACTGGCTTGGAGGAATTTTAGCCCATTCCTCACATCTTTTCAGAGCTTCACATCTCTTCAGAGCTTCAACTCTGGGATGTTGGTGGGCTGCTCGCTTCAGGCCCTTCCACAACATTTCCATTGGATTAAGGTCAGGACTCTGACTTGGCCATTCCAAACCATGAACTTTATTCTTCTTTGACCATTCTTTGGTAGAACGACTTGTGTGCTTAGGGGCGGTGTCTTGCTGCATGACCCACCTTCTCTTGAGATTCAGTTCATGGACAGATGTCCTGACATGTTCCTTTAGACTTCTCTGATATCATTCAGAATTCATTGTTCCATCAATGATGGCAAGCCGTCCTGGCCCAGATGCAGCAAAACAGGCCCAAACCATGACACTACCACCACCATGTTTCACAGATGGGATAAGGTTCTTATGCTGGAATGCAGTGTTTTCCTTTCTCCAAACATAACACCTTTCTTTTAAGCCAAAAAGTTCTATATTGGTCTCATCCGTCCCCAAAACATTCTTCCAAGAGCCTTCTGGCTTGTCCACATGATCTTTAGAAAACTGCAGACGAGCAGCAACGTTCTTTTTGGAGAGCAGTGGCTTTCTTCTTGCTTCTTTCTTTCTTCTTACCCTGCCATGCACACCATTGTTGTTCAGTGTTCTTCTGATGGTGGACTCATGAACATTAACATTACCCAAATGTGAGAGAGACCTTCAGTTGCTTAGAAGTTACCCTGGGCTCCTTTGTGACCTTGCCAACTATTACACGCCTTGCTCTTGGAGTGATCTTTGTTGGGCGACCACTCCTGGGGAGGGTAACAATGGTCTTGAATTTCCTCCATTTGTACACAATCTGTCTGACTGTAGATTGGTGGAGTCCAAACTCTTTAGAGATGGTTTTGTAACCTTTTCCAACCTGATGAGCATCAGCAACTCTTTTTCTGAGGTCATCAAACATGTGTTGTGAAGAGCAGACTTTGATAGATCCCTGTTCTTAAATAAAACAGGGTGCCCACTCACACCTGATTGTCATCCCAATGATTCAAAACACCTGACAGTAATTTCACATACTTTAGCCACTCACTAATATGTAATAATGGACCAGTTTCCTCAATAAATTATTGACCAAGTATAATATTTTTGTCTCATTTGTTTAACTGGGTTCTCTTTTTCTACTTTTAGGACTTCATGAAAATCTGACGATGTTTTAGGTCATATTTATGCAGAAATATATAAAATTCTAAAGGGTTCACAAACATTCAAGCACCACTGTAATGGCCACTGTGACAATAAGTTTCCTTCTGCTAAGCGCCTGGAAATGGTTCTGGCACAGACAGGAGTGTGTACTGAAGGTGCCACCTGAAGGTGTTTGGATGGTGGACATCAAAACTGCGGGAACTGCTCGTGCTTGTCATCGATTTAAAAAACCCTCTCTACTGGTGGTCTGTCTGGGATGTCAGGAGTGCCTGTTTGCCATGTGTGTGTGTGCCCTCACAGAACACCTTCTAACAGCTAGATTAGAACGGCCTAGATGGTAGGCAGTTTGTCGAAATGACCATCCTGCTTCTCTCAGTTCAAAGATGTCCATCCTCTCAAAGTCTGTCAACTTGGAAAAATGTCTATGAGTGCACCGTAGAGGCATATCATCTGGTATAATATCAGAACTTTTTGGTTAAAAACTCAACTTATCATCTTTGGAGGAAGAAGAATGCTGAGTCACATCCCAAGAACACCATACCTACTGTGAAGCATGGGGTGGAAACATCATGCTTTGGGGCTGTTTTTCTGCAGAGGGGACAGGACGACTGATCCGTGTTAAGGGAAGAATGAACGGGGCCATGTATCGCGAGATTTTAAGCCAAAACCTCCTTCCATCAGTGAGAGCATTGAAGATGGAACGTGGCTGGGTCTTCCAGCATGACAATGATCCCAAACACACCGCTCGGGCAACGAAGGAGTGGCTCCGTAAAAAATTCAAGGTCCTGGAGTGGCCTAGCCAGTCTCCAGACCTCAACCCCAAATTATTTTCCACCATAATTTACAATTAAATTCTTTAAACATCCCACAATGTGACTTCCTGGATTTTTTTTTCTCATTTTGTCTCTCATAGTTGAAGTGTACCTGTGATGAAACATTACAGACCTCTCTCATCTTTTTAAGTAGGAGAACTTGCACAATCAGTGGCTGACTAAATACTTTTTTGCCCCACTGGTGTGGTTCCTTCCAGGAGCTTAATAGCACAATTGTTGTAAGGAAAATGCAGAGGTAGTTTCGTGGTACTTTGCTCACTAAATACCTCAGCCAGCTCAGAAATGGGATGGCATGTTAAAGGGCAGGGAGAAGGCAGAGCTGGAGGATGAGATAGCTTATAACTGAAGATGGGGCCAAGCAATGTAATGGGTGAAGCACTAGGGCAACCAGGAGACAAAATTGTTAGATGTCCATGAAATAACAGGGTTGTGTTGGCAGAGCCAAGGCAGGCCTAGGATGAGTGGGGCTTCCAGCATTTGGATCAGGTAGAAGTGGGACCACAGAGTGTAGAGCACTGATGGAGACATCCAGTGATAGAGATTTGTTGGTGATGGTGTCTGTACTCACTTTAACATCCATCATTTGCATCATTTGATTCACAAAATACAGCAAACAGTGCAGGAGGAAACCCTAGCAGATGTCTGGATCACCACTGTATTTTTTGACATTGTAATCAGAAGAAAATCCTCCTGGGAGCTCTGCCATATGCATATAATAAGAGCTGGAGGTGCTGGAGCTGGTATTAGACTTTGTGGAGTCATGGAGAGCTGAGTATTCTGTTATGACAGTCCCTGGACAGGTGAGGCGAGCAAAGCAGTAGCCTGTTGCTGGATCTGAAGCTCAGCGACGGACTGCGCAGATCTGCTGTTGCTGCCAGCCCAGCAGCCAACCATGCAGACCAATTTACTGACTCAGTTTCTGCCATCAAGATGGTTTTCTGTGATGCCTGGCATAAATTGGAGACGAATGCAAGAAACCGATGCAGAGATGTTTATTGACACCACACTAGGCAGAGATAAAAAAAGCTGTTACGGTTCACCTAAAAACAGGCGAACCGTATAAAATAAAAAGGGCTTTTAGGACCCAATTGCAGTTAGCTCCAGAAGGAAGGGACAAACAAAAAAAACGAAATAAATAAGAAGTATGATGTGTGGGGGGGAAAACACACACAGCCAAAATGAAAATAAATCTATGCTTGTTAGAGGCTGGTAGCTGGGGCTTGAACCCTGTTTGCACACATCAGGGGTTGAATGCATTACCAGCATGCCACATGGCTGCTGCTAGCAGTGCATGGGAAAAGGAAACTAAGGAGCTAAGGGCAAACAGAAGTGCCGTGCTGAGCAGACTCAGAAACAAAAAAGGCAATATATATAATAGACAAAAATAAATGGGGAAAAAGAAACCCACGAACAGCGCAAAAACGCGCTGTGGTGAGCGAGAGCGAAAACGAAAAGAAAGGTGACGCCGAAAGTGTTCAGCTCACCCCATCTGAGTTAAACTGACACGACCCAGACGCGGAGAGCGAGGGACGAGGCTGATAAGCAGCACAGCGTCCCTCAGAAACACAATCGTGGAGGGGAGGCGCCAATTCCCGCGGAGAAGGGGATGACTAAATAAACCCTAAGGGGCAGCCAGAGAGTAAGGGAGAAAGGCAGCGAGCAAGCGAGCCGAAGCCGCCGAGGGACAGTGAGGCCACGAAGGCAGCGAGAGGAGCAAGAGGCAGGTCCTTTCCTCCAGCCTCCTGACCGTATGTTACCCCAGCTTACGCTCTCTCCCTAATAAACACCATAGCCTAAAAAAACGGACGCAAGTATGTATGAGATGGGTGAGGTCTCAGTAGCGTATGGTGCGACACATCACTAAGCTGAAGCATGCTGTTAAATACTCGAACCCACAGGTGTCGCTGATGAAACAATCAGCGCCAATAGGTCAGCACATGCGCAGCCAAGCCAACATTGCCATCTAGTGTCAGTGGGGCGGATCCTCACAGAAACAAATTTAAAAACCCAGCCCAGAATCATAAAGCAGATAAAGAAATATACCACGCATTGAATCCAGTACACAACAGAGAGACAGAAGCAAGGTAGGGTTCTTAAACAGAGGATTGTAACTGGAATATTGGAGAAAACAGTCAAAAACAAACTTGCAGAGAAGTTCAGTCCTAGTGAATGATTAGCAGATGCGGAACTGGTGCACGTGATCAGAAGATGGGCAAATCAGAAAAAAGTAGTGAATTACATGGTGGAAAGTGTAGTTCTGACGCGATGGGGACATGACAAGGAGTTACTCATGCAATGAGTAACTCAGCATTTAAGTAATTTTTCACAAGATACTTTAATTAGTAATTAGTTTTACGTAAGCAGTTATGTAGATGAATACTTTTGCTTGAGTAACACTTCAAGCTGAGTAGCGCTCACCTTTGTTCTTCATTTGACACTTTAATAATCCACTCATAGTCCACCGTGTAAAAATGATTTGAACCTTTGTATGTAATAACTGGTACAATGTCCGTATGCAGGAATAAATTCAGCTGTAGATCATACTTGTCTTGCAGGAGCAGTCCGCTTAAATCCATGCCACCAGATCTCAGTTTTATCCTAGACTCTGACTTTCTCTGAACTTCCATTATGCTTCCCATGATGTGTTGCTAGCCTGATATTCTCTTGCGAAATTACTGAATAGAATTTTTTAATTTATTGTTCTCAATGACGGCAGGCTGTCCAGGCTCTAAGGACACAAACGTAACATTGTTTATTTCTGATGAAAATCCATGTCTTATCAGATCACAATATATTGTCTCCCTTTTCAAACTTGTGGTTTCGGCCTCCTTCCATTAATACCATGTTTGGTCAATGTTTTTCTCCTTTTCAGTTATTTTGCAATTACATTATCAAGTTCTGGAGAGTTCAGCAGTTATTTGGCTGTTACTCTTGGAAGCTTTTATTACATCTGAAGCACTACGTCTGCTACTGACGTCATCTTTACAGGACACCCACTCCCAGGGAATGATTTGGCACAAGAACTGACCTACTTTTTATGTGCATTTTATAGGACAAGACTCTTACAGATTACACACCCCACTACATATGTCTCATCTTACTCATTCAAATACCTGACTTCACAGAAGAGTGAGTTCAATAAAGACATAAACATACAGTTGTTTTGGTGGTACATATTTATAATGACTTTGTCTATTATTATTAACTGGGTGAAATTTAAATCATATTAATAAGCATCAATGTAGAAATCTGGGTAGGGACTGTGGTAGCCTAGCATTTAACGGTACTGGACTATGGACCAGAAGGTCTAGGGTTCAAATCCCATCTCTACCAAGCTGCCACTGTTGGGTTCTTGAGCAAGGCCCTTAACCCACAATTTCTTGGATTGTAAGATTGTATAAATTGAAGTTGCCCTGGATAAGGGTGTCTACTAAATGACATAAAAGTAAATGCAAAGGCTTCACAAGCCATTTTGTTTTACACAATCTGTATATATACACTGTATATATAGATTGGATGATAATATCATTGATTGTATTTTGGTGTGTCAAATAAAGTTTTGGTTTCTTGAGAAACCAATAATTACTGATTCTGTGATGAATTTAGATAATTCCATCAAAACCTAATTAAAAAACCTTCTGCACATATATGCAACCATCTTTAGCACCACGCTTGCGAGTGCAATGCATCAGATATTAAGACTGGATGCATGTCAACAATATTAATGCAGTTAATAATGGAAAAATATGAAAGCACTGTAGTCCAGGATCATTAGAAATCTTAAGACTTTTCATATGTTTGTGTATTGGACAGGAGTAGACTGTGTTCCATTACACAGTAGTTCAGCAATCTGACCTTTGACACAGCAACAGTCACATGACACATTTCCAAAGTATTTTAAAACCAGAATGTTGGGTCTAATTATGATTCATGATGGTTTGCTGGAAGACAAGGAGAATTTCTGGCATGTAAAAGAGTGGGACTGAGGATTATGTGATCCTTACTGACGTGGCTGTCTCAACAGAGATTTATTTTTCTTTATCACTAACACATGGCACTATGACTGTTATGGCATATCTGAGTTGTATGTCATTTGTTATTTGAACTATTGTATATTTATTCTTAATCATTTCTGTATTGTTACTGTGGGGATGAATACTTAACACAATGTTCTGAACGTGATAGGCATAAGCCTCTAAAAGATTCATGAATGCAACTATACTTTGTATTCATTGTATCTGAAAAAGCATATAATTTTATTAAAAAAATTAAACAAATCGCCTTTTAAGCAGCACTCACCCTGCCACACAGTGCAGCTAATCACAACATGTGGTCTGGTCCCCATATATTCTGGCTCTCTATTGAGAGGGAATGGCAAAACAAATTTAGAGATGGATCTATCACCTTAGGTCATAAAGTTGCTGATGACCAATTCAGGGCTAACAGAAAATGCACATAGTTCATCCACCGGGCCAGACTTTGCTTTGACAGAATGACTGAGACTGCTGAAGCCTTAATATTTTTATGGTAGAGGGCAGCCAAAGAAACAACAAAATTGCACTCATAATATGCGTCACTACATGGATGACCAGTGTATTACTACTAAATAAATATTCTTAATAAATATATTTTTTGACATATTAACAATCTACAACATCATATTATGTAATATGAAGGGCTGTATTGTTAACATTATTCTAGCTGTCATTGTCCTTATAAGATGCAGGAGTTTTTCGTTGCTGCTGTTACAATCTAACAAGGCTCAGGCAGTCCTTTGTAACTATTACTGATGTCCACAAGATGTCAGTAAAGTCTTACTGTGAGGAATTTCTGTGGGCTGTTGATTGGCTGTATTCTGACGAAAGAAAAACATCCGTGTCTGCTTCTGGTGTGTTTGTATGTATACTCAGGATTTACCATAAAACAAATGAGGGCTCTTGGGAAGCTTTTTCAGGGGTGCCACTCTGTCGTGACCACAAAAGCATGAGTATGTACTATATGGATGTATGTATGTATGTATGGTAGTATGTGCTTGTAATGGAGGAGACGTGATTTCGGAATAAAGCTTTTCATTAATTTTCACACTTAGGTCCACTGATCACCCTTGCGATTGTTCTTACTTTGTGCCAACATTTATTATGCATTTCCATAGCCTTTGTGACATACTCTTGCCCACTTCAACTGACAGCTCAGAAGTGTATAGCATCTGTGCACTTACAGTACAAGGGGAGGACAGAAGAACATGGAGTGTGTTTTTTAATCAAAAAGTGATGAGGGTCAGTGCATGTTAAAAAAAAACTATGAAATGCAGGGTTAAAATAACGTTGCAGTGTTTCCCAGTTTCCTGCATACTTGCTCCTGTTTTTCCACATCACAATGGAGCTCTTTTGGATTGAGATCTGGTGGCTGTGGAGGCCATTTGATTCCAGTGAACTCATTGTCATGTTCAAGAATCCAGTACAAGATGTTTCCAGGTTTATGACATGGTGCTTTATCCTGCTGGCAGTAGACATCAGAAGAAGGGCACACTGTGGTCATAATCGGATGGACATGGCCAGCAACAATACTCAGATAGTTTGTGGTGTTTAAAAGATGATGAGCTGTTTAACTTTTAATCATTTTCACTGTACTATTTGATTGTACTAGATGATTTGCAAACATCTAGGCCCTCAGCCTCAAATAAACAGGCCTAGGGCATCAGTGGTGGGGACAATCTCTTAGGTCTTATATGCAAGATTTAAATTAAATTACATTATATATTATAACTATTATGAGATTATGGGTAGATTTGAGCTGAGTAGAAGTGTGATGACCGGTGCCAGAAAAACAGCTTGGAGAAAAAGTAGAATATGTAGTTAGTGATGTTAATAACAAAATAAACTGAACACGTTTGTGCTAAGTGCAGACTAAGTGAGACTCAGCACTAACTATTACAACTATTACAACAAAGCTAAATAATGGGCCAGGTGGTAAGACAGCCAAGCGGGTGTTAGGAGGGGGAATCGGAGCTCCTTCCTGTAAACGTATATATAGGAGCCTAAGATGCACAGCAGCAGGCAGACAACAATGTAAGAGTAACAAAAATAATTTATTAAGCAAACTGGTAATGAAAACAGAAGACTTAGTGATAACACGGAAGTCATCCGTTGAGTCCAGGGAGTCGGTGGCGATAGAGCGGTCAGAGGAAAGCAGGAGAGCCGCGACGATGGTGCGCAGCTTTCTTCCTGGCAGGAGGTTTGGACCCAAAACCAGCGGTGGAGACCCAAGCGGCAAGCTGGGAGGAGGACAGCATATCCGGAAGCTGTGGAGAGGAGAACTGGATGAGTACCAACTACAAGGTCCGAGGAGTTGAACAGTTTAATCTGTGAGACATGAATAGTGGGGTGAAAACGCATATGGTTAGGCAGTTTAAGTCGAACGGAGGAGGAATTGATTCCCTTAGTAACGGGGAACGGTTCAATGTAGTGAGCGGAATGTTTAGCGGAATGTTGCGTGCCGAGAGCCAGACCATTTGGCCAGGAGTGAAAGTGGGGCTAGGTCTCCGGGGACGGTTGGCTGAAATTTGGGTCACGCCACAAGCCTTGGTGAGTGCCGACCTGGTCATCTTCCATACCTTGCGACAGCGTCGGAGGTGATGAGTGAAAGAGGGTACCGTGTCATTGGTCTCCAGGTCGAGGAAGAGTGGGGTAAGGTAACCAGAGAGGCCTCAAAGGTGGAGAGACCCATGGCGGCGTTCGGCAGGGTGTTGTACGCGTATTCCGCCCACGCCAGCTGGGAGCTCCACTTGGTGGGATCCTTGGAGGTGAGGCAGCGCAGAGTGGCTTCATTGTCCTGGTTTGCCCGCTCGGCCTGTCCGTTGGACTTTGGGTGAAAACCAGACGTTAAACTGACAGTGGCCCCTAGAGCCTTACAAAAGGATCGCCATACCTGAGAGATGAACTGGGGACCCCGGGGAATACCGTGAATTTTGTATACCTGGTTGAAAAGGATGTCCGCCATCTCAGCATCTGAAGGCAGCTTGGGCAGTGCGATGAGGCAGACAGCCTTCTAGAAATGGTCCACGACCGTAAGTATTACTGTCTTCCCGTCGGATGCAGGGAGCCCCATAACAAAATCCTCCGCTATGTGCAACCAGGGGCATCCAGGAATGGGAAGCGGCTGAAGGGGCCCTGCAGGTGGCTGGTGGCAGGCCTTGGCATGGGCGCAGGTAGAGCAGACAGCCACAAAACTCCTGACGTCCGTCTCCATGGCGGGCCACCAGAAGTGGCATTTGGTGAGGGCCAACATTCGGTGGCTCCCAGGATGAGCGGCAAACCTGGACTCATGGGCCCACTGGAGGAAGGCAGTCCGGGACAAGGTGGGCATGTCGAGGCGGTTGGGAGGTCCTCCCCTGGGGTCAGGCTCTGCCCCCTGTGCCTCCTTGATGGTGTGCTCGATCTCCCAGGAGAGGTGGCCAACAAGACGGTCCAAAGGAAGGATGTTGTCGGGGGTCCTTCCGGGAGGAACTGGTGAGAGAGAGCGTCGAGCTTAATGTTGAGTGATCCTGGCCTGTAGGTGAGCGTAAATTTGAAACGGGCAAAGAGGGTCCATCTCGCCTGGCGGGAGTTCAGGCGCTTGGCGGTCTGAATGTACGACAGGTTGCGGTGATCCATCTACACCAAGAAGGGCAATTCTGCACCCTCCAGCCAATGTCTCCATTCATCAAGCGCGAGCTTGACCGCCAGCAGTTCCCGGTTGCCCACGTCGTAATTCCTCTCGGCCGGAGAGAGGCATCTAGAGTAGAAGGCACAGGGGTGCAACTTGCTGATTGGGGCTACTCGTTGGGAGAGAATCGGTCTTGATGCTGCCTCTCTGGAAGACAAAGCCAAGGAAAGTGACAGTGTTGACGTTAGTGATCTCCACTGGGTCTTCAGGCCAAGAAGTGCGAGTAGGAGGCCTGAAGACAGGAAAAGCCAAGAGGAGGCAGTGCTGGTAGCAGAAATCAATCCAACTGGTGAACCTCCCAGTCTTCCAGTCAATGGTGGGGCTGTGAAGGACCAGCCAGGAATGCCAGTACCAGTGGTGTCAAGGGGGAGCGGATGACTGAGAAGGAAATGCGCTTGCGATGGTTCCCAGCTAGGACCAGGGGCAAAGGAGAGGCCCGGTGGGTGATCCGAGCGAGCAGTCTCAGCGAGGGGTCTCCAGGCTCTCCAGCTGAGTGCCAAGTTGGGCCGCAAGGTTCTGGTTGATGAGGGTTTCACAGTTGCATGGGCTGCAAAACAGCGAGTCTGTAACCCCAAACCACTTGGACCGGACGCGAGGCCCTCTCAATCCTATGCACGTGCATGCATCGGCCCAAGTAGATGGCCAAGTCTATGAAAGCCTGTAAGTCGTTGGGATCTTCACGGACCGCTAACTCATCCTTCAGGTGGTCGGACAAAGCGGACCGGAATGCCTCGTGCATTCATTCCATCTGGCGTTCATGGCCAACGACCAGAAGGTCTATGCCTACAAGTAGTGGGTTGGCGGTCTGCTGATCCGCAGGTTCCATGGTGGCCAGATTATTCTGTTAGGAGGGGGGAACCCAAGATGCAGATCAGCAGGCATACAACAACATAAGAGTAACAAAAATAATTTTTAAGCGAACTGGTAATGAAAACGAAAGACTTAGTGACAACATGGAGGTCAGCCATCGAGTCCAGGAAGTCTGTGGCGATAGCATGGTCAGCGTAAAGCGGGAGAGCCGCGATGGTGGCGTTCAGCTTGCTTCTAAGTCCGGACCCAAAGCCAGCGGTGGAGACCCAAGCAGCAGGCTGGGAGAACGACAGAGTATCCGGAAGCTGTGGAGAGGAGAACTGGGTAAGTACCAAATACAAAGGAAATCGGCATGAGAGCCGAGAGCAAAACAATAGGAACTAGTAGCGAGCTAGCACTAAATGCTAACGAGTATAGCACACAGAACAGGATGTAGAAACAGCAGAAGTACAAGCTAAGCTAAAGGTAATAGGCTAAAGCTAGCATAGCCAGGTACCGTTTAGATGACAGGATAATCTGGCGAGTTCTGGTTGATCGGCTGGCAAATATATGCAGGTCTGTTGATTGTGGAGGAACAGGCGCAGGAGGTGTGGAGAAGTCGGAATCGGCAGCCAACCGATCTCTGAGGAAGCAAGCACAACACGCACACGCTGCACTGGGAAAAACATAAACAACGCGCTAAGAGACCGTGTGAAAATAACAAAAAATGGAAAAAGGCGGAGGCAACCTAGAGCGAACCCTAACAGTGGGACCCGCCAACAATCTGATCAATCATGATAGGCAAAAAGACAGCAACTCAATATCCAAGATCACCACAAAACTCTATGACAATGGACCCCTGGTCTAAGGCGATGATACACAACCAAGGGTCAAACACGTAAATGTTAAGCACAGTCTGTTAACCCTGCCTAACACACCCTGCCGAGCTTGGTTACCAGGCCAAAGGGCACGATAAGGCAGCTTGTTAAGGCTCAGTTATTCATGTTAAAACATGTTATTCAGTTACTAGCATGAATGTTTTAGTAACTACAATACAAATAGGAATGACATGTAATTACAAGAATGAGTCCTTGGAAATCAACATGACGTCAACATGGAAAGCAGCATAATTATCTATATGATTAGAATGAATTAAGTCAATTTTTAGGACAGATGGAATCTTTTGAAATAACCCTTTATAAAGGTTTATTTACCCCCAGTGCTTGGGTCTTTTGACTTCCAGTGCAGCAGCCGGCATATTAGATGAAAACAGGCAGCTTACGTAAAATCCCTTGAACTATGTGTAGCTAACTAAGTGTAGTTAAGTAAGTCATTGCAGTTAAAATGCTTATACAATATTCCTAGCTCTGAAAAATCATGTACACATCGAGTTGGCTATGCTGGTGATTTAAGATAAGAGTCCATATTTGTTTACAGAGTTCCTGATATGAGAATGTTTGTCCTGCATTGCCACAGTCAAATGATATTGTGTGCGACTGAAATAGAACAGTCTTTGAAACCATTATTGTTTTGTTTGTTTGTTTAACGTCAGCATCAATGGTCCTATTCACAATAGGAGCAAGGTTACATTGATACTAACCAGACACATTCGTACTGGGCCAAATAGAGCAACCAATTAATCTAGTGCATGTCTTTGGAATGTGGGAGGAAACCGGAATACTAAAATAAACCCATGTGGACATGCAAACTCCACACAGATGGAGTCCGACGTCAGGATCAAACCATCAATCTCTGAAGCTGTGAGTAGACTGCACTAACCACTTGGAGCTGTAAGCTCTGCTCCATGTTAATGAGAGTAACTTCTCATCACCCACAGTCTCTGGTGTACTATACCCACCTCCTCACTGTCTCTTGTAAGAAAGGGACAAAAACCTTGAGGGGTTTCCAAATATTTTAAGTTATCAAAACAGTGACAACAAAAATTCTCCTGCGAACAACTTGCAGGACCATGAGCAGCTATTTTATCTAATATTACCATGAACCTGTAGAAAACCATCAAAGCTCTAAGAATCATGATCTCCCTCATAATAATACAATTGTTCAGTCCTGTACGCAAGCTCTTGATTAGAGGAAACCAAATGAGGTACACATTAATTGAACATGTGCTATGGTAGTCTAGCGGTTAAGTTACTGGACTATGGTCCAGGGTTCAAATCCCACTTCAAGCTGCGACTGTTGGGTCCTTGAGCATGTCCCTTAACCCAGAATTGCTTGGATTGCAAGAATTAAGTGTATGAACTCGTTTCTAACCATGGGCAGCATGAGGTTCTCATTGCAAATGAAATAAAATATTAAATATGATAATATAATAATTCTTCATGGTTGAGTTTAGATTAATTAAAATTTCTAAAAAATGCGATTTATTATAGACTGTATATTATTTTATTTTATTTATTTTACAACCCCAAATCAGAAAAAAGTTGGGATGTATGGAAAATACAAATAAAAAATATATGCAGTTTTCCTTACATTTCCTTTGATTTTTATTTTATTGCAGACAGTGTGAACCCAATATATGTCATGTTTTTCTGGTCGTCTTCTTTTCATTTGTTAATAAACATCCCATTCTTGCATTACATCAAGAACCGTCATTCATCAATAGTTGATATAACCACATGGGCAAGGGATTACGTTATCAAAACCTTTATCAAGCACTACAATGTGGAGGCACTTTCACAATCTGAGATCTGTGCATTTTTCAACAAGACAATGCAAAACAAGCCAAATCAGGAAAAAGTTAAGACTGAAATATGTAAATCCCTTCCAGTCTTTCTTTGAGGAACATTGTTTTGAAACATTTCAATAATTTTCTTTACAAATTTATTGATAAACTGGAGGTCTTTTGCCCATCTTTTCTCCTTAAACACTCTTTCGTTGATACTGCTTTTGGACCACATCATGATTATAATCACTTGTTGACATTACCTGTTGGAAATCACATCATTATTTAGTTTTTCACCTCATTACTAGCCCTAAATTGTCTCTGTTCCAACTTTTGCAGGCCTTTTGCAGGAACAAATGAAATTAAGTTGACCAAAAAAAACAACAACATAAAATGTAAGGAGCAATGTTCTAATGTAAGGAACACTGCATTTTTATGTTTATTAGTTATTTATTTATTTTTTGCATTTCCCAGGCCATCCCAACTTTTTCTGATTTGGGGTTGTCTTTAAATATATTCTCTCTTTTAATATTTATATTTCATTTACATTATGTATATTTAAACTTTACTATTACTATAAACTTTCCACTGTCGTCCTAGGCTTGCTCAATTAGAGCTGTGGTCCTACATAATTGTAACATTGCTTTGAACAATGGCATTCTCCTTAATGTTGCACCGATACCGTATTACACACAGTATCGGTATTGGTAATAGAGAGCACCGATACCATGAAGAGGTTACTGACGCACATTGTCCCCTTCCTCGTGGAATTATAAGGTTCTATCTGACATTTTTTTCAAAATGTTGTTATTCATTAATTCTTATTCTGTGACAAAACCTTTACATTATGTGAGGTGTTTTAAGTTTTATGCATTTTAAACTCTTTATCTGCTGTTCTACCTGCGGAGTTGCTCATCTGTGAGAGCCAATCAGAGCTTCAAACACACAAGTGGACCGATCAGATTCCTTCTTCTTTTCCATGTCACTCAATGAGTGGAGGTAATAGAGTGGAAAAAAGAAAAGCTTGGTGAAGTCCGTTGTTTTTAGATGATTAGATAATGTTCATTTAAAAAATAGGTAGTCTTGTACTTTGTGTACTTGTACTAATGTATACTTTTATTGTTTTAAATAATAATTAAGATAAAATGCGGGAGAGCCGGTGCCTAGCCAGTGGCATAAGGTGCAAGGCAGGAATAACCCTAGACAGGGTGCAAATTCATCTTAGGTGCAGTGACACTTAGGTGTTTAAAAACTCCAGCAGCACTGCTGTCTCTGATCCAATCACACCAGCACAACCCACACTAACATGCCACCACCACGTCAGTGCAGATACTGCAGTGCTGAGAATCATCCAGCACCCAAATAACTCCTGATCTCTGGTGGTCCTGTGAGGGTGCTGACCGTTAGAGAACAGAGTAAAGGGGTCGAACAGAGTACATAAAGAAACCAGTCTGTAACTGTAGAACTATAAAGTGCATCTATGTGGTAAGTGGAACTGATAAAAAGGACAATGAATCAAGAAACAAGGAGTTGTACCTAACAAAGTGATCAGTGAGTATATGTAATAAAACAAAGATACGACTATAAAGACATTACTATACAATAAGGAGTCTAATCACATTAGTAAAACTGATAAACTGACAAAACTTCTCAGTTTGAATGTGTATTTGAAACATTGTATAGAGGTAGTGCCTCACAGGCTTCACCCAGAGCTTTGCTAGGAATCTAGTCTGTATGCGACATGTCTAATCAGGAAATTACATTTCCCTGGGCAGGGCTGCTTTAGATTTGTAAATCTGGATAACTCAGGAGATCACAATAGAGTGTCCCATTACAGTGGGAACACAACAGGAGATATTACTGGAGATTATGCATAAGAACTTGAGATATACGAGATAACTGTGAGCTTAGATGTGCCAGATTTCTTGTTGAAACATGCAGTTATTTGTGGGTAAAAAGGCATTGCACATTTCAGTCTTTCCTGTCTGGGTAGCCCCAGTGTTCTCTAAGTGGTCAGCCTCTGCCTAGTGAGTAATAGTTTAAGTAATTAAACTATGATTATCAAGGTTGGCAAGGGGCTGGAAACAGAAAGTGCTGAAGAGGAGAATAGCACAATGATTCACAAATATTCATGGCTACAGTACCAAGTAAAGGTTTAGAAAGCGAACTAGCCCTCTATCAGAATAGTAGGTCCTAACCCATGGACCACAAAGGCCAGGGTTCAAGTCCCACCTAGAGCTTCAACTGTTGGGTCCCTAACTGAGGTTTTTAACCCACAATGGATAAGGGCATCTACTAAATGATGTAAATGTCTACTACAGTAATTTGGACTGTGGTAGCCTAGCGGTTAAGGTACTGGACTATGGACCAAAAGGTCCAGGGTTCAAATCCCACCTCTGCCAAGATGCGCTGTTGGGTCCTTGAGCAAGGCCCTTAACCCACAATTGCTTGTAAGATTGTATCAATTGTAAGTCTCTCTGGATAAGGGCATCTGCTAAATGCTGTAAATGTAAAATGCATATAAATCTATAAAAAAAAGTATCCCCTACTCACTTAGTCCAAGTCCATACTGTATTGTATAACACTTGTAGCTTTAATTATGTTATATTTTTATTAATACAGTAATTCCTTCTCCCCCTACGCCGCCCTTGTAGTACCTCTGGGTCATAATACCCCCTTCTAAGCAACACAGTGAAAGAAAGGGGAAGGTAATGAGAGGCAGGCATATCAGTGCTGAAGGGAGGGAGGGACGGAAAGAGCAGTGCGCTGAAGCTCAGTCACTCGTATGCAGGGAGGCAGGTCATACTGCAGCTGAACGTGGACTTGTTCTTATATCGGACTCCATATTTCCTTCTTTCCTCCTACACTTGGAAACGGTAAGTGAGCCATGCTGGTTATATGCCGATATGCAAATTAAAAATATTAAACATGACAACACGAGAGAGAGAGAAAGAGAGAGAGAGAGAGAGAGAGAGAGAGAGAGAGAGGCTAATGGGCTGTTCTAATCAAGGTTAAACCTGCAGTCTGCATTGGAACTGCGTGGCTAGTCAGCCTTCATGGACATCTATGCGAACTTTATCCCTGCTGCATCTTTAATGAGCATAGCTAAGGATGCACGTACTGCAGTGCAGGTCTCTTTCACGAGCCTCATATTAAGACAGCCATCCGGATGCTTTAGTAAGACTCAGTCAGGCTCAACTGGTAACCGTGGTGACGGCAGCTGGCAGCATGTGAAAGAACCAGGTGATCCAGATGCATCAAGCAGACACCTAGCAAAAACGTTACCGTGACACATCCTTAATCACATTTCACCACCGGGAATTAATTAACTTGCTTGCTGCAGGGCAAACAGCGTGTGGCTTCCATATATAGGACTGAAAGCGCAAAATTATTTACACCTCATTAACAGATAGGGATTAACTCGAGGCTATCGCCACTCAACAGGTTTCGTCGTATTGATGTTTTAAGGTTGGCGTGCCAACAGTCTAGCCCTGGCCCTTAGGATGTATTTAAGTGATGCTGCAGAGCCCAGCATGAGATAAACATGAGCAGCCTGCACAGAGCACTCCACCACAGTGCCTGTAATGATATGTACCTTAATAGATAAGAAGCAAATGACATCAGGTCATGGTAACAAATGAATTGTTTAGTGGTAAAAGGAGGCTTAAGATTGTTGTCTATAGTAATTAGTCTATCTCTTGCATTACATCAAATCTTGCAGTACAACCACCACAAACAAACCATTGGTAAATAATAATCTGGCTGCTGGTTTGCACAATGCAGTATAATTACTACTATTAATACAAAATAAGGACATAGTTGTGAACACATGCTAGTTTTGGAGAATAGCTCCAAAGACGCTATAACGAGACGTCACAGAGTACATTTGGTGACGACAGACAAGTGCTCTAAACCGTTACAGCTCTGCCAGTCAGTGATATGATAGGGCTTCTGAGAAGGTGGAAAGAAAATACAGTGAGACCTTGGTTCTGGTTGTTAATTCGTTCCAGAAACCTTGTCGAGAACCTAAAACGAGTACTGAGAAAATCTTTCCCATAAAGAATAATGTACATTGAATGAATATGTTCCAGATATGCATTGATGGAGGTGTATTGTACAGGTGCTCCCTGATTTACGATGGTGATATGTTCCGACAAATCCAATTAAAGTGTATCATGAACCGAGGAGTTTACCGAGTGTTTGATAGAGCAGTCTATATTATATACATACTGTACATACATACATAGCAGAGCCTATTATAAGCAGTAATAAGTCAGTTAATGTTTCAACCAACTAAAACATTTGGCCAAAATAATTAACACATAGCTTATTTTATAATAAAGTGTTGAAAAATGTAATTTAGCGGAGTAATGAATTGAGAATGAAAATTGAAAGCTACACTACTAAGGTTACTCTATTGAAGTCTGGGCACTAGCATAGCTGCTAAGCTTAACTGCAGGCTGTGTGTTCTGGAACATTTAGTTCCTGTTTTCCTTTCAGTTGGCAGTCAATATAGCCATTTTTAGGACCCATGGAGACTTATTTGCACTAAGACTACAGTACTGTAGATGTACAAATAAAGAAAAACATAATGAAAATAGCGGAGATCTTCACTCAGCAACAGTCATTGTGAATCTAAACCACTGAAACACTGTGTACTGAATCGAGAATTGTGAATCATGAATGGTGAATTGAGTTTCGGCTGGAACGAGATGCGCAGATCAACTAATAGAAGTTTAAGCATATGCACCAAGTACCAAGCAAACGATGAGAACCGAGACTATTTTTTCTGGTCAAAATGCGTCGAGAACCGAATTCGACAAGATCCAAGGTGGCTGAGAACCGAGGTGCCACTGTACTTCATCAATGATTAGATTCAGCAGTACAAAAGCATGTGCTAACACTCCAGAACTCTACATCTTTTGTCCAGACCAAAAAATAGGGAATTGCTCAGGAAGCAATAATGAGGAATTATTGAGGAATAATTTGTAATCATCACAAAAACAAAATCACAATTAGTACTTTATTGCACCTACTTGGGTTTTTAAGAATTCTTAGAAACATGGACTTCATTAATGGAAAACGATATTCTATATCATACTGGTTCCCACCTTTTCAGATATTGCTTGACAGATCAGCTTTACAGGATAAGGTCTTGTCATAGACCAGTTTTCTACATTTCCACCATACATTTTCAAACAGGCTGACAATGGCCTTTTAGTTGATATGCCTTTCCTAAATATGAGTAATCATCCAGAAAAATTATTTGAATACAAAACCTGTTTTCTATAAATGGATTGAGAATAGTGTAAAAACTTTCAATGTACACCTGTACACTGACTGTTGAGGTAATGATTGCCTGGTCCCTTAGCTGACAAGACACCCCATGGCATGTCATAAATAAGTGTGGAAGTGTGATTGTTTACCTCAGGCCTTCATACAGCCTCATAACAGAAAATGTGTTTTAATGGGACAGATCAAAACACAGTGTGGCTTGCATTTATTTTGACTTTTATTTCATCGCAAACAGTATGAACCGAAGAAAAGCAGTATCCATGAAAGGTTTCTACAGTTTGTCAACAAATTTGTTAGAACATTTTTTAAATGTTTAAATAGTGTCCCTTAAAGACACATTATAAGGGATTTGCATATTTCTTACATTACAGTGCATAATATCATTAAATGATTCAAGGAATCTGAAGGAATTTTAGTGTGTAAAGGGCACGGGCACAAGTTGGACAGCTATGATCCCTCAGACAGCACTGGATCAAGAGCCATCAATCATCAGTTACATCAAGTACTTTATGAAATCTCTGCCAAAAAGCACTACAATACAGTTACACAAATGCCACTTAAAACTTTACTGTGCAAAAAGAAGTCTTAAGTTAACCATGTCCAGAAGCAACGTCAACTTCACTGCACTCAGAGACGTCTGGAATGGACCATCACAATTTGGAAACGTGTACTGTGGTCAGACCAATCAGTATTCCAGATCTTTTTTGGAAGAAATGCAGGCTGTGTGCTTTGGACCAAAGAAAAGAAGAACCATCCAGACTGGTATCGGCAGCAGCAAGTCTAAATGCCAGGCTTTGTCATGGTATGGGGCTGTGTCAGTGCCCTTGACAAAGGTAATTTACACTTCTGCGATGGCAGCATTAGTGCACAAAAGTACATTGAGATTTAGAGCAACATATGTTGCCTTCAAGATGACATATTTTCCTTAGACATTCATGCATTTTTCAACAAGGCAATGCAAAACCACATGCTGCACACATAGGCACGACTCCAAAAACAACAGGGTATGGATATTGGACTGACCTGCTTGCAGTCCTGACCTGTTCTCATAAGATAATCTGAATGATTTTGAATTTAAGAATGCGACAGCAACACTCTGGACTATTGCATACTTTAAGTCATGTTTGCAGGAAGAGTGGAACAAAATAACACTGAAACACGCCATTGCTTGCTATCCTCTGTGCCAAAACATCTTTCAGGTGTTCTGATAAGGAAGGGTAAGATTATAAAGTGGTAAAGGCTTGACCTTCCCAACTTTTTTTGGAATGTGTTGAAGGCCTGAAATACAGGAATGGATGTGTATTAACAGCTGAATTGAAGTTGACCAGACAAAAGATGAATTATCTTTGGTTCCTACTGTGTTCAATGAAATAAAAGTCAAGTCAAATTTATTTATATAGCGCTTTTTACAACACAGCATTGTTTCAAAGCAGCTTTACACATATATATTGGCTCAAAGCCCTAGTTGAGCAAGCCTGAGGCGACAGTGGCAAGGAAAAACTCCCTAAACCTTGCAGGGAAGAAACCTCGGGAGGACCAAGACTCAAGTAGGGACCCATCCTCTTTAGGCATCCTGAATGTTAAATACAAGAATGAAAGAATTTATATAATGAAAATACCCTATGTAAAGTCAAAGTAAATGTAAGAAACACTGGTGTTTTTTCCATACTGGCCTAATTTTTCTAATTTGGGGTTGTATGTTTCTTTAGACTAAAACCACACAAAGGTTACAGCATCATCTCCAATCTTTGGCCAGTGAAGATTCGTGATTCACTGCTGAATATCACTTTCATCCAATCATCCACACACCATGTTTGCTTCTCGTTAACTGACTGTAACCTTGTTTTCTTCTCTGTAGGTGTTAATTCAACCCACTTCTTACATCTTACACTTCTTGTATTTCCCATTTGTTCAGTTGTGCATTTTCTAATTTCAAGGCATATTTCATTGAGTTTGCATATTGCATACTTGCTTGCGTATTAACATATTGCTGTCCTGACACTTCAGTATCTTACTTGGTATGGTTTAATTATTATATCCTTCCCATTTTATTTATGCTTGAACCAAATTTTAAACTCAGCTGACACCAATATCTTTTGCCACACTCCATGTTGGATTTCCTTCTTGATGGAATTTTGTTATCCCTTCCATTGTTTCAATTGATAGCTCTCTTGTGGGGCCATGCTCTCCTTCAGTTTCCAAGTTCAACAGCTTGTTATGGTCTGGAGTCTCTCCTTTTTAACTGAAGACTAATTTGCATTTTTAGACTTGTGCTAGTATTTGTTTTAGAAATGCAAAGGACAGGGTTGATTCCATATTTTTTTTCCTCAGCATTGGCCAATTCCAACATTTTTGTCACTAATCAATCTGAAGAAAAATTGCCATTAATAGAAATAATTTAATAATTTCACAAAGCCAGAGTGTTCAGCTATTAAACAAAGTTGTTTGCTGTCATATCTGTGAGCTGTGTATTGTTACAAAGTGAAAAACCTGGGTGAACACTCTCTAAGTGTGGTGATCCCATAATGTTTGCCAGGGGTAGTAAAAGAGCAGCAGGGGTAGCAGCAGTGATTGCCAGGCTAAATTTGTATGGTCAGGGCATTTAGTCATTTGGAGAGATAACAAAGCAGAAAATGAAAGCAAAGGGGGAAAGAGATTTAAAGGGGGACGCAAGAAATAAAAATTTATTTGCAGCCTGAACACAAACCAGTGTTCCCAGTGGGAGGGTTCAGACAGTTTATCCCAGTTTAAAGAACAAATCAATTGTGTGTTTGTTACTGAGAGCAGATGGAGGAAGTGGTCTGGGACAGTTGGAAGCCCAGTCATAGCACCAAGGTTTGCCTCTAGGTTCAGAGAGAAATTCCAGGGGTGCTCCACTCACTTCACTGAGGCAACCTAATTGACCACAACTCTCCAAAACAGCTCTTACCCAACCCCCAGATGCTTCCAAATGCTATTATCCCATTTGTATTCTAAAGGAGGTCCCTATGGCTAGAGCTTTAATAGGTTAGAATAGAATGTGCTTTTGTCAACAGGAAGTAGTAAAGATGGTATGTGACAACAGATCATTCAGTTTAAAGGGTTTTGTCTACTGATTAAAACAGATAAACAGATAATGTATTATGCAAAGTTCAAAGACAAATTAAGCACTTCTGCAATTTATTGTATCGTCTGTATCTGTGTTTAGGTCATTTTAAGTCTCAATGTGGCTGGTGTGCTACTGAATGGAGGACATCATGTGACCTGCAAGCAGCCAGAAAAAGGCAAGCAGCATGCTTCTCCTGCACAGCACTGTGCTAGTTTGCATTCTGCTCTTGTCTGTAGGTTCTGCTAATGATGAACTCTTCAATAGATATGGGCCAAAGCCCTCAGCGCAGTTAAATGGGGCTTCAAACTCACAGGGACGGACACAGGTCACCACGACTGTGGAAACCCCAACAACAGAGAGTCAAGAAATCACATTGGAGGTATCAACTAGTCACACCTACCATGCAACTACCACACACCCCATAGACATTTTGACCACCTCAGCTCAGATAGGCACTCCACTGAAACGAAGAGGCACCAAGCCACCTACAGAAGAGCTACTTAGAAAAAGGCTCCAAACAGACAAGCCCAAGCCCCTGCCTGAGCCTGAACCAAACTATGACCTTGAATTTTGGCCTCCAAATAAAGGTAGCCCTACAGAAAAAGCTCTGCGCACTACACTTCTTCCAAGTTCTGTGCAAGAAACAACTTTTGTGTGGGTCGGCAAGAAGACGACCAAACAGCCTGACAAACTTCAGAACCCTGAAACTAAGTGGCCTGAAAATGAGACAACTTCTGCTTTACTGTCTAAGCCTTCCTCAGAGACCTGGCTAATGTCCACTGCACCAACTGTGATGCGGTCGACAACCACAAAAACACAGACAACTTTTTTCCCCCAGAATAGTGGCACTATACAACAACAGAATATCTTCACTACTGTTTTGATGGGATCAACAAAGAAAACTGTGGACCGAATGTCGGCTACAGCGATTGTACCACACCGGACTTTTGCGTCTGACAGCACCGATGGGACTGTTGACGGATATTCTACGTTGGTGACGACCACGAGCATGGCAGGGGGAAAGAGGTTGAGCAACATCCCAAATTTAAGTCACGCTTCTTTAACCACGTCCTCGTCAGCGAAAGGTAATCCCATATAATTCAGTTTGTCCCTGGTTATCAAAACACAAATTTAAAGTTAAAATACATTTCATGAATCATGACAGTGTCTATCTGGCACAGTGATTAGTGCTGTCGAGATCCCCGGTTTGATTCTGGGCTCTGAATGTGTGGAGTTTGAATGTTCTCCTCATGTCTGCATGGGTTTCCTCAGAGTACTGTGTTTTCCTCCCACATTTCAATGACATACTTTAGGTCAGTCTCTCTAAAAGCGTCCTAGAGTGTGTATGTCTTTACCACGTTTTATGAATCTGAAGGGAAATGAGGCTTCCCATGAAGTCTTAAAGGAAAAGTCTATGCAGTACAGACACAGCCAGTAGCTTTGTTTATGCTGGAAAGCTGAAATTTATGCAGTTGATGATATAATTACACTTTAAACTCAGGTTGCAAAAGCAGGTATTCTCTGTTATTGGTATTGTGATTATATAATGGGATTTCATTGCGAGTATTTTTGCTGGAGACAGAATTCCATTACTTGTGGAATACAAAAGCTCCAGGTGCAATCTAAAGAAGCAAACCATGGACACGATAGAGTATATAGCACAAAACACTGTGGTATTTTGGGGAAGGTGCAGATAGTGTAGATTATATTCAGTGAAATTGATAGTGAAATTTAGCGGGTGCCCAAATGCAAGAAAAATGGCCAGAATGAAACATTTCCTGGTGTCTCTTTAGGGTTTCTACCATCTGCAGCATTTTCATCTCAACTAAGCGTAGAGGAGAAGCTCGTGCAGCCCTGTATGGAATATGCAAATTTTAAAAATGCAGCGTTTCTGTCATTACTTTGACTGTTGTTTCATTGTAGACAGTATGAACCCAATGTAGTTCATGTGTTTCTGGTTAACTTCATTTCATTTTTTCATAAACATCCATTCCTGCATTTCGCAACTGCAACGCATCCAAAACAAGTTTTTTTTCCAAAAGCATTTACCACTTTGGAAGGTTGCCATTCCTTCTCACAGCACTTTAAAGACACTCTGGAACAGAGGATACCAAGCGATACCAAATGTTTCAGGTGTTATTTTGTCCCATTCTTCTTGCAAACACATCTTAAGGCATGCAACAGTATGGGGTCATAGTAATTTTCCACACGTTGTCTACTGGGGACAGGTCAGTTCCTATTCGGGCAGACAGTCCCCATACCAGTCCAGGACCCATACCTTCATCTTCCACAGCCAGGCCTTTCTAATGTGTGCAGCAGGTGGTTTTGCATTGTCTTGCTGAAAAATGCATGGACATTCCTGGAAAAGATGTCGTCTTGAAGGCAGCTTATGTTGCTCTGTGTACTTTTCTGTATTAATGCTGCCATCAGAGAAGTGTAAATCACATTTGCCAAGGGCACTGACCCAACCGCATACCATAACAGAGCCTGGCTTTTGGAGTTGTTGCTGATAACAGTTTGGGTGGTCCTTTTTGTCTTTGGTCTGGCACACATGGCATCAGTTCTTCCAAAAAAAGATCTGAAATATTTATTTGTCTGACAACATGCATTTCCACTGAGATGCCCAGAGCAGTCAATGCCACTTCTGGACATGGTAAGTGAAGTCTTCTTTTTGCACAGTAAAGATTTAATTGGCATTTGTGAACGTACTGTCATGCTTGACAAAGGTTTGTCAAGGTAATCCCTTGCCCATGTGGTTATATCAGCTGTTGATGCCTGACAAATCACAGGTCTTCAATTTAGGCTTTCGATCTTGAGGAAGAAATATGCAAGTCTTTGTTTGAGGAACAGTTTTTAAACATTATTTCCTCACATATTTGTTGACAAACTAGGGTTACTCTGCCCACCTTTGCTCTTCTTAGACTCAGCCTTTCGTGGATAGTGCTTTTGTACCAAATCACGATTACCTTCACCTGCTGACATCACCTGCTTGAAATCTCATCATTTTTTACCTCGTCACTAGCCCTAAATTGCCCCCATTCCAAATTATTTGGAATGTGTTGCAGGCCTGAAATGCAGGACTGGATGGATGTTAGTAAATGAAATGAAGTTGATCAGACAAAACATGAAATACAGGGGAACATCAGAATTTGACAGCTTCTTTATTCAACCAGTTCGGACATCAAACGGTCTGTTCGGAAGTTTTTTGCCCACAAATTCGAACAAAAATTCAGACTTCGAACATCGGTAAAACCCGTACGCATATGACTCAGCCTGATGGTGTGTCTGAAATGAATTGAATTCCAACTTTGAAGAAATCCAAATTCTAACGGCTTTCTGCAATCAATTACATTTGAGTTCCGAGGTTCCACTGTGTTTTCTGTTCATACTGTCTGCAATGAAATAAAAGTAAATGTAAGACACTCTGAGACACTCTGTAAGACAGTCCTCAATTTGTACACAGTCTGCTTGCTTGTTTTTTGTTTTGTTTTGTTTTTGCCATTTCCATATTGTCCCGACTTTTCTGATTTGGGGACAGTTATATATTCCTTTGTACATTTGAATGTACAGGTGCTTGAACACGTTTGAAATGACTCCCTATAGAAGGTATGGCGGCTAATGACCACTCATACTCCTTTCTAGCTGCTTAAAACGTGATTCTGTGGCTAGCTGAATAGAGCAGCCTGTTATCAGTATTCAGATGGCAGTCAGCCGTACAACAATGGATTCTGGTGGACGTTCTGTTTCTCTGCAGCCTACTCACAAATGCTGAACATGCTGCTCTGGCCATTTTTCTATCTTTCTATCCATTAATTCTTACTCATTCTTCCTCCTTATTCTTATGTATGATTTAGTTAGGAACCTACATTCGTGTGTAGCTGTACAATATTCAGGCATAGCTACTTCATTATGGCAGTCTTTAATGCATAGTTCCAATGAATATTATTAACTTACACAATGTTGAATATTATTTTAATGAATTAGCCCAATTTCAGTGCATTACAAGCACCTCGTAGGTCTCTATATGAAAAACATTGGTCAAATGTGATACTGCAAGATGCCATGGGTTTAAATTCACTTCTGAATAAGCCAGCCAGCATGTCAATAGCTTCAAACTGTCTAATATTTCTTTTGTTAAACTCTTTTAAAGTGTTCTTTTAGATTTAAGAAGAGAACAGCTGTGCTGGATAAGATAGTGGATTACGCCCCTAACCCTCAATTGAGCTGTGATAGATAGTCGAAAAATGAAACCTTTGCTATGAGTTGTGTGTAAAGCAGTTAAAAGCTACCATGGAAATACTTTCATTTGAACCTAAATAGTTACACTTTATGACACCTAAATACTTCAGTAAGAAGTAATAGGTAATGTGAACCACCCATGTGCAGAGTGTGTGTTTGTGGTTTTATTTGGTATTGTTAATTAACATGGTAATTTTTAATAACATTGGTTAGCTATATAAGTAATACATATAGCAACCTTATATGATTAAATTTTATTATTTGATTTACCCCAATTTCTTTCACCAAATGTTTGTACTTATGAAAAATTATAGTTTAAACAGGTCTGCAGGCTGTGTTGTGAAGGCGCTTGTGAAACAACAACAATCTTGTAAATTTGCCATTTATTATTTCCAAAATGATGTGAGTTAAATGTAACAGCTTCTATAGGCTACAGCAGCAAGTATTTAATGTGACCTTGAGCAATAGCAGCATCTGGCAGCTCCATCAGGATGCCAAGTTGACCCTTCTGCAGCCTGGAGAAGCTTGATCAGGAATGGACTTTTTGTAAGGGTTGCAGATAAGAAACCACTTTTTTTCGGAAGGAGAACAGGGTAAAAAAGCTAAGATATGCTAAAGCTCACAAAGATTGGAGTAAAGTTCAATTGATAAGCGTATTAATGGAGTGATGAAGCCAAGTTTGAAATTTATACCGCATTATACCACTGCTAAACCAACAAACGTAATGATCACCTAAGACTTTTGCACAGTACTGTATGTTCCAGGAGTCGCTACTGACTGAAAGCCTCTTCAAGCTTCCCTACCTCTGTTTAATTTCATATTTGTTGTTAATTTCATTGTATAGTATTTCTTTTTCTCTTCTTTAACCACTTCAGCCTCTCACTCCAATGCCACTTAATTCTCTGGCTCAAACAATAGACCATGCCAGGAAAAGATTGTCTGCACATGTGAATATTAATAAGCTGCAGAAGAAAATGTACCATTGTAACAGAAAGGTCACCGGTTGACTTTCATTTTCACATTTGTCATCAACTTGCACATACACCCTCTCACACTCTGATCAATGCACCGCATGTATGTATTTCAGAATTCTCAAATATAAGGTGACATGCTGTTCATATACAAAAGCAGCATTAAAAGAGTCAGGATGATGCACGCAGGGCATATTTCCAAACCCAGTGTGTACGTTATGTTTAGTCTGTTTTTATGTATATGTCTGAAACAGCAAAATACTGACTGCCTTATTGGCTGCTTGAGTCACCTTGTCCTATGTAGGTGCAAGCACCAGCACATATCCCTCTGATCAACATCTTGAGGAAGGTTAATTACCACAGAGGGAGGAGGGGAGACAGACAAGGGGAAAGGGTTATCTGGAGAAGGAGAGAGATGGAAAACAAGGTAAGGGTCCTGAAGGGGGAGGCAGCCAAGAGGCAGCCAGATGAGAAGGGGGAGGAGAGAACAACAAGGAATGGTACCTTCTCATGAAGATGCAGGTGTGTAGCTCAGTTCCAAACTCTCTCCTGCTGTTTTAAATTCAGTGTGCAGCACTTGCATTGAAAGGTTTAGGGAGTTTAAGGTGAATTACAGTATAGATTGTAAACATAACCAGATCAGTACAATAATCCTGCAATGGTAAAAAAAAAAATGGTGCAGATATGATAATGATGACACCGACTCTAAACTGTCTTCCCAGTTTCTCATAACAAACAGTGGTCAATTTCTGCAAGCTTGTACCTTTGTCAGTAGTCATTCACAAATATGAAATACCAGCTTTCCAATACAAAAAGCATTCAGAATCTAGCAAATGGACACTCTCCATGTTAGGACTTATAAGGGATGAGGATGTGTTGTCATGACAACACTTACGATGGGGTCTGTAGCTTGCTACTCAGAGTCTGAGGCTGCAGAAATGCAATGTACGTTTTCTTGAATTTCCTCCATTTCCTGACATGCACACACATGCAAACTGCAGCACGCCAGTACTCAAATGCATTGGAAAAAAGACGAGTTCCTTCTCTCCAAAGTAACAACACAAGGTTTGCTTGTGTTTGATTGGGCAGATCGAGAAAGGTAAGTTTATAGCTTATGAATTATCTGGAATGTCTACTGTGTCATTGATACGGTTCAAATTGCACTGTTTTCAATGCAAGTTAGGATAGACAACAGATACACACTGTGTCTCTCATAGTACAGAGGACAGAATTAGATATTCAAATGTCAAAAGAACTATATTTAATGAAAAGGAGTGACAGATCAAGAAATAGCAGTGAGGGGAATGTTGATGAAGAGAGGAGATAGCATGGGGGAGGAGTGGAGAGGAAATGTAATGGCAAACTCTGAGCACATCATCTAATGCCGCATAGACAGACTTGCCAGATGAGGGGAAGATAATCTGAAAAAGGACAACATAAGATTAAGAATATTTTTAAATGTGAAATGTTCTGGTGTGAGCTATTTGCATACCGGTACATTATGTTTTAAACTGGTGTGTGTTGCATAACCACACTAATTTATATCTTCAGATTAAGGTTGTGTATACTTATAATAGTCTTGTTTAGCACAAGGCATCTGATGCAAACTGAACTGTCAATATCTGGCAGAAAAAAAATGTGAAGCCGTGTGTTTTACATCCTGATGCAGAAGGCCAAATTAGACTTAAAGGGTTGTAAAATACAGAGAAAGTATGACGCGCACACACAGTATAACAAGCTGGTGCTTGAAAGTTTGTGTACCCTTTAGAATTTTCTATTACTATTATTAATTAATATTATTATTAAACTATTATTGTCTGTTATAATCATTTATTTCTATTTATTTGTTTATTTATTGCATTATTAAAACAGACGGTTTTCACAAAAGTCCTCACATCAGCGGTCCTAAATTAAATAAAGAGAACCCAGTTGAACAAATGGGCGTTTATTGGAATAAATGGCCATGGTTGTTTGTTTACTCAGGAAAATGATCTAATATTACATACAGTGGGGCAAAAAAGTATTTAGTCAGCCACTGATTGTGCAAGTTCTCCTACTTAGAAAGATGAGAGAGGTCTGTAATTTTCATCATAGCTACACTTCAACTATGAGAGACAAAATGAGAAAAAAAATCCAGGAAATCACATTGTAGGATTTTTTAAAAAGAATTTTTATTTGTAAATTATAGTAGACAAAATAAGTATTTGGTCAGTAAATTTGGTTCAACTCAATACTTTGTAACATAACCTTTGTTGCAGTGACAGAGGTCAAACGTTCCCTGTAAGTCTTCACCAGGTTGGCACACACTGTAGCTGGTATTTTGGCCCATTCCTCCATGCAGATCTCCTCTAGAGCAGTGATGTTTTTTGGGGCAACACGGACTTTCAAACTCCGTCCACAAATGTTCTATGGGGTTGAGGTCCCTGGAGACTGGATAGGCCACTCCAGGAGCTTGAAATGCTTTTTTTTTTAACGGTGCCACTCCTTTGTTGCCGCGAGCGTTTTGTGTGTTTGGGATCATTGTCATGCTGGAAGACCCAGCCACGTTCCATCTTCAATGCTCTCACTGATGAAAAAGGTTCGGTTTTGGCTTAAAATCTCACACGATACAATGGGCCTCGTTCATTCTTCCCTTAACAACGGATCACAATCGTCCTGTCCCCCTCTGCAGAAAACAGCCCCAAAGCATGATGTTTTCACCACCCCCATGCTTCACAGTAGGTATGGTGTTCCTGGGTTTTCCTGGGATGCAACTCAGTATTCTTCTTCCTCCAAACACGACGAGTTGAGATTTTTACCAAAAAAAACCTGGACATTTTACTGGCTTAAGCAGCAGGGGGACAACGCCTGGCGCTGCAGGGATCTGAGTTTTTCTCTCCAGCGTAGTGTGTTTACTGATGGTAGCCTTTGTTACTTTACTTTGGTCCCAGCTCTCTGCAGGTCCATTCATCAGTTTTCCTCCATCTAGTTCTGGGGATTTTTGCTCACCGTTCTCATGATCATTTTGACCCACGGGATGAGATCTTGTGTGGGGCCCCCAGATCGAGAGAAATTATCAATGGTCTTGTATGTCTTTTCCATTTTTTTACAATTGCTTTCCACAGTTGTTTATTCCACACCAACCTGCTTGCCTATTGTAGATTCACTCTTCCCAGCCTGGTGCAGGTCTACAATTTTCTTCCTGGTGTCCTTCTACAGCTCTTTGGTCTTGGCCATGGTTGAGTTTGGAGTCTGACTGTTTGAGGCTGTGGACAGGTGTCTTTTATACAGATAACGAGGTCAAACAGGTGCCATTAATACAGGTAACGAGTGGAGGACAGAAGAGCTTCTTAAAGAAGAAGTTACAGGTCTGTGAGAGCCAGAAATCTTGCTTGTTTGTGGCTGACGAAATACTTATTTTTCACCATTATTTACAATTACATTTTTTTTTCTCTCATTTTGTCTCTCATAGTTGAAGTGTAGCTATGATGAAAATTACAGACCTCTCTCATCTTTCTAAGTAGGAGAACTTGGACAATCAGTGGCTGACTAAATACTTTTTTGCCCCACTGTATCTGTTAATGGCAAAAGCATGTAAACTTTTCTTTCAGTATCTAGTGTGACCCTCTTGTTAAGCAACAACTGCAACTAAACTTTCATAACTGTCGAACAGTCCTGTACATTAGCGTGGATGAATGTTAGCCTATTTCTCTTTATAGAACAGCTTCAATTCGAGGATGTTAGTGAGTTTCTTCACATAAACTTTTTCCACAACATTTCTGTTGGATTAAGACTTTTGTCTTGGCTGTTCCAAAATATGAACTTCTTCATAACCATTTTTGGTAGAACGACTTGTGTGCTTAGGGTTGCTGTCTTACTGCGTATTTCACTTACTCTTGAGATTCAGGTCACAGATAGATGTGCTCACCTTTGCTGGTATGATTTAGAATTCATTGTTTTATACATGGTGGTATGTTGTCCTGGCCCAGAAGCAGCGTAACTGGCAAAAAAACTTGATACTACCACCACCATGTTTCACTGATGGGATAAGGTTCTTATGCTGGAATGCAGTGTTTTTCTTTGTCTAGGCACTTCTTCATTTAAGCCAAGAAATCAGTTTTGGTGTAGTATATCCACAATTGTTTGGAGAGCAGTGGCTTTCCCGTTATAACCTAACCTTGCACACCATTTTTGTTCAGTGTTCTCCTGATGGTGGACTCATGAACATTAACATAAGACAATGTGAGAAAGGACTTTAGTTGCCTAGAAGTTACCCTGGGTTCTTTTGTGACCTCATGGACAATTACAAGGTTTGATCTTGATGTGATCTTTGTTGACGACAGAGTAACTAGAAATTCCTCAATTTGTACACAGTCTGTCTAACTGTGGATCGGAAGAGTCCAAACTCCATTTTCTAATCTATTCCAGCCTGATGAGCTTCAACAACTCTCATTCTGAGGTCCTCAGAAATGTTTTTTCGCACCATGATGTACTTCCACAAGCATGAGTTTTGAACATCAGACTCTGATAGGTCTCTGTTCTTTAAATAAACATCTGACTGTAATTTCACCTTCAAATTAACCTCTAATCCTAGAGGTTCAAATACTTTTGTCACTAATATGTAATATTGGATCATTTTCCTCAGTAAATACATGACCAAGTATAATATTTTATACTTATAAAGTATAATATTTTTGTGTCATTTGTTCAGTTGTGTTCTCTTTATCAAATAAAAACTGATGATGTAATAGGTTATATTTATGCAGAAATATGGAAAAGTATAAACGGTTCACAAACGTTCAATCACCACTGTATCTGTTCGCAGATTTCTTAACCAATCCCAGAAAATGCAGTGTTTGTCAAACTAAGAAGAAGCACTACCACTGAGTCAAAGACGATGCATTTTTTATAAAACTCTATCCTGAAGTGCTTAACATGCTTAAACCCTTAGTGTGTGTCAGAGCAGTGAAGAATGTATGAGTCCTACTGAGCTGTCCAATCATTGCAAAACACGCCGCTATGCTGTTTAAAGGCCATGATTATTTATTTTCTCATTTTACCCTCAGATACTGAACTTGTCAAGTGAGTCCAGTAAAATGGATTATTTCAATAAGCGGGGGACTAAGGGAGCAGGAAACATTTAGCATGCTGTAAAAACAATACATTTTATTTAACAAATCATTTCCAGTATAGATGTAAATCAGAGCAGTACCCTTTCTTCTCCTGCTTTTGGGCCTGAGCTTAGATTCACTTTACTTAAATTAATCATCCAAGGCTCTCATTTTGAATGGTTTAATGAACTTGTTTTGGTGTCATCAATATTTTTCTTCAGAATTATATTAAATAGCCATTGTAAGACATTATTCCGTCTTACTGCCAAAAATAAATAAGAGGTGTGAACTCATTGAATATTCTGAAAAAAAACAGAACTTACCACAGGTTTATTTACAGTACTTGTTTTACTTGACTATATTATATTATTATTTGTATTAGTATTATTATTATTAGTTACACTTATATTGCGCCTTTCTCAAACTCAAGACACTTTACAATGGACAACACTGGGCTTTTACATCCAATCAGCACAGACCGGTGACAAGCGGCAGCCAACTGCACACAGCATACTCTCATCTGGAAACCACAACCCCCTGGGGGACTGTATCAGGCGCAGGGAAGGGGAAGAGGATAACACTCAGAACAGAGCACCATCCATCGCTGGGCATGCAGACACACAGTCATCCACACACTCGTTCATACCAGGACAATTTAGAATGACCAGTCAACCTAACCTCCATGTTTTTTGGACTGTGGGAGGAACATGGCAAGAACATGGAAACTCCATGCATATAGGGACGTGAATCTGAGACCCTAGGGCTGAGAGGCAAACCTGCTACCCAGCAAGCCACCGTGCCACCCTATTATGTAGTCAAGAGTATTTAATACATCGTTTAAACGTAAAATGGAAAATTCATGATCATATGCATCATATTCATCATCATTGGAGGTTTTCTGTTTTGTTTTGTAATCATGATTTGGTACAAAAGGAGTATCTACGAAAGACTGAGTCTTTGAGGACCAAAACTGGGCAGAGGATCTCCAGTTTAACAATTGCACGAGAAAATTATTGAAATGTTTAAAAACAATAATCCTCAAAGAAAGATTGGAAGGGATTTAGATATAATATGCATAATATCATTAAATGATTTAAGGACTCTGAAGGAATTTCAGTGCGTGAAGGGCAAGGGTGCGAGTCTAAACTGGACGCCTTTGATCTCTTATCTCTCAGATGGCACTGCATCGAGAATTGGCATTTGTCAGTAGCTGATATAAACACATGGGCAAGGGATTACTTTGGCAAATTTTGTCAAGCACTACAATATGGAGTAACATTCACAAATGCCACTTAAATTGTTACAGTGCACAAAAGAAACCAGAAGTGGCTTCGACTTGTCGGAGGCATCAGGGATGGACCATCACACAGTGGAAACATGTATTGTGGTCAGATAAATCAGTATTCTAGATCTTTTGGGGGGGAAAATTGGATGCTGTGTGCTCCAGACCACAGATGAAAAGGAACAACCAGACTGTTATCAGCAACAAGTCCAAAAGCCAGGATCTGTCATGTATGGGGTGGCAAAGGTCATTTACACGTCTGTGACTGAAACTTTAATGCAGAAAATAAATTGAGATTTTTACCTTTAAGACAGCATCTTTTCCAAGGGAGTCCATGCATTTTCCAGCAAGACAATGCACAAAAGGCTTAATCAGAAAAACCTACTAACATATCTGCTTAATCCTAGTCAGTTTGGAAATACCAGTTAAACTAACATGCATGTCTTTGAAATGTGAGAGGAAACCCGAGCACCTGGAGTAAACCCACACAGGAATGGGGAGGACATGCAAGCTCAACACAGCAGGAGTCCAGGGTCAGGATTGTACCAGGGATCTTGGAGCTGTGAGGAGACAGTGCTAACTACTACATCACCATGTCACCCTGAATTGAGAAATGTATGCTTTATATTAAGAAGATGTTATAAGTGAGTGTTGCTGAAATAGCAGACCTCAATGATTACAAGGGGTGTCCACAAACTTTTGTGTATATAGTGTATGTGAATCTTAGCTTTCTGGTGTGACCCCCTTGTGCAACAGTCAAGTCAAGACAAGTCAAATTTATTTATAGAGTGCTTTACACCACAGAGCATTGTCTCAAAGCAGCTTTACAAATAGGTAGGCTGAAAGCCCTAACTGAGCAAACCTGAGGTGGCAGTGGAAAGGAAAAACTCTACAAATGTCATAGTGAAGAAACCTTGGGAGGACCAAGACTCAATAAAGGACCCATCCTCCTTGGGCAACCTGGATGTTATATGTAAGAGTTAAAGTAGAAAAAAAATTTTGCAACAGTATCTTCAACAAAACTTTTCTGGTAACTACTCATCAGTTCCACATATTGGCTTGGAGGAATTTTAGCCCATTCTTCCATACAGACAGCTTCAACTCAGATTTTGGTGGGTCTCCTCACTTTCTTCCTTTCTGTTGGGTTAAGGTCAGGACTTTGACTTGATCAGTAAAACAATAATTCTATTCTTCTTTTACCATTCTGTGGTAGAACGATTTGTCTGTGTAGGCTCATTGTTTTGCTGCATGACCCATGCTCTCTTGAGATTCAGTTCATCTGACAGATGTCCTGACAATTTCCTTTAAAATTTGTTGGTATAAATCAGAATTCATTGTTCCAGCAATGATGGCAAGACCAGATACAGGAAAAAAGGTCCATACCACGATTATACCACCTACATGTTTCATAGTAGAACTAACGTTGTTATGAATTTCTGAATTGTAGTGTTGTATTTTCTCCAGACACAATGATTCTCATTTAAACCAAAAAGTTTTATTTTGGTCTTATCCTTCCACAAAACATTTTTTCCAACAGCTTTCTGGCTTGTCCACAAGATCCTTAGCAAATTGCAGAAGGCAGCAATGTTTTTTATGGACAGCAGTGGCTTTCTCCTTGCAACCCTGCCATGCACCAAAATATTATCCAGAGCTTTCCTGATGGTTGACTCATGAACACTAACTTTAGCAATTGTGAGAAAGGCCTTTAGTTGTTTAGAGGTTACCCATGGGTCTTTTGCGACTTCGAGGACCTAGCTCTTGTAGTGATTTTTGTTGATTGACTACAACTAGAGAGGGTATGAATGGTCTTAAATTTCTTCCATTTGCACAGAGTCTGTCTAACTATGGATGGATGGAGTCTGGACTCTTTAGAGATGGTTTGGTTACCCTTTCCATCCTGATGCAGTTCTTTTTCTGACATCATTCATGACGTGATACACCTCCACAAATGTTTTGTAAAGGTCAGACTTAGAAGATACATCTCTGTTTTTCAAAATGCCACAGGGTGGCCACTCACACCTGATTGGCATCTCATTGATTGAAACACCTGACTCTTATTTCACCTTCAAACTAACTGCTAATCCTAGAGGTTCACATAGCTTTGCAACTCACTAATATGTAATATTGGATCATTTTCCTCAATAAATAAATGACAAAGTATAATATATAACATATATACATATAGAAACATCAGTTTGAAGTATGATGGAACCCAGAAAGCCACATAGCAGTATACACATTTGTGCACAGACACACACCAGGTCCCCTCCTTGTTAGCTCTCTCCTTAGATTTGTATCAAGGCTTTTATTCATGCAAATGACAGCTAATGTGGTAAGAAGAGCTGCACCAGAGGCAGGTGCTTCAATAATGAGACAAAACACATCCTGCTATTGTAGTCCTCATCAAGAATACTTATTTATGCTGTGTGAGATTAGTACTGGCAAATTAATAGATTAATATATGTATAGCCAATAGGTTAAGGCATTTTTCTTATTTATTTGTTTTTATGTAGAAGCTCTAGTTGATTATTTTTTTAAACAATTCGCTTTTCAGTAGGACATTTTCAGGCATGTAGGTATTTTCATAGTCTTTGACTATGCTCAGGTATTTCCCATGTTGATGGATCACAAAGGAAACATACCTTCGTTGTTATCTTATATTTACATTCCAGTGGAGCAAAAAAATGAACTACATGAATTACAATGGGGTCCTACACACTCAGGTGAACATTAAACTGTAAATTATGAACAGGATGTTCTATCACAAGAATTTCAAAAAATGTGTAATGGGGGCTTGTTAAAAATATATTTTAATTTATTTTTAAAATTGATTTCAATTTATCATTTATTTTATCTTCTTTTTCTCATACTTTCAGTGTAAGATTTTGCTAATTAACCACAATGACAATTTGTTAAAAAACTATTTACCCATCACTTGTAGGGATAATAATAGTCAAATTCTATATCTAACAGTAACGATAACGATAATGAAGTTATTTTTGTCAAAAATATATTAATCTAATCTAATCTAAAAATAAGTTTTCCTGCCGGGTGTGGGTGGATGGAGGGGCACCTATCCCAGAGAACACAGGTCGGTGGTGTAGTGCCAGTGGATGATTCTGCAAACCTTTGTGCCTTCATGTAACGCCTGACCCAGCTGAAAGGCACCACTGGGAAACAAACCCAGATACCTGCGGTGGTGGTCTAAGAAATTAGACCTCTGTGCTACTCAAGAGCCCTAGAGTAATTATGTGCCAGTAAATTCAATATTCAATATTATTACTTTAAACAATTTTACAGTTACCTCAGAATTAAATCAGGAAAGGCTGGGACAGTATGGAAATATTTTGACTTTATTTAATTGCAGGCAGTATTAACCCAAGACATTTCATTTCTTAATATGCATCCATTCCTGCATTTCAGGTCTGCAACAGCTTTCTGATAGTGATGTAACTTTGTGTAACTGGAATCTTTCACTTTATTTCTTAATACCAACCTCCAGATTGAAATCTCACAGTTAAAGCTAAATCTAATCATTTCATAAATAGTAAATACTTTTAGCAGCTTTTTTCTTTGTTTTAGCTTGTAGACAGCGGGAAATGCAGGTGTCAGAATGAACAGAAAAGCCTAATGTTCAGTTTTATATGACACATCTCTTCAATCCAAAGAACTGAATGTAGGTGTGTTAGTGTAGGTTCATTTTGCTGAAATCTACATCTTCTACATCTCTGCAGCCATATCAGATGTCCATGTGACATTAATACATACAGTGGTGCTTGAAAGTTTGTGAACCCTTTAGAATTTTCTATATTTCTGCATTAATGTGACCTAAAACATCATCAGATTTTCACACAAGTCCTAAAAGTAGACAAAGAGAACCCAGTTAAACAAATGAGACAAAAATATTATACTTGGTCATTTATTTATTGAGGAAAATGATCCAATATTACATATTAGTGAGTGGCAAAAGTATGTGAACCTTTGCTTTCAGTATCTGCTGTGCCCCTCCTGTGCAGCAATAACTGCAGCTAAACGTTTTCTGTAGCTGTTGATCAGTCCTGCACACCGGCTTGGAGGAATTTTAGCCCATTCCTCCATACAGAACAGCTTCAGCTCTGGGATGTTGGTGGGTTTCCTCACATTAGCTGCTCACTTCAGGTCCTTCCACAACATTTACATTGGATTAAGGTCAGGACTTTTGACTTGGCCATTCCAAAACATGAATGAACCATGATCCTTTAACATTTCTTTGGTAGAACGGCTTGTGTGTTTAGGGTCGGTGTCTTGCTGCATGAGCCACCTTCTCTTGAGATTCAGTTCATGGACAGATGTCCTGACATTTTCCTTTACAATTCTCTGATATAATTCAGAATTCATTGTTCCATCAATGATAGCAAGCCGTCCTGGCCCCAGATCAGCAAAACAGGCCCAAACCATGACACTACCACCCACCCATGTTTCACAGATGGGATAAGTTCTATGCTGGAATTGCAGTGTTTTTTCTTTCTCCAAACATAACACTTTTCTTTTAAACCAAAAAGTTTCTATTTGTTTCTCATCCGTCCACAAAACATTCTTCCAATAGCCTTCTGGCTCGTCCACGTGATCTTTAGCAAACTGCAGATGAACAGCAATGTTCTTTTTGTAGAGCAGTGGCTTTCTCCTTGCAACCCTGCCATGCACACCATTGTTGGTCAGTGTTCTTCTTATGGTGGACTCATGAACATTAACATTTAGCCGATGTGAGAGAGACCTTCAGTTGCTTAGAAGTTACCCTGGGGTCCTTTGTGACCTCGTCAACTATTACACACCTTGCTCTTGGAGTGATCTTTGTTGGTCGACCACTCCTGGGGAGGATAACAACGGTCTTGAATTCCCTCCATTTGTACACAGTCTGTCTGACTGTGGATTGGTGGAGTCCAAACTTTTTAGAGATGGTTTTGTAACCTTTTTCATCCTGTTGAGCATCAACAACTCTTTTTCTGAGCTCCTTAGAAAATCTCCTTTGTTCGTACCATGATACAGATTTATCATCTACGCCGCCCAAGGAGGTTGGGTCCCTTTTTGTGCGTCTTGGTCCTTCCAAGGTTTTCTCCTAGAAACTAGGGGAGTTTTTTTTCCTTGCCACTGTCGCCCTAGGCTTGCTCAATTTGAGATTGGACGTAGTTATTAGGAGATAATCTAAACCTGTAAAGTTGCTTTGAGACAATGCTCCATTGTAAAAAGCGCTATATAAATAAATCTGACTTGACTTGACTTGACACTTCCACAAACGTGTTGTGAAGAGCAGACTTTGATAGATCCCTGTTCTTTAAATAAAACAGGGTGCCCACTCACACCTGATTGTCATCTCATTGATTGTAAACACCTGACTCTAATTTCACCTTCAAATTAACTGCTAATCCTAGAGGTTCACATACTTTTGTCACTCACTAATATGTAATATTGGATAATTTTCCTCAATAAATAAATGACCAAGTATAATATTTTTGTCTCATTTGTTTAACTTGGTTCTCTTGTGTGTTTTAGGTCATATTTATGCAGAAATATAGAACATTCTAAAGGGTTCACAAACTTTCAAGCACCACTGTCGGTTATAAAACGTGACTTTATTATGACAATGCTTTTTCAAACTCTCAAAGTCCTATGCTGTATAGGTCAGCTTTCTCAAAGAAATCAAGTATGCCATGTTTTGAACCATATGGTATCTGTCCTTTTAGCAGGTTTGAAAGAGGAAGAGGAGCATGCAGATGCAAAAGAGGACACTGAGCCGACAGGAAAAGAGAGTGGAAAAGAGAAAACACCCACTAGCATAACAATACTGGAGACTACAGGTAATTCGGATTAGTAGAGCTAGAATTTCCATACATGTGTTATTCTCAGATATAGCCTGGTACTGGTTCAGATTGTGCCTAATCTAAACTACGCTATAATGGATAATACACACCATGGTCAAAAGTATAACGACAACCCCTTTGCAGTAGTGAATTAAGCCACAATACTTGCTAACAGGTGCCTAAAAGCAAGCACACAGCCATGAAATCTTTGCATCATGTCAAAAAAATTTTTATTTCTGCCCTGCTAAAGCTGCCCTGGTCATCTATTCATCTTCTGTCATCATATTTTGGAAATGTGTAGGGAACATCCACTCAGGCGTTGCAGAATACGAGGGTTGAGTTCACATCACAGCACCTAAACATCAGTTGTTCTTGGTTGCACGTATCACATTCATATAGGTATGCACGATCAACGTCCGTTCACTATAATGTCCAAGGTCTTGAAAATTATAACAGGAAATAAAAGTCTGTCTTGTATACATCTAACAAACGTCTGAATGAAAGAAAACTAGTATGAGTGAAACCTTGCGACACCTGCTGACTGAAAAGAGAATCGCAGTCTTGAAGGCAGAAAACAACCATGTTTCTTTCATTTTTGTCATCGGAAAGTGTTTCAAATTTTATAAAAGATACAAAGATAAGAATACGTACTGTATCTAAACTACTGTGTGACTATATGGTAATGTACAGTCAGCATCCATTTCGGTCGGTGTCCCGTTTCACAGAACGTAATGCTGAACGTAACAGCCGTATGTGTGACATTTGAAAGCAGCTTAAGCAGAAGTACTGTTTATCGGGAGTTTATGAAATTGGGGTTTGTGGTCTAGTATCCACAAAAAAAGCAACACAGTCATGATGCACTGTTTCAACTGGAGTGGTGTAAAGCACACTGACCTTACACCCAGGAGCCATGGAAAAAAGGTTTATTGTGTAATGTGAAATAACACTTCAGAATCTGGCAGTCTGACAGATGAACAAGGATAGAAAGGATGCTAGGGAAATGTTATAGTTGGCTACCATCTTCCCAACTGTAATTTTGGTTGGCTAGGAATAATTGGCTAGAGCTTTTTTGATGGTAGTTTAAGTTGGACCCTTTAATTTCAGGGAAGGGAAACCGTTACAATGCTGCACACAATAGCATTCTAGAGGATTGTGTGTGAATTGTTTGGGTAAGGCCTTTTCCTGCTTCAGCAGGACCATGACAGTGTCACGGTGTATAGAACAAGGTCCATAAAGAAATTGTTGACTGAGTTTGGAGTGGTCTGCACACTGAACACCAGCTGTGGGTCAGGGGTAAAACATAAGTAGCTGAGCTCAGTATTGTTCTTCATCAAAGTCGAATGGAAAGCCTTCCCAGAAGAATAGAGGCTGTTATAGCAGCAAACTGGTCAAACTCGGTATTCATGCACATATTGCTGCCTCTGATTTCTAGCATCCACAGACCTTTGGGCATACAGTGGGGCAAAAAAGTATTTAGTCAGCCACTGATTGTGCAAGTTCTGCTAGGTCTGTAATTTTCATCACTGGTACACTTCAACTATGAGAGACAAAATGAGGGGAAAAAAATCAAGGAAATCACATTATTTTTAAAGAATTTAATTGTACATCATGGTGGAAAATAAGTATTTGGTCTGGCTGTCACAGACCTCAAACTTCTTTAAGAAGCTGATGGCACCTGTTTGACCTCATTATCTGTATAAAAGACACCTGTCCACAGCCTCAAACAGTCAGACTCCAAACTCAACCATGGGCAAGACCAAAGAGCTGTCGAAGGACACCAGGAAGAAAATTGTAGACCTGCACCAGGCTGGGAAGAGTGAATCTACAATAGGCAAGCAGGTTATTGTGAATAAATCATCTGTGGGAGCAATTGTAAGACATACAAGACCATTGATAATCTCCCTCACTTTGGGGCCACACACAAGATCTCATCCCGTGGGGTCAAAATGATCATGAGAACGGTGAGCAAAAATCCCAGAACTACTCGGAGGGACCTGATGAATGACCTGCAGAGAGCTGGGACCAAAGTAACAAAGGATACCATCAGTAACAAACTACGCCGAGAGGAACTTTTTGCAGTGCCAGGCGTGTCCCCCTGCTTAAGCCAGTACATGTCCAGGCCCATTTGAAGTTTGCCAGAGAGCATATGGATGATCCAGAAGAGGACTAATCGTAGAGGACTATCGTAAACCCCATAGAAAATGTGTGGAGGGAGTTGAAAGTCTGTGTTGCCCCAAAACATCACTGCTCTAGAGGAGATCTGCATGGAGGAATGGGCCAAAATACCAGCTACAGTGTGTGCCAACCTGGTGAAGACTTACAGGAAACGTTTGACCTCTGTCATTACCAACAAAGGTTATGATACAAAATATTAAGTTGAAATTTTTTTATTGACCAAATACTTCAATTAAATTCTTTAAAAATCCTACAATGTGATTTCCTTGATTTTTTTTCCCTCATAGTGGAAGTGTAGCTATGATGAAAATTACAGACCTCTGACTGACTAAAGTCAGTGACTGACTAAATACTTTTTTGCCCCACTGTATATTGTGTAAGACTATACTGTGATTAAATGGAGATACAGGTACTGTTCGTTTTACAATGAGGATACATTCTGACAAATCCATCGTTAAATTGAATTTATCATAAACTGAGCAGCTTAATAAATACGGTATATATTATACCTTAAACGCACATTACACTACACTTTGGCAAAACCATTAACACAAAGCTTATTTTATAATAAAGTATTGAATAATGTATTGAAAGTGACAAACAAAAATAACTATTGTCATGACCATGGCTTTTCCTTACTACATTTTCCAGCACTTGTCAGTCCCTCCACATGACTCCCTACGTCACGCGCTGCAGAGTTCAAAATTTAAAGTACGGTCTCTGCTGATTTTATGCGTTTTATCAGATTCCCCTCGTAAAGTCAAAATATCGTAAGTCGGATACGGAAGTCAGTATAAACTGTACAAGCATAGTTTTTTAATTCTGTGAAACAATAACACTGAGCATGAGCTAACAAGATTAAAGGCTATTCTGTATACCTAACATGCTGGGACAAAATACACTATATGGTAAAATAAAAAGTTAATATAGTAAGAGATAGGCCTACCTGTTACTGGTACTGTACCTACCACCCTTGGAACTCATATTTGAGCTAAACTTTTCCCCATAATAATGCTACTACAAAGAACGTCAGCTACAGGCTGTGAGATTACAGGTGATACGTATGCAACTTGTATGACAGGTGAAAAATGCTATATGATATTTAAAAAATCATGGAATAGCAACTGAGCACTGAATTGCATATGGAAGCCTTGATCTGATCTCACCAAGAATTGTAACTGAGGAGTCTAACTTTATATTCTTTCACTAGGACCACCTACAGTGCTACAACCTGTGTGCAGCACTAATGAGTCCCATTGCCCTGATCAAGAGTACACTGATTGACACCTTGCATTTTGTAGTTTAAGAAGTCTGATTATATTTGTGATATTTTTATTATTATCTGATCAATCTTACTATTTCAGTGTGTTTTTGCCCATTCCAGAATCAAACAGTCAGACTTTGCATATAGGCAGAAATGTATTGCTTTAAAATGCCACATTCTGACATACATCTAGGACCTAATTAAACTGTAGTGGCATCTATCCCACTTTCTCATTCAGTGTCCACCAGGCTAACCTAAATTCCATTAATAGACAGACAAATGTGTCACGTAAAAAGTGTATTGAACTTTCCTGGATGTGTATGGATGTACATTCTGGAGTCTTCAATGTTATTAACATTGAGCAAGCTCAATTCTCTGTATTAGGTGTTGGTGGGGCCAGACCCCACTAGATGTCACTGTGAAGCATTGCATGGCATGATCAGTAATTCAGTGTAACAATATGATTTTTTGCTTCTTATCTAACATGGTTTCATGTTTGTTCCATAAGACAACTGTAGCTGTACCTGTACCAGGAAGGTTGTTCATCTAACTAAGCAAGTGATTGAATACATTGATGATCTTTGAGGCCAAATGTTGACATCAGCCAATCAACAATAAAAGTCCGAGACTAGTAGTGAAAATGCTTCTATTCAAATGTACTAAATTATCATACTGTCAGCATGACATTGTGAGTGAATCTGAATGTCCTTGACTTTCTTCCACCAGTCGCCTGACCATCAACCTTTTAGATGAGATGAGATGAGATAAATATAGTACTTATTTAGTCTCTGATGGGAAATGAGCAAATTAGCATGTTTCAGCAGTAACATACTATATAGACAACTCAGTATATGTATAATGCATCTTGCTACATAGCAAAAAAGTATTAAAGTTTTTCTTCAGGAAAGGCAAATCAACTCAGTGACATGGACAGCACACAGTCCTCATGTCCAGAAATGTATGCTGGAAACTGTTACATGACAAGACACTGTCCTCCAAAGCTGATCTGTCCACTGCCATTTGTGAATGTTGGACCCAGGTTGATGTAGTATATTCTTTTTAATTACTGAAATAATTCATGACTTAAATAATTCAGACCACCATAATATCCACTTATGTTTTTCAGTTTGGATTTGGATTTTGCAGCATCCATTTTCCCTTCAGTCCTTACACATTGCCCAGTACCTGCTGAAGACAAACATCCACATAACATAATGTTGCCACCACCAGGCTTCACAGTAGAAATTGTGTACTTTATGTGGTGTGCTGTTTTTTGGTGGTGCTTGGATTTCTCACATGGAACCAGAAGCACAAACGAGACTCAGTCTGGCACTTTTTTAAGGTCCATTTTGTGTAAAGCTTTTGAGATTTTTGACTCAAGACCAGACCAGCCATAAAGACTTGTAAGTACAGTGCTTCAAAGTTGGCACTGGCCTCTTGGTATCTTCCATGACCAGTATCCTCCTGGCTCAGTCATGCAGTGTGGAGGAATAGTGCAATTTATGCAAGGTATTGGTGATACCGCAATTTTCACCTGAAATCTCATAATGAAACACTTTATATCTAAAAGTACACATAAATCCGCCCAGATGGACACTGACAACAGTCATGTCTGTCTATACACAACAAGGAAAGTCCATAGAACCCCCTGTTGTGGAGTGGAGACAGTCTCTGATTTGGTTTCCTGTTCACTCCCACACCACATCCTATCTGCCCCAGCTCTGCTCAGCCAGCTAATAATAATATTGGGTTAACATGGCTTAACCCTGAAAGCAGGTGATACTTGGTTGTAAATTCTTGTAACCTTCATTGCTTTGATTGTTAATACTGGTGTTGTGTTCTCAGCTGTACTGTAAAAACAGACAAACAAATAGGTGCATATACACTACATATCATTTATTGCCACAGCCTAATAAGTATCTGGAGAAGCAATGTTTAGAGAAGCAATGTTTGATAATCATTCCTGAAACTGGTCCTGTTTTCCACATGAATCAGTCTGGGGGCCAACATCAAGCAAAAAGCAACATGGAGCTCCCAACAAACCCTCTTATCAGCACCAGTCCTTTATGCCACCCACTTCCTGACAGTGATTGCTTCGCATTTTCCATCCACGACTCACATGGTCTTTTAAGCTTAATTAGGTCCAGGTCTATCAATCATTCAGAAAGAAAGTGAGCACTGATTATTACAGCTGAAACACAGGGCTAAACAAGACCGTTTCCACCATCTGAACAGTCCTCTATCAACTTTGTCAAATGAGTAAGATAAGTCTCCTTTAGGATCATTATAAATAAATCAGTTCTGCCTTACAAAAATCAAACAAATAACCATAAAATTAAATCAATAAGCAAACTGTACATTTGAAATTTCAAATGACTTCTCATTCTTATTCGCATTTTCTGGTCCTTCAATGACTGGAGCCTGTACGTGGAGATCCCTCCTCATGATAAGTAATGATAAGTAAGTTAATGTTTAAAACACTTACGTTAAAACCTACAGATGGCCAAAATCATTAACACAACTCTTATTTTATAAAAGTGTTGAAAAATATCATGTAATGTAGTGAGTAATGGACTGAAAGGGCAAAATACTTACTTTATTGCTTAACTAATTGCTGCCTGTGCTCTGGAGCATTCAGTTCCTGTTTTGCTTTCGGTTGGTTCTTATAACCTCTCTTTTTTAGGACTCATGGAGACTTATTTGCAGAATACAGTGCTGTAGATGTAAAAATAAAGAAAAACACAGCTTCTCTGAGCGAGAGCTATTGTCAATCTGAATCACTGTGTACCGAGAACCAAGGTACCACTGTATTTAATTCATACAGACACGATTACATGAATGAATTATGAAAGTGGCAAAGCTTATATTGCAGATAATAGCATTATAAATCCTATCAACATGCAGAGAGGAAAGCACTACTCTATACCAAACCATACCAGTTTAGGATTTGAACCATGTATTCCTAACAGTTTATGTCTCGGCTACAGTGAAAATGCAGTACACTTTCAAGAATTCATTTGACATTGTTTTTGTTGGCTGGTATATTGACCTGCACAGGGCCAAGGTTAACACATAACCATCATATAATATGGGACAAGGACCTTTTTTCTTTTGAGCACTAGGGGCACTTGCAGTCTTTAAGAATTGTATTGTATTTCAGCACAGTTCTGTGGTGGTTCAAGACTTTTAGACCTCCACAGACTCAACTGACTGCTTCTCAGGACATCATGCGAGATAACTGACAATATTACTGTAGCTAAATGAACCTTAAGCAAATTCTTTTGCTATTTTGTTTGTTTGTTTTTTAAATGAAAGTTGCAGTTTTGTTGGGACCAGCAAAATGTCCCCACTAGTAAAAAAAAAAAGTCCGATCTTTCTATACTTACGAGGAGAAACACACCTCATAAAGAGACTTGTCATTAATCGCACAGCAGTAGTCGGACCTGATTATCCGTGCTTTTCTAACTTTGTACATTATTTTCCACTTGGAGCAGGCCACAGTGCATTCTAAGGGATGTCACTTTACACCACTAACTGGATAACCTACTTATTTTAGAGCAAGCGGTGGTCATCAGGAAGGGAGGCTGAACCCGCTACTGGGAGGGACTCGTGTTCCACTGGTGGGTTTCCTAAAAAAAAATGTCATAAACAAAGCAATACATTTAGCTCTGGGCGTAGCAGGAACTAAGTCACTAATGGGTGTCTAAAATGGCACACAAAACCAGCTTAAAATGACATGGTGTCCAGACATTATATACTCCATTCACAACTGGGTGAAAGTCATTTTGGTCTTAGTTCTGTATTAGTTCTTACCTACTCTGGTTCCAATGTGCAGTAGTTATCTGCTTGTGCTTGTTTGTTTACATCTTCAGTGTAGGACTGAGCAAACTGAACATGAGTGGAAATATCCCAACAACACTGAACATAGCTATTATTAATCTTCATTTATCTTAGTTATATCATCTTAAGATCTCATCACTGAACAGTAGTCTAGAATGGCATGTTAAGCACACTTTTATATATGCATTAGCTTTAAGCATTTAGCACTTAGCAACTCATGCTCAACTTTTGAGTCTTAATTTACGCTCCCTGCTTACTGAGCCAAGCCATCGAATTTAAAAATCCAACCCACAGCTTTCTGTGCATCAAAAGATATGGCCATAATTAGGTTTTTATGAAAACAGCAGATGTTATATGTCCTTTCCTCATTCTCGAAATTTGCGGCCTCCACCCACAGCATTGCTCTCTTCTATTTGCTTTCTCCATTGCCACATCCCACCAGTGTGAAAGCTTTTGCCATTAATGTAAGACTAGCACATTAAGCAGCATTTTTTCAGCAAATCTTAATTTACCACATGCACTACTACCTGCTGCAGCTATAAGATCAATACCACCGCCACAAACGTGGACAATAAGTACATCCACAGAAATAATACCTTACTATTGATCCAAAAACTCCTAAAACTTCTACATTTCTAAATCTTGAGATCTTCCCAAAGTTTATGACCAACCTGTGTTTCAAACATGTTTGTTAGCTAACCAACCATTCACTAGCTATCCAACATTTACTTTCTTTAATCGCTTAGTCCAATTCCAGGTTGCATGGGGAGCCAGGATCTTAGAGGCAGCTAAGCAGGACCCACCTTTAGACAGAGCACCAATTCATTTTAGAGATGCCAGTTAACCAGTGGTTAGATCTGTTGCCTCAATACTCCAGAAACTGCCAGTTTGATTCCTGGCCCAGACACTCCTGCACATTAGTTCTAGAGCACCTTACAATAAAATGCTGATCATTTCAGTTGCCCTGTCAGTGTGCTTCAGTTCTGTTTACTTTCCGCCAGATACTAATGCTAAGGAATCATTGGATGAGCTTCATGCAGTCATTTGTGAACAGGAAAACCAGCAACCAAGAGCAACTCCCAAGACTTCTTGTCAAACATACCACAGTCATTGAGGATTGGCAACAAAAAAAAATCATTAACTTACCCTCAGCGTGGGGACTCTACACTGGTGCTGCCTCAGCCCACAGTTATATAGTCTGTTTATTCATGATTGTGTAGCCAAAAAACTGCAATAATCAAAAAAATCATCTTTCTAGAGGATACCACTGTAATCAGATGCGAGGCTGCTTACAGGAGGGAGATACAACCAGTTTTCATGGTGCATAACCAACAACTTCACCCTGAATGCTGCCAAGACTAAAGAGCTCATTATGGACTTGTGGCAAAATTGCAGTGCTCACTCTCCCATATACGTCACAGGTCGAAAACAGCTCAGTGGTTGAAATCGTCAGCAGCTTCAGATTCCTGGGTCTGCAGCTGTCAGAATGTCTTTCCTGGTCACTAAACACCAGCTGTATTATTAAAAAAAAAAGCACAGTGACAGTGGAGACTTTCTGTGGAGACTAAAGGGCTTGAATGAACACCACCACTCTAGTCAACTGCAGTGTATTGACCAGATGCACCATCATGTGATTTAGAAATATGACAAAAAAATTGGTGCTGATCACCCACTTATCCAGCATATCTTCACCACCAGATGCCAAACTTGGCCCAGTCCATCATCATGGGGATACTGCGCCCACCTCACTCTCTATCCGCTCCCCTTTCCTCTTGCAAATGCTTCAAATGCATCATGGCACATGCCTCCTGTCTTAAAAACAGCTTCTTTCCACAGGCTATTTAACAGCAGGAACTTTTGCGTGTTGTGTAAGAAGTAGATTGCATAGTTTGCGCATTGTGTTTACACATTTATGATCTACACTAGTTAGTGAGGTGTTGCTCTGCATTGTTGGTAGGAGGATTGTGTCATTGTAGCACAAGAATTGTAGCACTTTTACATATTATGTCTCTGGACCTGTGAGGCAACGGTGCTAAGCAGGGCAGGACAGTTGTCTCAGTTAAGCAGACATTAATTTTCAGTCTTGCTATAGATTGAGTGACCATTTAAAGTTGTTGATTTTCGAACGACTTGTTTACCTACATGTTTACCTACACTCCTGGTGTGTTATAACCTACACAGTTAAGATTGAACTAATATAAATAAACCTTTGGCTTCAGTCATGCTACTTGTGGCTGCGATGGAGCCAGTGCCTGTCTGAACGGAGGGCTAATTCCACAGCATTGGGTTTATGTATTCAGGAGACATACAGTACTGTGCAAATGTCTTAGGTATTCTGTATTCCTCAGTTTATTCTGTTCTTCTTTACTTACATTTTAGTGGTCACTGAAATTTGTAGTTCTACAATTACAGGCTGCAGTCCATCTGTGTCCCTATATACTTTGTTAGTTCCCTAATGACCAGGACCCCCACAGGACCTCAACAGATCAGGTACTATTTGGGTGGTGGATCATTCTCAGCACTGCAGTGGCACCGATGTGGTGATGGCGCGTTAGTGTGTGTGGTCTGATATAAGGGGATAAGACACCGCTGTGCTGCTGGAATTTTAAACCACTCAGTGTCACTGCTGGACTGAAAATAGTCCCCAATCAATAATGTCCAGCCAGCAGCATCCTGTAGGCAGCATCCTGTGAGCACTGATGAAGGATTAGAGGATGACTAACACAAGCTGTGCAACAACAGACTGTCTCTGACTTTACATCTTCAAGGTGGAGCAATAAGGTGAAAGTCTTTAATAAAGTGGACAGTGAGTAAAGAGTGGTTTAAAACTCCAGCAACACACACTAACACACCACCACCACGTCAGTTTCACTGCAGTGCTGAAATGTACCTGATCTGTGGCGGTCCTCTGGGGAGCCTGACCATTAGAGAACAGAGTAAAGAGGACTAACAAAGTATGTAGAGAAACAGAGGGGCTAGAGTCTGTAATTGTAGAACTTCAAGAATAAGTAGAACGTCAGTTGAAATAAATAGAATATCTTTTGCACAGTAGTGAAGTTCTAATCAGCCCCATCGCATTGGCTGTGATAAAATGGCAAATGTATTTTATTGATACAGTTTTTTGTGTGTGTTCTAGGGACAACCACCACAGAGTTTGAAAACTGGCTGTCAGAAATGACCCAAGAATCTGCTCTCCCAGACTGCAATGCAGAATATTCTGAAATTTGCAACTCCAGTGGGCTGTGGGCCTCCACGTACCCTAATGATAACAATAGCAATGACACTGTTGCCACCACCTCCACCAACCACTCACAGTCCCCGATTCTTTTCCTATCCCCACCCATGCTTGTACAGTTATATACTGACTGGAACAGAGCCATGGCAACCTGGGGTTTGGCATGGGAGGCACATGTTTACGGCCTGGGTACTGCGTTCTGCCTGATTGCTCTGGCCTCCACCCTCAACCTTCTCTGCTTGCCTCTGTGCTGCCCTTCAGGCTGTGGCTACTTTGCGCTGGTTAGCATCTTCCTAGTGGCTGCCGGAGGTACCAGAGCATTTGCCCTGCTGTATGATGCATATGGACACCAGGACCGCATGACCTCAGCTAAGGCTCTGCTGCTGTTATATGAGGCCCCATTTCCTTGTATGACAGCTGCCTTTGGCCTCGTTTTCCTCCTCCTTTCCATGCGCTCTCGCATGCAACTATCCTACTCTGCTTTTCAGAGGCCCTGCTTTCTGGCCTGCTTGGTTCTGCTTCACTTTGCTGTATCCCTTGGTCTGGTTTCAGTTCTCCGTGTGGATCAGCAGGGGACACCGCTTTGCCTGTTCCTTTCCTTGATCTCCAGAGGTGCCTTTGTGGTTTTGGCAACGTTCTTATCTATTGCGTACTTTGTATTCTTTTGCTATGTACGTGCTGACGCCAAGCATATTTACCATCTGAACAACACTTCACCAACTCCGGCCGAACGCTACAACCGCTGCCCCTTTGCAGAAAGCCAGAATTGGGAGCGAGCCGCAGCCGCTGTGTTACTTGCTGCTATTTTTTCTCTGGCCTGTGCTGCTCTCCAGCTCTATGCCATACTGCATGCAGTGGGTCTTGCCGGTGGACCTGAAGTCTTTCAACCGTGGCCATGGTGGGCATTCCAGCTAAGCTGCCGTGTGTGTGAGGCCATTGTCTGCTTCACACTGGCACTGGTGGTGGCCCAACCTGTATACTGCTCTGACCACCTACCGCTACCTGGCAGCTGCTGGATGGAACTCCTAGCTGCCAAATCACCCATCATTCCAGGAAGCTACCAATGGACCCTGACCCAGCAAGAGAAGCTGGCCATCTGTGACACAGTCGGACATGGCGAGACAGAATGTCTGCCCCTTTACACACTGGTAGATGACCGTATGGGGAGTCTGAATGGACTGGACCTTTTGTACCACAGTAACCGGGACCTTGCATACCAAGATCTGGACCTGCATCTTGTTGACACCATACCAAACAATGGTGCCTTGTCAGTGGGTTCCTCCTGCCCCAGTGATTCCACGGCAGACCTGCAGCCTCCATCACCCATCAACCTGAGCAGAAGTATTGATGAGGCACTCTTTAGTGAAGCACTGTTCCCAGTAAGTCTTTTCAGTCATTCAAGGCAATTTGCTTCCAGTGATCACTCCTTGGGCACCAGGGACAGAATTTCTACCAGTGCACAAAACGCACCAGAAACTCACCCACCAGATCCAGGCTTGCACAGGACCTCATCTTGTGTGGAGATGCCACCCCAAGCACTTATATCTGTTGTACCCCAGCAAATTGAAAATGCACTGAGCTTCCCTCCCTCTCCATCTCCCTCCATGACATCCTCTTGTTGCTCATCTCACAAGCACTGTAGAGACAGTTCAAGCTCATGCTCCCTCTGCAGGCCGTCTCTAGCAGGCTCTTCTCTACTGCTATGCTCGAGCCCAGAGGGACACAACCCTACCACCAGTGCAAGCTCTGGAAGCAATGACGAAATTGGGGCCCAAACGACCAGCCAACAGAGACATTCTAATACTCCACATTCTCAGGGAGGCCACAACTCACCACCTGAGCTTGGCCAGTCCATGCAGGAGGACTTTATTAACGTGTGCAGGAAGATGGATGCTCTCAGCATCTGCAGTGAGACAATTGACTTGTAAAAGAAGCCTTTATGTACACAATCTTGTATTATGGCAACAATTGAATGAACGGTTAAAGTACACAGTATGCTTGAGTGAGCAAATCATTATCAAGGTGCTATAACTGATATCGTCTGCTTCGGATTATGGCTTAAAAAGTAAATGTCGTAAAGTACGAAGAAACGTGCCAGATGTTGAAGCTGTTGAATGAAGCTTTCTTCATGATGCTATTCCATTCTGAACAACTAAGTGCCAACTGCCAAACTGTATGAAAGGTTTTGTAAAATATTTCTCGAGTATTGTTCATGAAAATTTGCAACAAAAAAAAAAAGAAAAACAACTTTGGATTTTTCACAAGCAATTTGAAAGTGCTATTTCTATAAGTTTGTACAATACTCAATACGTGTCAATGCTACCGTGACTAAAAAGACTACTGACGACCATACTGTAAAACGTCATTTAAACTATATTAGCACTATGGAAAAGGACAATATATTTAATATTTAAATAATAACCAGTATCCTTAGTGTTCCCAACCTTGCTTGACTAGTGGTTTTTCTTTGCTGTTCAGAGGCAAGTGTGTGACCGACTTATTTTAGGTTTATTTAGGCGGGCAGTTTTACCGGGAGAAAATTAGCATTAGCATTCAGAGCACCGTTAGACGCTATAAGCTAATACAGCTCCATCTGCTGGAAGCTTTAGGTAAGTCCTGTTTTAGCTGTTGCCTAGCTTCAAGTTGACCAACAAATTAAAGGGACTACCGGTACTTTCACACTTTTTCTTTAAATTTAATATAATTAATACAGCTACGTAATTTATCTGTGGTGTTTCAGGATATTACCTCCATGTATTTTAAAATAAACTTAATATTTTGTACATTCTGCAGTGCATGTTTTGGTTTACCCTTCATCTCAAATGGGACTGGTTTCCTTAGGAATTAGTTTTAATTTGTTTTTTTAAAACAGACATGGACCGAACAGAAAACGACAACTTTATTTCCTTAAGTAACTTCAGTTGATACTGATTACACTGCAAAACATACACAAGTCTTGAGCTGTAAATGCTCAAACAGTGGAGGGAAAATAAGAGACGTCTGGCCTAAATGTTCCATAGAGACATTTATTTATTAAAAAGATGCATGTTTTGTCTTTGTACAGCTTAATTAAGCAATTACAAGTTGTGCCTGGCCAAGTACACAACTGACAGAATAGTAATACAGTATATGAAAAATTGACAACCATACAGTATATTAATAACACATTACTGACAGTAACAGGATACAGGGTAAGTCCATAGGTTGGATATTGTTATCAAATCCTCTGACCTGAGGGTTCATTCTCCTGCTTAAAGGCATATTAACCCAAAACAGGCAACTGGGGGGCCTTGACAGCCCATGACAGCAGAACCCATCATTTATTTTGGCTATAGTAAAATGGATCAGTTTTTCCATCACAAAAATACAAATGTACTTGGCAGTATTTAAAAAGTGTAGTATAAATATAATGAAGTCATGGCGCTAAAAATGATGCATATCCCAAAACCTTCATGCAAACTCATTCACATCACTAATTCAAATTCAAGTCAAAATACACCTGAATGACAGACAGTCGCTAACTGACCTCATGATGACAGCAGTTCTGATTTTTGGTCCCATATATGCTGAAGTGAAGTGATAGTGAGACATCATTTATAGCTGTGGAATTTGAAAGACCACCTTCTGTTACATCAAAGAATCGATCAATTACATAAAACCTTGGTTACAGATATAGTCTTGATGTTCTCACTCCCGTGTTGACACGCTTTCTGATACAGACGCACATGCAAAGAAGAACCGAGATGCGCACACAGACAGACGATGGGGTCTTACTCAGGCCTTTTTTGGTAAACCCTGATACTTAAGTGTAACAATTATGTCCTCATTTTACAGTCAGACGTTTCCTGTGTGTGTTCCCTCTCCAGTTTGGCAGTAGTTTGGGGCTGTGCGTCAGGTCTGAAGTCTTTGATCATTGCTAGACTCGTAACATTCCGCCTTCTCAGGTTCCCACTGAAACCCGTTCTTCAGTAAAGTCGCTTCTCGTAACTAAGAAAAAAAAAAGAAAAAAAGAACGTTTTTACATTTTATTACAAATGACAATAATTCTAATCTATTTTAATAAGCATGATGCTTTCTTAATAAAGTTTCTCCCTGATACATGGCGAGAAGCAAACATTTAATATTTCCACAACGTACCGATGCCATATAAACCCTCATTGTTTACTCACGAGTGAAGTCCGTGCACTCCTCCCTCCACTTGTGCGGATATGGTCCTCTTTTCAAACTTCAGTTCTCCAGAATACATCATTGAGCTAAAAAGCAGGTATAACGGTCAGTAAACACTAATGCATATCCAGTCAAGAGATACAAACTTTACCGAAAAAAGACGAATAAATAAGGGAGATCATTTAAATGTAAACGCCAAGAACTAAGGAAAGATTACATAATGGTCGCTAGATGGCGCCAAATACATTGGTTACAACCAACTTGCATTCATTCAACGCCTCAGTTCAACACACACCTCCATGTTGATATTCGGTGTGGAGAAGCTGCTCGTTTAGAACGCTTCTTGTCTCTTCCATCTTTCAGCACAATGTTCTGATTATTTGTTTGTGTGGTAACCACGTTTCAAAAGCATACGTTAAGGACACACTATAAACTGCAGTACTGGAGAAGCAGGCTGTTTTAGTTCCGAATTCGTTCGTCTCCGTGAAGTTACTTGATGTATTTGAAACGACGACGTTTTATTTCATAAAAGGGGACAAGTGAAAATTAAACCGTTTTAAAATATTATTCATGGGCTATTCCATGACTTAACCATACTGTATGATTTTCACGTAATATTAATACATAATTTATAGCTTTCAACGTCTCAGAAATGCTATTATGAATACATTTATAACCCATCTATGCTTTCACATGCCCTTTAAATCATCTGGTAACTGCCCTAAAAGAATACATCATTTCACTGCTATAAAAAAACAGAAGACTGGTCGAGAAATAGTCAGTTGACAATTAACTAGTTTACTAAGCAATTTAACCACAATAACAAAACAAAAAAATTACAGTTCCCTCTTTTTACTTGAACGTTTACAAGCCAGTTTTGCCTGGACCAATATGGTGACCGCATCTACACACTGCAGCAACGGGCTGAAGCGGCTAATGGTTATACCCCCGCAGTAATACCATATACCGGGCTATTATCCGAAGAAGGTATGATGGTACATCAGTACCGCACAACCCTAATTCAGTCATTATTGCTAGTTTACAGTTGCTCCTCAAATAATGCAAGTAATTAGTGCATATGCAAAATAAGCACATGTGGGTTAAGACAGAAGCAAATTCATATTTCCATTGTGGTACCAGTCAGCATTTTCACCACATTATCACTGATGCAATATTTTTCAATCAAATTTTGACTCACCGCAGCATAGATAGGCTCTTCGATCCAATGTCCTGGCAGCCATGCTGGATTCCAGCAATGAGGTAAGGTACAAATTTATGGATGGATCCTTTGTCCTGTACTGAGCCCGACACTCCCTGAGCCACCTTCACTTTGTCCCCCTCACTGTGAAACAATCAGAGCAGATGCAGCAACGACCAAAAAAGAAAAACAAATAATGTATTCACAATCACAACTCCATAACTTACTAAAACAAATTCACAACAAATGTTGTGGATCACTCAAGTTACACAACAACGCTACAATACCTTTTGTTCTAGGTTACAAAATGTTAAACTTTTAAAATGGGAATTAATCCATGGACTGTGGTAGCCTAGCGGACTATGGTACTGGACTATGGACCAGAAGGACCAGGGTTCAAATCCCACCTCTGCCAAGCTGCCACTGCTGGGTCCTTGAGCAAGACCCTTAACCCACAATTGCTTGGACTGTAAGACTGTACCAGTTGTAAGTCGCTCTGGATAAGGGCGTCTGCTAAATGCTGTAAATGTAAATTAATCCACAACTGTCCCAAGTGGTACCTCCTGTGTGTCCTCGACTCGGTGTTTACAAAGACGCCGGCCAGATGTTGCTCAGCGCTCAGTCGGCTCATGCTGATACAGCATGTGTTTTAATTCAACTAGTGTTTAACTCAGCAGCTAATGTATCTGGAAAGGTAATGTATGGGTTAAGTAGATTCATTTGAGGAGTAGCATGGAGCAGGAGTAAGACAGCCAACTGGAATTACAAAACTGGAGATACCACAAGGAGTCATTACTAATATGAGGGCAACATCCAGTAAAAAGACACCAACTTTTACTACTTCCAAATTTACTTCTCATCGCTACGTCACTCTGGAGTTCTCTGACCTAGATGAGCATTGGATGATGCAAAAGTCAAATCATTTCTGGCTCGACTCAGATTTAAGCTTACACACATCAAATCTGAGCCGCCTTTCTAAACACGGCTTTAAGTACAAAACTGATTTTATCTACACACCTGAAGTAGCGTTTCTGGCTGCTGGTACTCTTCTCCATGGCGTCCAAAGAGCCCATTCCTCTGTACTTTTTTAGCCGCACACCATCAGAGAAAAAGTACTCACCAGGTGCCTCAGTGGTCGCAGCAAGCAAGGAGCCCATCATAACTATATGCACAGAATAATCAGAGGACACATCAGTACTGAAGACGAACTACATGGAATACAGCACTCCTTGGGAGCTAATTTGCAAAGGGTCATCGATGAGAAAGGTGTGGTTCATTTTTCATTAAAATATGCAAGGCTGTCACACTTTCAAAACCTCAACCATATTTCGTTTCATACCACAAACTGCTTCATGGATAAAAACACATGATTACTTGACATGTAGGCTAACGTATACTGCACTAAACAAAATGTTCATGTTTAAAAGCATGTAAGGTCACAGAATGGGCCTAGCTCACAAAATAACGCAGGCAACGTTCACAACTAGGTTCATGATAAGCTTATGTGCTACGAAGTATTGACTCCTACAGGAAGTATAAAAGTAACGATAGTTTAAGGTATCCATTGACTATTGTCCTGTAATACATGTTCTTGGAGGCCCTGTTCTCTGATGGAAAGTAATGTCTCTCTGAGGAGCTCCAAGAATACCAGCCCATAGGTTACTGTGCTCGTCCTACAGAATGAGTGATTCAGCGGGTGTCAGTGGTCATAGTGAGACTTCATTTGTACCGTATTTTTTGAACCATAAAGGCGCACTTAAAATCCTTTAACTTTCTCAAAAATTGACAGTGCGCCTTAAAATGCAGTGCGCCTAATGTATGAATTGATTCTGGTTTGCTTTCTGACCTAGAATCGATTGTAGATGGTACACGGCGCTCATAAATCTGTCAAAATGTCTTAGCACGGCCTTGGTAAATTATGAAGCTCACGGCCACCGTAGTGCGCAGCATCACGGAGTAATACGGTATGTACTTCAACATCAGGGGTTAGTGCTTGGCCCGCTTTTATTCTCTCTGTACATGCTGCCAATAGGCTCAGTTATTCGTAAACATGGCATTAGTTTCCACTGCTATGCAGATGATACACAGCTGTACATATCAGCCAAAACTAATGACAGCCTTACATTCAGCAAAATTGAGGACTGTGTAAAGGAAATAAAAGATTGGATGTTATTTAATTTTCTCTTACTTAACTCAGATAAAACTGAGGTGCTATTAGTGGGACCCAAGGCTGTGAGAGACAGGTTGGCTACATCTATCCTAAATCTAGATGACTGTCCAGTATTGCCCAGTCAGTCTGTAAATAAAAAAATAAATAAATAAAAAAAAAAAATAAAAAAAAACTTAGGTGTCACATTTGATTCAGATCTCTCCTTTGATGCACACATTAGCAGCATCACTCGACTTGCTTTCTTTAAATTACGTAATATCGCTAAACTTAGAAATATCCTCTCTTTTAATGATGCAGAGAAACTTGTTCATGCATTTATAACCTCAAGGTTGGATTACTGTAACGCCTTACTTACTGGATGCTCTAGTAAATCTATAAATAAACTTCAGTTGGTTCAGAATGCAGCTGCCCGAGTGCTAACTTGAACTAGAAAATTTGATCATATCACTCCTGTTCTATCATCACTGCACTGGTTACCAGTCAAATTCCGCATTGGTTACAAAATACTTCTTATAAAACTTTTAAAGCTCTACATGGCCTGGCCCCACATTATCTGAGTGAACTCTTAGAGTTTTTACAATCCAACTCGTCTACTTCGTTCACAGGGTGCAGGACTTCTTTTAGTTTCCTAGAATTAAAAAAAAAGTCACAGCAGGGGAAAGGCTCTCTCATACATTGGCCCCCCAACTATGGAATAAACTTCCCACTTTTGTTCGAGGACTCAGACACTCTACAAAGGTTTTAAGTCTAGGCTAAAGACATTACTTATTTACACAGGCTTTTGACTAGAATTTAGACCAGAGATTGCATGGCTTTGGGTCACTGGGGCCGGAGTCTGGAGAGTCATGTCTGGCCTGCCTGCCCTTGTCCGCTAGCCGGGAGTGTCGAGTGTGGCTCTGGCTGAACTGGGCTTCGGTCCTCGTGATCTTGACTCGTGCATCCTTTTGCCTTAGAATAAGGGCAGAGCTGGGGGTTCATAGTCAAAGAGTCTTATGGTGATCAGTGACGTTGGGTTGCTGTCTTCTGCCTCCCGTGGGGTTGCCGATGTCTCATGTGATCCCTCTTGGCTGTGTTACCTACCAGTTCTCCTCTTTCTAGCTATGCTGCTATAGCTAATGCTGCCGGGGTCTCATGCTACACATGGCATCAGTGATTGTTAATAGACACTGTGCTCTTAATCAATAACTCATTACATTTTCTGTTTTCTCTCTGAACTGTGTTCCGGTACCAGTTCCAGCCCCACACATGATGTTCATCTGCTGTAGCTCCACTCAAGCTGCTTCCGTCATCAGCTCCAGCCCCACCATACCCGGGCCACTTAATGCCGATGTGCATAATTCACATTTTATTCAAACTATGACTCTAGTTTCGTTCTTAGATTTATCATCTACGCCGCCCAAGGAGGTTGGTTCCCTTTTTGAGTCTTGGTCCTCCCAAGGTTTGTTCCTCATAACACTCAGGGAGTTTTTTTTATAAGTTTTTCCTTGCCACGGTCGCACCTAGGCTTGCTCAATTTGGGATTGGACATAGTTATTAGGAGATAATCTAAACTGGAGACAATGCTCCATTGTAAAAAGCGCTTTATAAATAAATTTGACTTGATTACGGTGTGTCCACTCATTCATTTATTTTCGAAGCGGATTTCAAACACAACGCTATCCGTCACACAGTACAACACGGACATAGATCAGCTGTGAGAGAATTCAACATTAACGAATCAATGGTACGGAAGTGGAGGAAGCATGAAGCCAGGTAAAGAAAACCAAACTGAGCTTCCGACGTAACTTAAGAGTTTTGTTTCATTTAATGCGTCTTATAACCCGGTGCGCTTTATGTATGAAAATAGATCCGTTAGCAGTCGATCACTGATATCGTACTTTATAGCCCGAAAAATACGGTAAATCTAATTGTGTTGTAAGATCTTACAATTCTCACATGTATGGGACAGATTACAAAGAAACAACAGTTCAAAAAAAAAGACCTGTACAGACCTGTGGATGCACCCAGTGACAAAGCTTTCACTATGTGGCCCACTGTCTGAATGCCTCCATCTGCGATGACTGGCACTCCAAACCGGCGGGCATACTCTGCTACCTTATACACTGCTGTACCCTGTGGCCTTCCACATGCCATGACTTGAAGGAGAGACACAAACACAGTAAGAGACTTCATTATAATCCAAAGTCAGATTTCTCTCCAGACGGTTCACAAATTCTGAATGATTTTCATGAACTACAAACATCCACCTTAAACACACTTAAAACACTTACATTAAACTACAGTTGGATAAAATCATTAATCTTATGTATTCAAGTATGGAATATCTCCTGTAATTTGTTAAATAACGTATCCAAAGTGAACAACGGAACTGATTATTGGCTTTTCCACATTACAGTTCCCAGTGCTCATCACTCCCACCACATGACTCCCCATGGCACACTACCTAGTTTCTCATTCAGCACAGGAGAGTGCAGGAGAGTATCATACTACATATTGCTTGCCCGGGAAACCATCGCAATTCAAAATTCAGAGTACGGTTTCTGCTAAATGTGTATTTATGTGAATTATCGGATCATAAAGTCGATACATCGCAAGTCAGCCCACCTGTATACTGGAAAACAAGTCATTTACTCCTGTGTGGAGCCAAGATATTCCAAAAATATCAGTCTTGCTTGTCAAGCTTTGTTATTGGTTTTGAGAAAATAATACCACAACCCACTTTCAAAAAAATTTTTCTTTCTTTCTTTAACATCAGCGTCGATGGCTATCCATGACAGTGGCGAGGCTTTAATGATACTAGTCAAATGGAGTCGCACTGGGGGCATTTAATGTGTGTTTTTTTAAACACGTGGGAGGATGCAAACCCAACACAAGGTTGGGATCAAATCAGGGATCTCCAGAGGTGAGCGTCAACTGCAATAACCACCTGTACCACTGTCCTGCAACCATTATTTTTTCATGAACTAGTATACAAAAAAAATGTATTAATTAATTAATAAGTCCTGCATGTTCTAAGCTTTGCAGTTTTGGCCATTTTCCAGAAACACTTAAGAATTAAAGATCATATTTCATAGCCATTATTTGATTAATGACCTCTGTTGCACTTTTAAACATTTAATGCATAAATGTTAAAGATTTGATGTGTGTATATGCACATATATACTTCACATATTTACATCAACCTTGAATACATCTCAATTTTGACATTAAAATGCATTTAAAACTGACAGACAGAAGTTTCACCCTAGTATTGTTCACCAAGGCTTCTAAAGGTCATTTCTCACAAGTTCATATTTTTACAACTAGAAAATTAGGATCACTTTCTGGGACAATATGCCCAAATGATAATATTTTGGCACTATGCTTAAAACTAAGTAAACAGTCTACTTTAACTGTTGTATTAGGGTGAAGCAATAAAACAATTATCATGAAATAACTTCCATGATCGAAATATAAGACATTGTCTGTATAACATCGACCCAACCCATTCCATCAACGTTTAGACAGACATGAAACATGAAAGAAAAATGATAAGAACAGTGCTGCACCAAACCAATCAGGTGGCTGGAGTAGAGGTACAGGTTGATGGACCCAGCACAGGGCATAGTAGCAGATAAAGAAGAGTTATCCACTTTTTAAAGCCTGACAAGAAGCAGAGTAGATTGCACTGTTCCCACCACAGAGACAGGTAATAAAACTGATCCCTTACCATACCACCTGAAGCAGTGGCATCCTTTAGTGCACATGCACTGCAAGACTTTACAGTCCCAGACCCAAGCAAGTGCTGCTGATTCCCCTAATACAACCAGTGTAATACCTGTGCAGCAACAACAGCCCACAGTGTCCTCTTTCTCTAGCACCATGCCTTATGACAAAAAATAAATAAATGTGAAGACAGTGACATCACAAATGCCATTTTATTTATTTGGAACTGACCAAAAAATTCTTGCAATCCATTTTGTTTGTTTTCCAGTAACACTAAGCTTTTGACTGGTCAGAATTAAGATGCAAGTTATCTACAGTGGAGCAAAAAAGTATTTAGTCAGCCACTGATTGTGCAAGTTCTCCTACTTAGAAAGATGAGAGAGGTCTGTAATTTTCATCATAGCTACACTTCAGCTATGAGAGACAAAATGAGAAAAACAAATCCAGGAAATCACATTGTAGGATTTTTAAAGAATTTAATTGTAAATCATGGTGAAAAATAAGTATTTGGTCAATAACAAAAGTTCAACTCAATACTTTGTAACCTTTGTTGGCAATGGTCTTGGCCATGGTTGAGTTTGGAGTCTGACTGTTTGAGGCTGTGGACAGGTGTCTTTTATACAGATAACGAGGTCAAACAGGTACCATTAATACAGGTAATGAGTGGAGGACAGAAGAGCTTCTTAAAGAATTTACAGGTTTGTGAGAGCCAGAAGTCTTGCTTTTTTTGTGAACAGGGATCTATCAAAGTCTGCTCTTCACAACACACATTTGTGGAAGTGTATCATGGCACGAACAAAGAGATTTCTGAGGACCTCAGAAAAAGAGTTGTTGATGCTCATCAGGCTGGAAAAGGTTACAAAACCATCTCTAAAGAGTTTGGACTCCACCAATCCACAGTCAGACAGATTGTGTACAAATGGAGGAAATTGAAGACCATTGTTACCATTCCCAGGAGTGGTCGACCAACAAAGATCACTCCAAGAGCAAGGTGTGTAATAGTTGGCGAGGTCACAAAGGACCCCAGGGTAACTTCTAAGCAACTGAAGGCCTCTCTCACATTGGCTAATGTTAATGTTCATGAGTCCACCATCAGAAGAACACTGAACAACAATGGTGTGCATGGCAGGGTTGCAAGGAGAAAGCCACTGCTCTCCAAAAAAGTCACATCCTGTCTGCAGTTTGCTAAAGATCACGTGGACGAGCCAGAAGGTGATTTTTTTGCTTTATATTTCTCAAAAGGCTTGTGTATAAATAAATTCTGCACTTAGCTTAAGCAAGCAAAACCAATTCTTTGAAAAGATAATTATTTAAAACGCTTCATACATTTTACGATCAGTATAGAAGCACAGACAGCTGGGATATGCACATGCATTGCTGGCAGTGTTCAACAGTAGTGTAAAGCTCAGTGACTGCTACAGACGCAGTGTGATATTAACATGATGTAAAATGCTTCGTGTCTGACCTTCCTGAGTGATGCAGATGGAGCCACAGCCCATGCCCACCCGCAAAGCATCCACTCCAGCATCAATCAAATTCTTCGCTTGTGCTGCCGTCACCACTACGCACACACGCACACACAAAAAGGTGAATACTCATGCATTTGGCAAGGCTCATATGAACACATAGTAAAAACAGTAACCTACCATTGCCTCCAACCACCTGCAGATCCGGATATTTATTTTTGATGTAGTGAATCATATTGATCTGATATACGGAATTTCCTTGTGAAGAGTCCTGCAGCATAAAACAAGCAACTAGTACCAACATTCCACTGAAGTCATTACCAACAGCTCTGAAAGTCACTACATTCAAGCATGCAATTCATTACAATTAAAACCATGGTACATGATAAACAGACAAGGACACCAAGGCATTCGTTTATCTGTCTTAACAGGAAACAAATCTTATTAATTAACGCACAAACTATTACCTAGCAATGCCTAAGGATCTTCTCATGAAGATTTCCAAAAGAGGGGACAGCATACAATGGGGCATATTTAGTCAGCCACTGATTGTGCAAGTTCTCCTACTTAGAAAGATGAGAGGGGTCTAATTGTCATCATAGCTACACTTCAACTATGAGAGAGACAAAAATGAGAAAAAAAAAAAGTCCAGGAAATCACATTGTAGGATTTTTAAAAGAAGTTAATTGTAAATGATGGTGGAAAATAAGTATTTGGTCACCCACCCCGAAAACAAGCAAGATTTCTGGCTCTTACAGACCCTGTAACTTTCTTCTTTAAGAAGCTTCTTCTGTCATCCACTCGTTACCTGTATTAATGGCAACCTGTTTGACCTCTGTTATCTGTATTATAAAGACACCTGTCCACAGCCTCAAACAGTCAGACTCCAAACTCAACCATGGCCAAGACCAAAGAGCTGTCGAAGGGCAACCAGGAAGAAAATTTGCAGACCTGCACCAGGCTGGGAGAGTGAATTACAATAGGCAAGCAGGTTGGTGTGAATTAAATCAACTGTGGGAGCAAAGTGTAAGAAAATGGAAGCCATACAAGACCATTGATAATCTCCCTCGATCTGGGGCTCCCACGCAAGATCTCATCCCATGGGGTCAAAATGATCATGAGAACGGTGAGCAAAAATCCCAGAAACTTACACGGAGAGACCTGATGAATGGACCTGCAGAGAGCTGGGACCAACATAACAAAGGCTACCATCAGTAACACACTACGCCGAGAGGAACTCAGATCCTGCAGTGCCAGGCGTGCCCCCCTGCTTAAGCCAGTACATGTCCAGGCCCGTCTGAAGTTTGCCAGAGAGCATATGGATGATCCAGAAGAGGATTGGGAGAATATCATGTGGTCAGATGAAACCAAAATAGAACTTTTTGGTAAAAACTCAACTCGTCGTGTTTGGAGGAAGAAGAATGCCGAGTTGCATCCCAAGAACACCATACCTACTGTGAAGCATGGGGCTTCAAACTTTGGTTTGCAAACCTGGTGAAGACTTACAGGAAAAATTTGACCTGTCATTGCCAACAAAGGTTATGTTACAAAGTATGGAGTTTAACTTTTGTTATTGACCAAATACTTATTTTCCACCATAATTGACAACTAAATTCTTTAAAAATCCTACAATGTGATTTCCTGGATTTTTTTTTCCTCATTTTGTCTCTCATAGTTGAAGTGTACCTATGATGAAAATTACAGACCTCTCTCATCTTTCTAAGTAGGAGAACTTGCACAAATCACTGGCTGACTAAATACTTTTTTGCCCCATGGTATAACCAAAACTGACCCAATCTTAAGAACTCCTCTTCCTCAGTAAGTAAACATCCAGCGATAAACAGAATGGGGAATTACCAAAACTACTACGTCCACTCCAGCCTGGGAGAGAAGGTCCAGTCGGTACTTGTCATCTTCACGTGTGCCAATGGCGGCGCCGCAGAGTAGCTGTTTACGTGAGTCTTTGGAGGCCAGAGGGTAGTCCCTGTTCTTCTTTAGGTCAGTGCGGGCAATTATAGCCACAAGCTCATCTTTGTCGTTCACTATGGGAAGTTTACCTGGGGCATGTACACAGTTTGGGTTTAAATACATCCTCAACACTGCATGCAGTCATGTAAACTACTGTTCAGGTAGCGGTGCCTGTTTAACCACAGAACTTGCATTTACACCTTCGATATGTAACCCTTTGGCATTAAATTACTGTACAGGTAAGCGCCGATTAATGACCATCTGATCAACTTCCGTTTGCTTTAACAACAGAGGTCCTAACAATTTAATACATAATTGAATCCTCAGTATCTCCATAATTGTTGTGGGACTGTGCTAGCGGTTAAGGTACTGGACTATGGACCAGAAGATCCAGGGTTCAAATCCCACCTCTGCTAAGCTACCATTGTTGGGTCCTTGAGCAAGACCCTTAACCCACAACTGCTTGGATTGTAAGACCAGTTGTACGTCGTTCTGGAAAAGGGCGTCTGCTAAATGCTGTAAATGTAATACATAATAGGAAATAAAAATCGGTCTATTATAGCCAGGCGTTGCAGCCATAAACAGAATCAACGCTGCTGATCCATGAGCAGAGGTGGGAGTTTGAGAGCAGTCTTCTGTGTATATAACTACCCTACTGGTTGTGTGTTCGCTTGCTCATTAGAGACGGTTCTAACTCTGTTGATGCAAGTTACTCATATTGGCGTTTATGATATCATCTTGCTAGTGGTGGTGCTATTGTAGATGGACAGTAAAGCAGTACCAAATGTTAAATGTATTCTAATCAATAAATATATAATATGTTCAAAGACAATTTTCACCTACAAAGACCAGCAGTAGAAAGGTTCCCACTGAATAACTTGGTCTTTCTTTACATTTTCTCTCGCACTAATTCCTTTTTGTGTGCAAAACCATTAAGCATTTACAATGCCAATAGCAACAGCATGTGAACATAAAAATACAGCCTAATATCTGTCATTCAACAAAAACGGGCGACTCGAATTACATTGGAAAATCTCAATCAATAACATTTGCCACCGTCTTACCTTTCTTGCTGCGCTGAAGTATATCGTTAGCCTCTTTAAGTGTGACACCAGCTGGAGCAACCACCAGATCCTTTCTATGAGTCATTGCCTATAGATCATAGACACACACTGTATTGGCCGCACAGATGAACACAAATCAGTGGTTCAGAGTTCTGGGTTGTTCTTGGAGCCAATGGACTACATGATATTTAACAAATGGTATACAGTGCAGGACACTTTAAAGCACCAATACCCTGAGTACATTCATAAGACATGTGCTCCCCATTTACGAAAATATAAACTATTATAATAATAATAATAATAATAATTTTAAAAGATAAACAAACCCACACCTGCTCCAGAGGTTTGCTGTGGTCTTTCTCAGAGAGGAAGTCAATATCCCGGGAAGTGATGATGCCCACAAGCTTGCTTCCCATCTTGCCCGTCTCTGTGATGGGAATTCCAGAGAAACCATGGCGCACCTTGGCCTGGAGCACATCTCCAACTGTGTGATGCGGACTCATCACCAATGGATCTGTGATGAATCCTTGCTCAAACCGCTACACATGGGCACATACAACATATCCATATTACATTAAAAAAAAAAAAAAAAAACAGCACTTGACACAGGAGCATGACTCGAGGACATTGAGTGGATCAAACTAATTTGTCACGTGCACTCTGGGTTCCTGCTGGGACTGACCATTGACACGATACATATCAATACAAGTACGTTGTCATTAGCACATTTACACTGCTCACCCACGTGAGCTAGTTCTAGACTAGTTTCATGTCAGTTGCAACAGAAAGATGCAAATTCTGCAACTAAATTTCAGATGTCGCCTTCCGTTACAAAACTCTTCCAGATGGTTTTCTTTATAGTCGTTTGCAGCTATGAAGTGAATTCATCCCTGTAGTACATCAAGTCTCAAGTATTATTTATAAGAAAGGAAACATCATTATCATACATGGATGATTATTTTCAGACAAAACTAAAACAAATGACTTGCATTTCGTAAATATAAAGCATAAAATGGCAACAATTAATCGAAATAAAACGGTTTCATTTCCAATAAAGCATAACCGGAGAACGTATACACAAAAAAAGGACCGGAGATAAACCCTTACGATCATGTGATTAGGCTTATTCCATGTCCCGATGTTTGTTGAATGCAAATGCCTTTGACAGGTTCTGCGATCCCAGCTAGTGTAAATACAAACCTGATTAGGACTCCTACTTCTCACTACTTCTACTACTAACCATGCAATCGGTCATCCTTTAAAAGTACAGAACATAAGGTTTCATTGGATGAGCTGGAATATCAGTTGGGTGGTGTCCAGTAAACGTTCTGATACCAGAGCTTAGTACCTACACCTTTCTACAAAATTTCCTTTTCCGAGAAATGTAGTATGCCTCAAAAGAAAGAAAATAACCATTAAAAAAAGTCTGCCAGATGGTGATCCAATTCTAGACGCAAGTTGTGTGGGAATGTCACCAACATGGTGGCCAATTTGAATGCCGAATTCAACTGATGATGCCTACAGGATGCTGGTGGCTGGACATTTTGGGTTGGTGGACTAATTTTCAGTCCAGCAGTGACACTGAGGTGTTTGAAAACTCCAGCAGCACTGCTGTGTGATCCAATCATACCAGCAAATCACACACCAATACCACCATGTCAGTGACACTGCACTGATCTGTGCTGGTCCTGTGGGGGTCCTGACCATTACAGAACAAAAGGGGACTAAAAGTATGCAATCAAACCGATAGACTACAGCCTGTAATTGTGTATCTACAAAGTGCATCGATACAGTAAGCGGAACTGATAACAAGGACAAGGGAATATAACTAATTATATAATTAGTACAACAATATCAGAGTTGATACTGTACTGAAAACGTATTATAACAAGCAGGGTTTCCAAAGAAGTTTGCACAAATGTTTCTACTTTGATTTATTAGTCAAAGGAATTAAATCAGATTTATGAGATTGTAATAAATGCATTTGGTTGAAGCTTATAATGTGCACTCGTATGGATATGTACTTCATTTAAGTGTAGAAACCACTCCTTTACTATCAAATGAACTTAAACCTAATGAGCTACATAACACGTGATTAAAGATTTCACTCAAACGAACAGCAACAGTCACTCCTGGCTAAAGCACGAAACCTACATTACACAGAATGCTCAGGAATACCGTCACTGTCCCAAAGGAACGTCATTTAAATGAAGTTATCTATACTAGAACACAGTTTCCAAATTGCTAGCACCACTATTTAAAAGTCAAATAAAGAAGAACCAAGTGTCAGTTTTGTCATCTAAAAGTCGTTGTGGATTTAACAAGTGACCACTGAGCTTAAAAGGGAAGTGGTTCCGGGTGGTTTCATTTCACTACTCTTATTCCACTGGGCCTAAAATAAAGTCTTCTCTTTATATTGCTAAACATGAAAGTAAAAACGCCAGCTACGGCAACCATGTATAATAAATGAAATGGCTTACCAGCATAAGCTAGTTCTAGGCTAGTTTTAGGTTTGCTACAACAAAGAGATGAAAAATCTGCAACTGGTCTTTTAACGGTTTTAACCCTTATTTTAAAAAAAAATTCAAATTTTCTCCTGAATCATATCCAGTCTCAAGTATTAATTACAAGCAAAACACACCATTGTGGCTCATGGAGGATTTTTAGACGAAACAATAATTACCGTATTTTTCGGACCATAAAGCGCACTTAAAATCCTTTAACTTTCTCAAAAATCGACAGTGCGCCTTAAAATGCGGTGCGTCTAGTGTATGAATTAATTCTGGTTCTGCTTTCTGACCTAGAACCGATTGTAGATGGTACACGGCGCTCATAAATCTGTCAAAATGTTTTAGCACGGCTTTGGTAAGTTACGAAGCTTATGGCCACCGTAGTGCGCAGCATAGCGGAGTAATACGGTACGTGCTTCAGCATTAGGGTACGTGCATTCATTCATTTATTTATTTACGAAGCGGATTTCAAACACAACGCTATCGGTCACGCAGTACAACATGGTCATAGAGCAGCTGTGAGAGAATTCAGCATTAACGAATCAATGGTACGGAAGTGGAGGAAGCAAGAAGACGCCAATCAACGCTGGTGGGGCAGGATTGTGATAGGACTGTGGTAGCCTAGCGGTTAAGCTATTGGTTAAGGTTCAAACCCCAAAAATGTTTCTTGCAAAATTCAGCTTAACTGGAATGAGGTTGGGACAAATCAAGCCCAACAGATGAGCTAATCAAAAGCCACTAACCAACAGCTAAGGAAGTTTCAAACCATGTTTGTTGGGTAGCATCAGGAAGTAAGTAATTAAATGTACACAAACAATTAACTACATGAAGAAATGAGTATTTTGACATATTTACACTCAATTTTCATTTATTGCCATTTTACCCTATATACTTAAGTACGTATTTTATGCGTGTATTCGTTACTTTTTCTTTTAATTTAATATACAGTACTGTGCAAAAGTCTTGTGCCACCATTAAATTTGTTATTTCAGCGATGATATAATGACCAACTATAACACCCTGTCGATGACTGGACATAAATCATAACTTTGACGCATCACTTAATGCTCTTTTCCACTAATCTTCACTCTAATCTTTGGGAACTATACCCCATCTTAGCCCTTTCACCCTGTTCCCCTCCAAAAAAAATGGTTGTCCTGGCTGATACCCCTCCAAAAACACCATTCCTGATCAAGCTTCTTGGAAAGGGTCAACTTGAGAGCCCAGTGAAGCTGCCAAATGCTGCTATTGCTCAAGCACAAGTCACACTAAACACAAACATTTTGCTTATAAAAAATTTAAAAAACACTAAACAGAATTTTTTTTTTTTTTTTTTCTTTTTTTCTGTAAACCTACCTTCACTTTGCGAACCTCATTGGCCTGAAACTCTGGGGTGCTGTTATGGTGAATAAGGCCAATTCCACCCATAAGCTGAAAAATAAAGATCACAGTATTTATACATATACGAATGATTGGACTTATATAGAGATATATATTATATATATATATATCTATATAATTATATATATATTTATATATATATATATATATAATATATATCGTATATATATATTATATATATATATATATATATAAGTCTTTAAGATACTGAAACCTACTGCCATGGCGATGGCCATCGATGACTCTGTAACTGTGTCCATTGGTGAGGATATCAGTGGTGTCTTCAGTGTTATCTTCCTGGTCAGGGCTGATGTCAAGTCCTGTAGAGACACAGTGTGGCGAAAGTTAAAACTTCTTATTAAAACCATGGAATACAAAAAGATCATGTTACCATTCTTTTGGGAAGCCTTTCAAATTAATATTTCATTTTCTTATAAGCGCAGCCATCACAAGATGGCAGTACTGAGTGGTAATATGAGGCACCCTTTTAAAAGTTGTTTCGTACAGATTTTGCCTTTTTGTTTTACATGGAGAAATTTTGAATGCATTGTATAAAGCGTTATGGTAAATAAGAAACGTTGACAAACTTCATGGGTGTTCTGTAAATTCTGTTGTCAGCAAACCTTTAACAAAAAAAACTTTCCCTACAAATGGAGCTCCTGCATAACCTAGATGGTTCATTTATAACTGCATTTGCATTCCAGTCATCAGCAACAGCTGGTGGAGGGATCTGGTAAACTCTGCTCTCTTATTTACAGAAGTCTCAATTGTTCAGTGTCAGTAACTTGCCGACAGAGCGAGTGAAACCACAAGCTCCAGACCTCAGAAAGAGCTTTAACAGGATGGGAGTGAGGGAATGTTTACCAGTCTTGGAATAAGCCGAATGTTGTACCCTGTTTTAGCCAAACAATTCCACTGCTGACCTTCACATGATTCGGTGTGGCTTGAGAACGGCTTCACTCACTCTGATAAGTTCAGAAACATTAAACATTCCCCTGATGTGCACCTGCCATGTTCAGATTTCCCAAAACACGACTTCAAAAAGTCTCTCTAAAGCTAAAATGCAAGATTCCTCATGGGAAGAATACCACATATCAAATTACAACCATTAACTTTCACATGCTTTAGCATTAGGTGTGTAACACTTTCTTTACTACACAACAATCTCTACTAACAATCACGCATGTGAATTTGCACAGACACACCAGTACATGCATCCGAGACCACAAACCTCAGAGAGGCAGACCTGCAGATACAAACACAGGAAACGAACACTGACCTAAATACATGGTGCACAGGGACAAAACATGGACATTTCTTTACAGAAGTGGTCAGATATTCCAGTACTTGGAGAAGTTCTCCTCACATTCTGAGAACTGGCAACACGTTTAGCCCAGAGTCTCCTTCTAAAGAACTCCCTTTGTATGTCTGATGTTCATATTTAGAGTACATATTTTGTTTGAAATGACACAACCAGTATATCAAATGCATTCCAGTAATCAAGTAGCCAGGATTTGGAGCAGACAAACAGATATTTGTGATAAGATTTGTGATGCACATGGACATTTACATGTACAGCATTTAGCAGACACCCTTATCCAGAGCGACTTACAATTGGTACAGTCTTACAATCCAAGCAATTGTGGGTTAAGGGTCTTGCTCAAGGACCCAGCAGTGGCAGCTTGGCAGAGGTGGGATTTGAACCCTGGACCTTTTGGTCCATAGTCCTGCACCTTAACCGCTAGGCCACCGCAGTACTATGTGCAAGGTTTTTGTGTTTTGAGTTGGCCCTTGAAATACTGCAACACTTTCACATGTCTAAGGTTTTGAGTGGTCTCGGTACTCACAACTGCATGGAGGAATGGGCCAAAATACCAGCTACAGTGTGTGCCAACCTGGTGAAGACTTACAGGAAACGTTTGACCTCTGTCATTGCCAACAAAGGTTATGTTACAAAGTATTGAGTTGAACTTTTGTTATTGACCAAATACTTATTTTCCACCATAATTTACAATTAAATTCTTTAAAAATTCTACAATGTGATTTCCTGGATTTTCTTTCCTAAATGAGTCTCCCATAGTTGAAGTGTACCTATGATGAAAATTACAGACCTCTCTCATCTTTCTAAGTAGGAGAACTTGCCCAATCAGTGGCTGACTAAATACTTTTTTGCCCCACTGTATGTGTTCTGATAGAAACCACTAAAAATAAATAGGTAGGCAGGTTAACTACACCAATGAATTTGACCATTTGATGCAACTATTTAGTAAACCCCCCCCACCACACACACACACACACACACACACACACACACACACACACACCAAGGCTACTAAAACAAAGCTACAAAGCTGGAGGAGGGGTGGGGGGGGGAAGCACTTACTACTTCATCTGATGTGAAGTCAATGAAGCCAGGAAGAATCAGGAAATCACTGTAAAACGAACACACACACACAGATTAGTATTTCCCCATAATCAGAAAAGCTAGCATCCAACAAACAGAACCACATGTTGCTGCAAACCACAGAAATTTGTAAAACATTTGAAATTCAAATCATACTAAATTAACACCAAGTCATGCCCACAGACAAAGTCTGTCATACTGCAGATCCCATGATGCACACTGGAGTTTGCATAGGATTTTATCCTCCTGTCTTATCACAAGACCGTGATGTGAAGAGCATGCACAAGTGGCAACCTGGCACTCTTGTTTTGATTCAGCCGACCTTGGATCTTAAGGGCAATCATTGAAGGCTCTTGAGAAACACACATGGCCCTTATTATTACTACAAGAGAGCCATATGGTGGGTCTGCTGTTCCAGGACTTGTTCGCGTCAGACCAACCTTTTCAGCAGCCTCCTAAAACCCACAGGAATTCGCAGCAGATTGCATAAACACAAAACTGGCAAGTTTCAGGGGAAAAAGAGAGTGGGGAACTTGGTGTACTCCTTAGCCAACAGTCAGCAAAGTGTGGTTTGGCAGCAAGACCACAGTACAGTCAGAAGCCGAGAATAAGCATGGTTTGTTCCACGCGAGAGAGAGAGAAAGAATGGATGGGCCCCATTTGACACACACAGACGAGCCAGTGCCGTTTCTCCTTCTGCACTTGTGGTGAGCAAATGAAGGCTCAACTGGTGCTTGTGCTTCCGCACCAGAATAGGGAGGGAACCATCTGGAAAAATGACCTGGTTAGCATTTAATTCTGTGTTTGGTTCAGTCAGACAGTCCCAAATAAGACTCAAACACTAAAGGCTTGAGGCAATGTGAGCATTTTTTAAAATCATACCAAAACAAAATCATAGACGTTTATTTTCACCAAGATTATGGAAACAAAGATGAATAGCCACAACGAACTCTGCAATAAACAACTGGCCTGCAGATTATTTTTATTATTCTGAAATAATGTTTAAAAACACGCCTTTGGCAACTACCCTTCACACCTCAGATGTGCCACAAGTAAACACTTGCCCTTGGCAGCAACAACAAAACAGCAGAAGCAGTTCTTTCACATTTATTTCATCCATTTTCTGTACGGTTCTGTTCAATACCTGGCAAGCTGATTAGTAAGACTAGTTCAGTATGATCTAATAATTGCCAATACATACATTTCTGCCAACCTCTTACTGAACGTCCATGTCAAATTACTGTTGTTGGTTACGACTGCTAATGAATACCTAACATTATCACATTATCACTCTGCTTGTGCTACATAAACGTATAGACATTGTATGTTAGAGTAAGCACATTTCACAAAAAGGTGGTTTTTGTGAATGCCAACACATGAGTCAAATTTCAAAACTGGAGTAATATGCTCACTATCATTGCATCTCCCACCTTCAGTGCTGGATCAAGAATCTGCTTAGCTGCAATCTCAAGTTGTTGCAGCCGTTAGAGCATTTGAATAATATTTTTTGGACACCCCATTCTAACTGCCATTTCAGCCACACTCACTGCTGATATGTCCATAACGAGGCACACAGTCAGGGAATTTCCATAGACAAACATTTGTAGGAAAATGTGTTGTACTATCCACCACCCCTACAAACCAGTTCATCAGCTTTCTGCTCTGGACTCCATAAAGTCAATGAAGAAGAGTTTGCCAGTTGGATGGAGAATTTGGATGGCCTACAAAAGAGAGCTGCTCTTAGCTCCATTTGCACATTTGAGATCAACTGAAATGTCAACTCAGAGCTTATTTGCTAAACAAACATCAGCACCAGACCACAAAGCCATCCTCCATAATGTACAGTAGTGGAAAGCCTCCAATTAAAGACTGTTGTAGCAACAAAAAGGTGAGGCTCCACACCAACACCCATGATTTAGGATATTACTGCAGTTCCCCACAAATTACACAATGTATTTCAGTACAGGTGCGCTCACCTACTTCCTACACATGTGGACCTGGTTTTGTCTTCATAGCCTAACTTGTAGATGCAAAAGGGGACCTTAATTAAAACTTATGTTGATATTTCTCATAAAAGTAACTGGATATCACAAACATCCAAGTGGTTTCTTGTTAGTTCTAATATTTAATCCTGTCTGCTATTTAATTATTTTGAAACACACTTTTGAAATTTTGTTTCTTGTTCTTTTCACTTTCATTGACCAAAAAATTAAAAAAAATAAAAACACCACCCAGGTAGAAATGTTTGATTGCTTCAAAATTCGGCATGCAGTTGTGTCTCGGGCAGATATGTAAAGGAGTACAGGCGTGGTCTGTTTAGACACTGGATCTTGCCACAAGAGGGTGTAAAAGCCCTACTTTTGGGTAGTGTACCTTCTGGTGAGAGATCACTAGTGGTCGGATTCAAGTATGGAGGCCTTGTGATGGCCGCCTCAAACCTGCCTTTGCTGTGGAGCAACAAATTGCCCAATTGCTGGTGTGATGGATGAGGATTTACAGGCCCAGCCATAAATTTGCCACAGGAAACTATACAGAACCTGTTCATCTCCAATGCCCAACCATATTTGATCTTGTAGCCGGGAGTGTCGAGTGGGCGGTCTGGCTGAACTGGGCTTCGGTCCTCGTGATCTTGACTCATGCATCCTTGCCTTAGAATAAGGGCAGAGCTGGGGGTTCATAGTCAAAGAGTCTTATGGTGATCAGAGACGTTGGGTTGCTGTCTTCTGCCGCTCGTGGGGTTGCCGATGTCTCATGTGATCCCTTTTGGCTGTGTTTTATTACCAGTTCTCTTCTTTCTAGCTATGCTGCTATAGCTAATGCTGCCGGGGTCTCATGCTACACTTGGCATCAGTGATTGTTAATAGACACTGTGCTCTTAATCAATAACTAATTACATTTTCTGTTTTCTCTCCGAGCTGTGTTCCGGTACCAGTTCCAGCCCCACACATGATGTTCATCCGCTGTAGCTCCAGTCAAGCTGCTTCCGTCATCAGCTCCAGCCCCATCATACCCGGGCCACTTAATGCCGATGTGCATACTTCCATTTTATTCGAACTTTGACTCCATGACTTTAGTTCGCTCTTAGATTTATCATCTACGCCGCCCAAGGAGGTTGGGTCCCTTTTTGAGTCTTGGTCCTCCCAAGGTTTCTTCCTAGAACTAGGGAGTTTTTCCTTGCCACTGTCGCCCTAGGCTTGCTCAATTTAGGATTGGACGTAGTTATTAGGAGATCATCTAAACTTGTAAAGTTGCTTTGCGACAATGCTCCATTGTAAAAAGTGCTATATAAATAAATCTGACTTGACTTGTACCCAGGCTAGAAGCGGCCTACCAGGGTACTGCAGCCTCCTTGTAGTAAGCGATGGACTGGCACGCTGTCTACAGTTGCTTTCCATTTTGCTCTTTGTGCTGCCAGTTAGTCCCTCCCAACCAATGAGCCTGAATTGGATTAGGATAGTATGAAAAGGAGTGACTGACTGACCGACCATGTCAACCATTTTCTTGAACAAGGTACATTCAGAAAGTGGGTTCGAAAAGTTAAATTACAATATTATTTCCTTCCCAGTTGCTAAACAGTTTTGTAGCACTGCTACAAATAATAAAAATAAAAAATAAAAAAAACACACTCACAATCACACCGGCATGAGACATTTAGCACGATCACCAGTCAACCCCAGATGCTACAAATATGTAAACAGACTCACAGCAGTCTGTCATGTGTGAGCTTTAACATGTGTATACACAGAGTTACAGTGGCACTTGAAAGTTTGTGAACCCTTTAGAATTTTCTATATTTCTGATAAATATGACCTAAAACATCATTAAGTCCTAAAAGTAGATAAAGAGAACCCAGTTAAACAAATGAGACAAACCTATTATACTTGGTCATTTATTTATTGAGGAAAATGATCCAATATTACATATTAGTGAGTGGCAAAAGTATGTGAGCCTCTAGGATTAGCAGTTAATTTGAAGGTGAAATTAGAGTCAGGTGTTTTCAATCAATGGGATGACAATCAGGTGTGAGTGGGACACCCTGTTTTATTTAAAGAACAGGGATCTATCAAAGTCTGCTCTTCACAGCACGTTTGTGGAAGTGTATCATGGTATGGACAAAGGAGATTTCTGAGGAGCTCAGACAGAGTTGTTGATGCTCATCAGCTAAAAAGGTTACAAAACCATCTCTAAAGAGTTTGGACTCCACCAATCCAGTCAGACAGATTGTGTACAAATGGAGAAAATTCAAGACCATTGTTAACCTCCACAGGAGTGGTCGACCAACAAAGATCACTCCAAGAGGCAAAGGCGTGTAATAGTTGGTGAGGTCACAAAGGACCCCAGGGTAACTTCTAAGCAACTGAAGGCCTCTCTCACATTGGCTAATGTTAATGTTCATGAGTCCACCATCAGAAGAACACTGAACAACAATGGTGTGCATGGCAGGGTTGCAAAGGAGAAAGCCACTGCTCTCCAAAAAGAACATTGCTGCTCATCTGCAGTTTGCTAAAGATCACGTGGACGAGCCAGAAGGCTATTGGAAGAATATTTTGTGGATGGATGAGACCAAAATAGAACTTTTTGGTTTAAAAGAAAAGCATTATGTATGGAGAAAAGAAAACACTGCATTCCAGCATAAGAACCTTATCCCATCTGTGAAACATGGTGGTGTAGTGTCATGGTTTGGGCCTGTTTTGCTGCATCTGGGCAGGACGGCTTGCCATCATTGATGGAACAATGAATTCTGAATGAGATCAGAGAATTCTAAAGGAAAATGTCAGGACATCTGTCCATGAACTGAATCTCAAGAGAAGGTGGGTCATGCAGCAAGACACCGACCCTAAGCACACACCTCATTCTACCAAAGAATGGTTACAGAAGAATAAAGTTCATGTTTTGGAATGGCCAAATCAAAGTCCTGACCTTAATCCAATGGAAATGTTGTGGAAGGACCTGAAGCGAGCAGCTAATGTGAGGAAACCCACCAACATCCCAGAGCTGAAGCTGTTCTGTATGGAGATATGGGCTAAAATTCCTCCAGTGTGCAGGACTGATCAACAGTTATAGGAAATGTTTAGCTGCAGTTATTGCTGCACAGGGGGGTCACACCAGATACTGAAAGCAAAGGGTCACATACTTTTGCCACTCACTAATATGTAATATTGGATCATTTTCCTCAATAAATAAATGACCAAGTATAATATATTTGTCTCATTTGTTTAACTGGGTTCCCTTTATCTACTTTTAGGACTTGTGTGAACATCTGATGATGTTTTAGGTCATATATGCAGAAATATTGAAAATTCTAAAGGGACCACAAACTTTCAAGCACCACTGTATCTAGGCTGCAGTTCATTGGTAAGAGAACTAAATAGATCTGTGTCTAATTTGCATATATATGATGAGCAGTTTGTCATTCTGCATGATTTATCCTAGGGTGAGCAGGATAAAGGATCATTAAATCAGCCTACATTTCCAATATGTCATGCCCTATTAATTTGACAGTGCCAACACATCAAATTACAGCACATTTCAAAATACGTAATTGGAAAAGTAAGTCAAAGAAACAAAATGTAACTACTGGCCCAATCTATCCAATGAAATGCCTTTAAAATAAAATCTGTTTACATTCAGCAACCGTTTGATGCATTCTGATCTGTGTAATTGTGTGAGGCAAAGTAAACCTTACAGTAATTAAAGCCTTCATTATATACATATAAAACGGAATCACACACACACACAGAGCTTGTTCAATTCTGTGCCAACAGCCATTGGTTTCTCTAAGGAAATATAAAACCTGATTAATAAAAACACGCAACTGATTCAACTGGGCGACTTTGCAGAAACAGTTTGAATAAAAGTCTTCCCAGATAGCTGCAAAAGGAGGGACCATTCCATATTAATGTATATGGATTTATTATCTGCTGTCAGAAAAGCTAGGTGAAATGTGTAGGTGTCCCAATACTTTTACCCATACAGTGCATGTACGTAACGGTGTACCAGTGCACTGAACTGTTGCTAACATGATCTGCATACACATTTGCCTAAAATCTCATTACACAGTCAGTGTGGTTCTGCTATTCCTTTGGGTTGTGTGGCAGCCGGTGGCATTGGAAATATTGTTTGGATTGAAGGAGGAATGTATTCTATTGATGTCAACAAGTACTGAAATCCAAAAACCCATAGTCAGTGAAGAAACAAACTTCATAACAATGACCCAAAATGTACAATCAATCAAAATCAATATTTAAAATATTTTTTAAAAAAGACAGAGGAAATGATCATCACAGTCTGCCAAAAATGATCAAAAATCAAATCAGGTCATGGAACATGACCACAGATAATTTATTTTTGAACTAGAATTGATGAAGTCTTGTTACAGGCTGCAATATAAATTTAGGCTATATCCCTAAAGACGTCACTAAATTAGTCGACAAGATGCCAACACTCCTCAAGACTTTGTTTTCCAACACCTAAATTCAGAAAATGTGCAGAATTGTAATTCAAGTTTGTTCCCTGCAGCAGTTATGTAATTATTTTTTAAGATTCAGATTACTGTCAAGAGCGTGAATTACTGAAAACAAGAAAAATAAACACTGGAGGGGATAAAACAAATAATAATAATAATAATAATAATAATAATAATAATAATAATAGGTCCAGAGAAAAACCCTAAATGGTCAATATCACATCTGAAAATCCAGAAAGTCCAGAAATGATTTCTAGACAACCAGCTAAGGGTAGCAATATGAATATTTCATCGTATCCTGATTTAAAATCTAAAGGGCCATCCTACATGATGGCACTAGAAAACCCCACTTAGTAAATCATGTCCTTCTATCTTGTACCCCACAAAATGCAAGGAAGGGAAGCATTCATTCCCTGTACTAGTACTGAAGGGGTCTTTTAAAAAGGAGCACTAACCTGAGGAACATGATCCAGTATTACATATTAGCGAGTGGCAAAAGTATGTGAACCTCTAGGATTAGCAGGTAATTTGAAGGTGAAATTAATCAGGTGTTTTCAATCAATGGGATGCCAATCAGGTGTGAGTGGGCACCCTGTTTTATTTAAAGAACAGGGATCTATCAAAGTCTGCTCTTCACAATACACGTTTGTGGAAGTGTATCATGGTACGGACAAAAGAGATTTCTGAGGACCTCAGAAAAAGAGTTGTTGATGCTCATCAGGCTGGAAAAGGTTCCAAAACCATCTCTAAAGAGTTTGGACTCCACCAATCCAGTCAGAGGAAATTCAAGACCATGGTTATCCTCCCCAGGAGTGGTTGACCAACAAAAGATCACTCCAAGAGCAAGGCGTGTAATAGTCAGAAAGGACCCCAGGGTAACTTCTAAGGAACTGAAGGCCTCTCTCACATTGCCTAATGTTAATGTTCATGAGTCCACCATCAGCAGAACACTGAACAACAATTCAGTGACTTCTAAAGGGTTCACAAACTTAAGCACCACTGTATGCTCATTTCCTTAAACTGGACATTTCTCCATTGCTCACTGCCTGAACTTTAAAACTTCCTCTTCTGAATTTCATGCTGCAAACAACCTAGTATCACGACATATCCATCGCTGATCTGCTTGGCAACACTATACACGTCCAAGTCTCTTTTCCAGAAAATGGCAGTGCTCTGGTTTTAAGGGGTGAACATGACCTCCCTACTGATGGCATCAGAACAAACTACGAACTCAATGACACTGGGTCTCAACGCAGATGTCATCAGAGTTAATCCAACCCAGACTGTGGTGCACCTCAATTGTTCATGTCACATCAACCACAGCTCACCAACTACCAAATCTGGCAGATTTCTTCTGCCCAACACGAGAAGAAATATGTCCTTACAGGCTCTCATTAGTTCCAAGCTTGATTACGCTGCAGTTGCTGATCTGCCTTCATGTTCCACTGTTCCACTACAGCGCATTCAAAACGCTGCAGGTTTAGAAGCTACCAAAGCTTTCTCATGTCACACCCTCAATGCACTTGCTTCCTGTTGCAGGCAAGATCAAATTTTTAAATCCTGTTCTGGCTTCTGAGGTCTCAAAAGGTTCTGCTCCATGTTATTTACATTCTTTGATTCAGAACATCATACCCGCATGGAAACTTGGGTCTTCAGCTTCAGGGTGGGCGTTTCATCCTTATGAGATTGAGGTCAGTTCTCAATGTTCCTCATTGGTGGAATAAGCATCCCACACCAGTCAGAACAACCCAGAGTCTCACTTCCTTCCACATGAGTCTGAAGATACAACTCTTCTAACAATATCAAAGCTAAATGTATAAGAAAAGCACAAAGGCTTGAAGAGACAAGTGACCTTTCTGGATAGTTTCTGGTTATAGACCAAAGAGCACTTGCATCATGGAACCTTCAACTGCACATATTGCAAGTCACTTTGCACAGGACAGTCCACCAAGTGTAAATGTAAATATGCTCAATGTCAATTTGCATCATGCATGTCGGCTTTTACACATTATAGCAAATCAGGAAAACTGTGAAAGTAGATGATTTAAATTCTTAATGTAGGTAGTGATTAACGAAATAAACCAAGACGAGCCTGGGATTTCATGCACAGAAATGGGAAGCACCTTGATGCAATCGACTGAGGCAAAAATCACTTTCGGCCCCACAGGACAGAGGTGGACGGTTTCATTTCTCTTGTGGTGACGGAGAAGTTTTACTCACTTGTACGTCAAACCGTTGGCTTTAGAGCACAGCTCTTCCGCTGTGAGTCCATCTTGGACACATTGCAGGTCTGATCTGCTGGAAACGCAACGTGGCAGGCCATTACGCACGCCAACCCAGAGCGAAACAACAGTGTACACACCAAGACAAACTTACTTGTAGGTGAGCCCATCTCCAACTGAAAAGAGCTGCTGGGCCGACATGCCATCTTCTGGAACATAGCCAGTTCCTCCACTTATCAGATAATCTGCCATGCTGTAAAAAAGAAAACAAATACAAATTGTTATCTCAAAGTGCTAGAAACGTCTTGCCATCACGTTTGGTTAGATTAAATTGCAATTAGGCTCTTTAGGTTCACAAAATATTCTGGTCAACAAATGTTCCCCAACACGTCCACTGTAATTAACTCTGTAAGGCACAAGATGCTCTCAATACATCCAGGTTCATATGAACCACATTTCTTCAACCAAGGACTGCCAGGTTCAGGTTTCAAGGTCAAGTTTCACTGCCAAGCTGTGGCGTTACACACATTAAGCGTGAAGAATGAAACTGTACCGGTCACAATTCACAGATAACATAAGCTACCAAGGAAAGCGCAGAAAATTTCTCATGGCAGACAAAAGTATTTCCATTTCAGTCTACACCAAAACAAAAAACAAACAAAAAAAAAAAGTTCTGGTCACACGATTAAAAGAGAAAGACATTTCAAAGACTACCCACATGAGACAGACTTCCAAAGTAAAAATGGACTGGAACATATTAGCTTGCATATTCAGCACAGTACTGGCTACTATCACCCAACGTATGCATAAGGATAACATTACATGAAACGTCTCAATCATTAGGTTTACCATGGTGATCCTTGGTGTGTATGATGTCATGAAACCTTTGCTCATTTACAACAGAAAGAAAATAAGTGAAGATACATTGTTAGAATATACAAGAAGAATAAAAAACCTCAGTTGAGAGAGATGGGTTCCAACAACTACTGAATACTTTTGACCAGAGATAAACTTTGCCTATCATCACTAATAAAATCCCAGCAAATATTGAGACATATTGAGATTTATTCCAAATATTGTACACCCCTAATTCAAAGTTTATGAGAAATAAGAATCCAGACCACAGCTGCCCAATTAAACATGTGCCTTACATTAGCGAAATTTCTCTGTACTCTTGCTGTTTAATAATCCTTGTGTCGCAAGTGCTTTTTGTCCACTGGTAATGCAAGTTTTTAATTTGTACCATCAGGTACAAAGATCAAGTTCACTCTAGATTAAGTTTGTCATGACACTGAATTTTAGTTTGATACCAAGTCTAGTATTAAGGTTTTTCATTCAATCACTCATTTTCATGCCAGCTCAACCCAATTCCAGGTTACATGGAGCTGGGGCCTAACCGGCTGCACAGGGCACAATGTGGGAACCAACCCTAGGCAACGTGCCATTCCATCGCAGGGCACATGGGCTCACACCTGACCTGCCTTTGCTCCTTTATTTAAGCAAACAAAGATGAGCAGACGCCCTTATCCAGAGCGACTTACAATTGATGTGGTCTTGCAATCTAAGCAACTGTGGGTTAAGGGCCTTGCTCAAAGACCCAACAGTGGCAGCTTGGCAGAGGTGGGACTGAACCCTGGACCTTCTGGTAAGTAGTCCAGAACCTTAACCACTGTGCCACCCAGGTGGGGGAAATGAACTTCCGCTGGACGTCCGAACGGCGGAGTCTCTTGCGGTCTTGAAGTGGTGACTCAAGATTCACTTGTCCACTCTGCACTTAAGTGAAGACTGAAAATGCATCTGCATATTTAAATTTTCTTTAACTTGCTTGCTTTTGTGTTTTGTTGCTTTATCCACATCAGATCCTATTTGACAGTTCTCAGACTACTGCTTATTTGTACTAGCATGATGTAATGTCTACTAGGAAGAATACAAAGCTCTTCTGCAAGTTGCTCTGGATAAGGCCGTCTGTGAAACACTAAATGTACGTTGAGCAATAGACTGTGTTCCATACTGTTGCAGCATAATAGTTAAAGATTCACAATAGTTAAATCCAGGTCAACACTGGTTCACTTTTAATTACCCTTTTTAATTGCATGGAACAGGGTGGCACACAGAAACTCAAGACACTCAATGCAGGCACGTTTCAGGTGAAGTCATTAAAGAGACACTGCGTTCAAAATGGCATACTACATCTGCCTAAAAGCAGCATGTAGTATGCAACCAAATTAAAATCTGTAGTGCCCTAAAGATACCCGGATGTTGTCCTACACTAGGTAACATTTTCCAGTATGCAGAGGGAGCCATCTTCGTTGTGGACGCATCCCATCATGCACCGCGAAATAACTCTGCTCAGCCTGCTTCACCAAAACATGTCAGCATATAATGCTCCGAAGAAGAATGCTGCCAACTCTGAGTATAAATGTGCATATAGTGATTGTACTGGGGTATGTTTTGATCAGAATGAGGCTAATAAAGCTAAAGAAAAAAAAAACGTTTGAGGTGAAGTCTTGGTAAATTGTCACGCGACGGTGGCTCAGTGGGTAGTGTAGTAGTATGCTACATCATGTGGCAGTACTTGTTACTGTACTGCATACTACATACAGGGGGCAGTACGCAGTACATTTTGTATGCAGCCATGGACTGCCGAAGCGCTTGGAAAAACTACAACAAGGATCCGTGTCCCGTACTGCGGTATGTTCAAATTTAGCACCTATAGTATGGGTGAGTATAGAGACACCATCATATTTTATATCAACGATCAGTGGCTGAATGACTTCCACAACAGGGAGGAAGGCAAAACAAAAGCTTGAGAAAGCTTTACAAGTGGCCAAACAGCCTTATTCTAAGCTGATCCAACCTTCAAGTTCCCACTGGGCCAAATCTCAACAACACCCATCATAGCTATGCAGACAACACCCAGACGTACTTGGCTACAAACCAGAGTAAATCGGAGTCGGGATCGAACCAGGGATCTCAGGGTTGTGAGGCAACTGTTATCTAATTTTCAGGACCCACAGTATCACCACAGAGCAGGTTTGCTTGTTTGTTACCATTCCAGCTCACTAACAGGTTATGTACATGGCATTACACAAGTTTAAAACATGAGGATGTGGCGGTGTGTTAGGGTCGAATGGGCTATCCAGCATCTTGTTAGAGCCGTTTGGTCTCATCTTCTTAAAGGGTAGTAGGTGGGAGCCCTCTCGAGCCTTGGTTTGGTTTATGTGCATTGGCTCCATTCTTCCTGCCATGTTTTGGCAAAGTGTTCTGACCCTGTAGAGGGCGTTGGTGGGTGGGACAAAGAACAGGCAATATTTTTTTTTCAGCAGCTTTTTTGGCTAGGTTGTCTGCTTTTATGTTACAATGGCCAGGGATCCAGCTACACGTGATGTAGACTCCCTGCTCTCTGTCTTTGTCCTTCGCCAGGAGTCCACAGATCAGGTACTCTTTGGGTGGTGGATCATTCTCAGCATCTGCAGTGACACTGATGTGGCGGTGGTGTGGCACAGCTACCTTATTGTTCCACCTTGTAGATGTAAAGTCAGAGTAAACTTTCTGCCATGCACCCAAAAATCATATCAACCTAACAATTTGAAAAAGTTCTTAAACTTGCTCAAGTTCCTACCACTGAGTCACATCTCCATTTTATTGTAAATACATTCCTCTTCAAGCCAAAAATCACCTTAAAAAGTATCATTTGCATGCATAAGGATAAGTGCTTGTATAATGGATAGGCTGTGAAAGCTTTCACTCTTAAGCATGTGATATGCCATCGTGACCAACTCAGTCAACTTTAAATCGGCCTCACTGTGTGGTCCAAACGGCTTTCCTCACTGCTACACACTTTAATGCAACAGATATTTGCTGTAACACTCGAGCGACTATTTTCTGAAAGTTGTAGTTCTGCCAAAAAAAAAGAACCACTTGTTCTTGTTGGGATATTGCCTACAAGCTTTGTAGAACATGTCGGGTCAAAATCAACCCATGAAAGTGGAATTTTCCCTGAGGGACTGAAGCTGTGGACTTTGCTTCAGAATGTTTGTTTCAACAGATATCACTGGTTTGTTGCGCTTGTTTACAGTGGAATTATGACAAGTGACATACAACATGCATCTAAAATCTCTAATGTGTAGCAGCATTCACTGTTTAATACATCTAAATTAATCTTTGATGCTGACAAACTACATTCCGCTGATGATTAGTGATCCTCTAAACTCAACACCCAACTTTAACTGACATCATTCAGACATGTTCAAACTGTCAAGGATATACAATGAATTGAAATTAAATATGAAATTGTGTCTATATCAAAGGCACGTCTGTGTAACCCAGTATGGCTCTAAACCGGTCCCAGCTGAGATTAAATATTTGAGGATCAAACTGAGCAGAGACTGGGGAGATAATTGCATTAGAATGATTAACCACTGACAATCAAAATGAAAACAACTTGGACAAATGGAGGGAATGAAAGTTTCATTATGGACCATGGTTAATGTTATTAAAATGGGTGTTGATTACCAGCTTAATTATATTTCCATGACGTTCCCAATAAACAACAATATATTCTCATGTCTAATTTACTTAGGTTTACTCACGTCCAACTTTAATTATTTACGTTTGAATGCTTTTTTTTTCCCCGCCAACATCCATGTTACGAGGTTGTAATATTTTATACTGATATGAATATATGGAATAAAATTCCAATTTTCTTCATTTTGAATCAAAAATGTATCGTATCGTGAAGCAAAAACAGCAAAACGCATAATATTGTATCGTGAAATTTCTGTATCGTTGCACCCCTAGTGTCTGCTGGCTTGTGCCTGGCTCTGTGCTCTTGCTCGCTTTAGCTTGAACCCATTTGCCTTTGTTAGCCTTGTCAAATTCCACATATTCAGCGGGGTGATGCCATTTCAGACGTCATGTTAAAATCCTCATTTCTGAACGTTTTCGGAGTTGCTCCTCCACGACTTATTTTTGCTGTGCATGTATTGCAAACAGCACGCTCTGAAGAGCTCCACGCTCAAGACATGGCTGTCCTAAATACATCTTACACATTAGTTTCCCTATGCCATACAAAGAGATACTATTTGACTGACCAAGCAGCGCTGAAAACAACTGAAATCTAACACGTCCTCATCACACACATACATCAGCAGCGGTCTCAAACAAACCAGTCTCAAACACCTGCTTAGAGTCCTGTAGGCTACACACATGAACCGAATCTTGAATTTAAAAGTTGGTAGAAACACTCTGCTGTTTGTGTGTGATTGTGTTTGTGCTGCTATCGATGTAGCGCGCTTCACAAGTTCATCGTGACCGGAACAGAATCGGTTATGTGAATCGAGACCGATTCAACCACCAGTCATGGCTAAAGACAGCCGTTCTGCATTGTGTGCATTGTCACCTTAACATGTCACCCAAACAACAAAAAGACTGCCGTACAGCTTGTACAAAATAGACAATAGAAAGTAATATTAAACAATAGACATCGATATCGATATTTTTATTTAAACAGGCAGGTGTGCCACACAGACTTTCTCCCAATTTGGCTTGCAGTCATTTAGAGCGCCAAAGAAAAGCTTTCTGCCTTTAAACATTTTAACACCAGAACTGCTCTGTTTTCTGTCTATTTTACACTGGAATGACAACACACCAGTCGGTGTACATGTATAATGTTTCATACTGATTGTGAAAGTCTGTGAAACTGACATTAATTAATACAGGACTCCTGCCATTTGCCAGTTTGGGAATATTTTGTCTTAAGTTACACATATATTATAATGTATCGTAGGGACTGTCTTGCAATACATCAGCTATCACAAGATAAAAGTATCATGGGCAACGAATCGTGATATCGTATTGTACAGCCATAATGGGAATCAACCCTAGATAGGGTTCTAGGCCATCACAGGGCACTCGCTCACCTCACCCAGTCACAGACACTATAAGAAACGTCAATTATTTGTAGTGGTTGAAAATAAGCTGCAAGAAGAATTTGCAAAGAAAAGCATAAATGAGTGTAAATTATCTGATTCCAAATGCAACAGAGGGATTATTAGTAGAAAGAAGGGGTGTACGATGACTATAAATGTTGTTTAAATGATGCGTGGGCTGACAATGAGAACGTCACTCACTCGGCAGTCAAAAATATGCCTTAATGCCTCAATTTCAGATATTACACATGGCAAAGCAGATGACTTATTCATTGCAGGAAAGTGAAGACATGATTACCATGAGCTGTATTACTTGTGGTTCTTCTTAGGTACTGTCTGACAAAAGTAAATTTATGCATAGTTAAGAAATACTAACAACATGACATACTGTATGGGCATAAATAATGATATTACAAAAAGGCATATTGTTACTTGGGCCTATTAATAGTATCACTCCGAACTGAAATAATACTACTTTTGCTCTCTACTTTTGCTCTCATGACATCAGGTGGGTCATTTACAAGTGTTACCATCCCCTCAGGGAATGACAATTGATGCACTATGCATGAAACGCATTCAAGCAAAGTGGTAGCCTTAGTGGTTAAGATGCTGGACTCTGGACCAGAAGGTCCAGGGTTCAAATCCCACCTCTGCCCAGCTGCCATTGTTGGGTCCTTGAGCAAAACCCTCAACCCACAATTGCTTGGAGATTGTACCCATTGTAAGTCGCTCTGGATAAGGGCATCTGCTAAGTGCTATAAATGTAAATGTAAGCAAAGGGCAGACACTTAATAAAAATAAACTTTAATCCTGAACTTCAGAGTCCCTTCCCTGATTACTTTACCTAGATCTTGTAATGATTGTCTTGTGAACAGCAAAAAGCAAGAAACCCACAAATCAGTGTTGTAGTGAAACTCATCTTCGTGCATTCATTCAATAACTGCTTAACCTGATTAGCATCACGGGAAAGCCAGTGCCTAGTCTGTGGCACAGAGCGCAAGGACAGAACAACCCTATACAGGGTGCAGATTCACCACAGGGCACGTACACTCACACACAAACACACAACGGAAATGCAAATAATCATATGCATATCCAGGTACGCAGAAGAGCATCTCTGAACGCACAACACATCAAACCTTGAAGCAAATAAGCTACTGCAGAAGATCACACTGGGTGCCACTCCAGAAGGCCAAGAACAGGCAACAATTCTCACAGGCTCACCAAAAGTGGACAAAAGAAGTTCGGAAAAATGTCACCTGGCCTGATAAGTCTAGATTTCTGCTGCAACATGTGGATGGTAGGATCAGAATTTGGTGCAAACAACATGAAAGAATCAATCCATGCCACCTTGTATGAACTGTTCAGGCTGGTGGTGGGGTGGTCAGATGGTGTAATGGTGTGGAGGACATTCTTGGCACACATAGGGCCCCTTAATACCAATTATACCACAGTTAGTTCCGACCCCTCAATCTGAAAAATTAAAGCTGTAATTAGTGTATAAAATCTATTAGTTTTCAAAACGATTTAAATTTGGAAGATGAAGCCATTAGTGACCAACCTGAGCCAAAGGTTTATCATCTGACAGGTTGGTTATCTGCAAGTCCAGCTCTTAACCCAGAGAAGCTGCTGATGCTCTGTAACTCTCCCGTTACATTTCTCACTGACAAGATTAACATTAAGAGCTTCAATATACAAATTTATAATCACTAATCAAACGAGATCCGAGAATTGGTTCTAACACCAAAATCTCACTCCCATTTGCTTCAGTCAGTAGAATAGTGCATCTTAGTAACAGCCTGCCTTATAAACACAAACCATTTTATTTGCTGAATGTAAATAAACTTTCTTTTTAATGAATTAAAACTTACCAATTGATAGATTTGTGTTTATTACATGTTTAATAAGTTATTGGTAATTCTGTTCCTCGACTTTAATGACTGAAGGGCTGTAACGATAGAATGGAACCATTTCACCTCGCGTAAAGCCTGATACACAAATCGTTTTTTCTGTCCTCCATCTTAAAATCGAACAATAAATGGCGATAGCGGAACTGTGGTATAATCTCAATAACACACTCGAAGTCGTGCTTTAACCTGAGATATTGGCACGGCTGTCTTGGTCTTCTCCGACCGCAGTACACCCGTGCCAATGTCTCACGCTAAAGCACTCTCTCTCGTGTATTAGTGCTTAATTAAGTAACACTTAAATGCCACAGCTTACCCGAATAATGCTGCTGAACGTGTCCTTCCCTACATGCCCACAGGCCATCGTATGTCTACCTCCAGCAGGATAAACTGGTTTCCTGAACATGACCACTGTACTCAAAAGGCCTCCACAGTCACCGTATCTCAATCAAACAGAGCACCTTTGGGATGTCATGGAACGGAAGATTGCCATCATGAATGTGCAACCAACAAACATGCAGAGACTGTGTGATGCTTTCACACCAGCATGGACCAAAATCTGTGCGGAATGTTTCCAGCATCTTGTTGAATCTATGCCAAGAAGAATCAAGTCCAGTTCTCCCAGGTACTAGCCAGACATGCCTACTGAAGTGGCCAGTGTGTGTGTAGTCTGTGCACTGGCCTGCTGACCCACATTTGAGGAACATACAGGCACGCTATTGTTGGATCAGTTTACAAGCAAATAGCACAGATGTGTAGCACTCGGGCAGCTTACAGTAATATACTAGGTACCTTATTAAAGCAATCTCTCACGCTAGCAGCTTTCAGACAAGAACTGAGTTCAATTCAGCCTTATTACTAGGTCTGCATATAAGACACAAAGCCCAACATGCAATGCAATTTGCAATGACATGCAGCCATTTCAGAAAGCGTTGCACTGGAGCACACAACAACCAAATGTACACGGAGCTAACAGAAATGAAGGTTAGCTGCAGTACTGAACTCGTGCTTAGCATAAAGGTGCTCCTGGCTTTGTGCACTGCTGACTTACATTTCCACGTGGCACTCACTTGCTCTTAAACATATTCAAATAGGAACTAGCTTGCACGCCAGATCGCGGATGCAGCCATCGAAAAGGGTTCACGTTTCTACGAATAGGACTTCTACAGAGCGTTATAGTGAAAGGCGGTTTAAATAGATGAACCGATGAGCTCACCCGGTCTGTTTACGATCTTCACGCTTTGTTCCTGAAGTTCAGTAAGGCGCTTCCGAAATATTACTCTCAATCTTAGCTGCACTGTTTGCTTTATGTAGACTGGCGCGTCACATCCTCCGACCACGTGGTAGGACCACAGCATTCACATGGGGTCTGAGCATGTTAACCCTTCACTGGAGTTAGGGCCCAACATGGCATATGCAGTACGAGGTCTCACTGTTTGACTTCTCCTTTATTTATTTATTTATTTTTATTTCTTTAAAACTTATTCTTAGAAACACGATCCTATTCAAAGCCATAGGGACCCTCTCACTTTCCATACCTGCATAGTCCAGTTTATTGTCGTGGAGAGGCCACAACACGTGGTAAGCACATGATAGTGCATCACAAGGCACACACTGGGACTGTTTAGAGACGCCAATTGGATTAACACATTTTGGGAATGTGTGAGGAAACGAGTACACAGAGGAAATCCCCGCTGTCCACAGGCACATACATCAAAAATGGCAACAGTAAGTCAGTGTTTGTTGCCCAAAAGATTATTCAAATCTGACCTAAATTTCAAGACACTATTATTATATTATGTGGACAGTGTAATGTATACACCAGGGTCAGAATGAGTAGTGTTTGTTTTATTGTTATGTCACTAATCATTATACAAATTCAGACTGGCTGATGGCACCATGTGAAAAAAAAATCTTATGGTATGGTAAAAGATATTCTAAAACCAAACCGATCAGTCTGAAATATCACTTGGAAAAAGTATCTCAGCAGGAAAAGTTTGAAGGTTTTGCAGTCAAATGGAATGTCCTTTTCTAATAAACAAAACAAATAAAAAATAAACAGTTGTTTTAGTATATTTACATGCATGCACATACAGTGGTGCTTGAAAGTTTGTGAACCCTTTAGAATTGTATATATTTCTGCATAAATATGACCTAAAACATCATCAGATTTTCATACAAAGAGAACCCAGTTACACAAATGAGACACACATATTATACTTGGTCATTTATTTATTGAGGGAAAATGATCCAATATTACATATTAGTGAGTGGCAAAAAAGTATGTGAACCTCTAGGATTAGCAGTTAATTTGAAGGTGAAAATTAGAGTCAGGTGTTTTCAATCAATGGGATGCCAATCAGGTGTGAGTGGGCACCCTGTTTTATTTAAAGAACAGAGATCTATCAAAGTCTGCTCTTCACAACAGATGTTTGTGGAAGTGTATCATGGCACGACAAAGGAGATTTCTGAGGAGCTCAGAAAAAGAGTTGTTAATGCTCATCAGGCAGGAAAAGGTTACAAAACCATCTCTAAAGAGTTTGGACTCCACCAATCCACAGTCAGACAGATCATGTAGAAATGGAGGAAAATTGAAGACCATTGCTACCCTCCTCAGGAGTGGTCGACCAACAAAGATCACTCCAAGAGCAAGGAGTGTAATAGTTGGTGAGGTTGGCTAATGAGTCCACCATCAGAAGAACACTGAACAACAATGGTGTGCATGGCACGGTTGCAAGGAGAAAGCCACTGCTCTCCAAAAAGAACATTGCTGCTCGTCTGCAGTTTGCTAAAGATCACGTGGACAAGCCAGAAGGCCATTGGAAGAATGTTTTGTGGACGGATGAGACCAAAATAGAACTTTTTTGGTTTAAAAGAAAAGCGTTATGTTCGGAGAAAGGAAAACACTGCATTCCAGCATCTTATCCCCATCTGTGAACATGGTGGTGGTAGTATCATGGTTTGGGCCTGTTTTGCTGCATCTGGGCCAGGACGGCTTGCCATCACTGATGGAACAATGAATTCTGAATGATATCAGAGAATTCTACAGGAAAATGTCAGGAAATCTGTCCATGAACTGAATCTCAAGAGAAGGTGGGTCATGCAGCAAGACAACGACCCTAAGCCACACAAGCCGTTCTACCAAAGAATGGTTACAGAAGAATAAAGTTCATGTTTTGGAATAGTCAAGTCAAAGTCCTGACCTTAATCCAATGGAGATGCTGTAGAAGGACCTGAAGTGAGCAGCTAATGTGAGGGGGGAAACCCACCAACATCCCAGAGCTGAAGCTGTTCTGTACGGAGGAATGGGCTAAAATTCCTCCAAGCCGGTGTGCAGGACTGATCAACAGCTGACAGGAAACGTTTAGCTGCAGTTATTGCTGCACAGGGGGGTCACACCAGATACTGAAAGCAAGGCTCACATACTTTTGCCACTCACTTCATATTGTAATATTGGATAATTTTCCTCAATAAATAAATGACCAAGTATAATATTTTTGCCTAATTTTTTTATCTGGGTTCTCTTTATCTACTTTTAGGACTCTTTCTCTCTTGTATGAAAATCTGATGATGTTTTTAGGCCATATTTATGCAGAAACATAAAAAATTCTAAAGGGTTCACCAAAACTTTCAAGCACTGCTGTACTTACGGCAAAAAAACATTTGCTAGGCAGTAACCAGAATGGAGGAAAAAGCACTCGCACAGTGCACACAAGAGGAGGTTAAAAACGATAACAAAGCATCAAGGCCAAGGTGGCAGAAGAAACTTTCATTTGTTGCATATTGGCTACAAATTTTAGCAATAAAACATATTTTTTTGTCTGTTATTTTCATATTTTTTTTGTCTATTAGTAAACATTTAATGTAACTAGTTGTTTCTGTGCAGAGATTTCAAAAATTAAACTCAGATGCTTCCAAATGACCAAATTACATTAACTGACCAGGACCGATGTCGGATTTAAAAGTCAGTCACAACCAATTAGCAATATTCAATTAGGAATTCCCATTTGATTTTAGCTGCATCACAGGAGTAGTCAGGTGACATTTCTTCATGCTAAATTAAACATCTCAGAATCCAAAATAACATTTCCAAAGTAATGATAAACTCCTATGGTATAGCTAATGCTGCCGGGGTCTCATGCTACACTTGGCATCAGTGATTGACATGGCATCAGTGATTGTTAATAAACACTGTGCTCTTAATCAATAACTAATTACATTTTCTGTTTTTTCTCTCCGAGCTGTGTTCCGGCAGTTCCGGCCCCACACATGATGTACATCTGATGGAGCTCCACTGTGCATAATTCACATTTTATTCGACCATGACTCCATGACTTTAGTTTCGCTCTTAGATTTATCATCATACCCGGGCCACTTAATGCCGATGTGCATACTTCACATTTTATTTGAACTATGACTACATGACTTTAGTTTCGTTCTTAGATTTATCATCTACGCCGCCCAAGAAGGTTGGGCCCCTTTTTGAGTCTTGGTCCTCCCAAGGTTTCTTCCTAGAACTAGGGAGTTTTTCCTTGCCACTGTCGCCCTAGGCTTGCTCAATTTGAGATTGGACGTAGTTATTAGGAGATAATCTAAACCTGTAAAGTTGCTTTGAGACAATGCTCCATTGTAAAAAGCGCTATATAAATAAATCTGACTTGACTTGACTTGACTATGGTACATAGTAAATAATACACTATTTGGCCAGTATTGTATTTGTGGACACCCAAAAATAGTCTGCAAAACAGGGTTCTGGGCAAGCCAGCCAAGTTCTTCATCAGAGTTGGCAAACGATGTATTTATAGGCTTTGTTTTAGAAGGACAGGGCAGAAAGTTGGCCAACTGCATTGTGGGTGAGGTGAAAACCTATTTAAGTGTCATACTGAAAGTCACTGAGAAGTTTAGTAAAACCCATTCTACTGCTGCCGTTTGACTATGGGGATGCCATGCCTGTATACTTTACATTATGAAACCGAACCTCAGCAGTGACTGAAATGTCAGGTGTGGCTGCATTCTTTGGTCTATATTGCATATTTTGGGATTAAAAAGTGTTGCAATAAAAGTCAGTCTTGCCATATTTCCTCATCCTATCCTTGTTAAAAAGAAGTCAAAAATCACAAAGCACTCATATAGATAGCATTAATTTATGCAAAAATGCTTTTGCCTTTCATTCCCCCCCCCCACCTTTATGCTACTATCATTGAGACAAAACATAACTGAAACAAGTTCCCATTTACATTTTACTGACTTAATTTGAGTTCACACAGCTGTCAAATTCCCTTCTAATTCATTCATCAACATGTAGATATTTGAAACTAGAAAAGGAAAAAATAAATGTGTACATGGCTAAAAGAATATTTACACACATGAACATGCCTATGTCCACTGTTAGAGCGATAATTAAGAAGGTTAAAGCAACCAACACACCACCTCTATGGTAATGATCTATTTTTAAAGGTGTGTTAAAAGAAAACATGTTCTTTCAACTGACTATAAATGTCAATGCCAGTTCTCTGCGGACTGCTGGAACTTGGACTGGATCCAGGTTTTATGCTCTGGTGAGCTTTCGGCAACACTCAGAAGAGGTGTGGCATAAAACAAATTGTTATACAGAAATAATCTGCTTTGGAGCTTGAAAGTTTATGAACGCTTTTTCTAGATTTCTGAATAAATATAAGCTAAAAGTTCATCAGGATTTCAGTTAAAGATATATTTTTAATTTTATTATTCACTTTTGTTGTATTTAAAGAAAATGGATCTATCAAAGTCTGCTCTTCAGAACATGTTTGTGGAAGTGTATCATGGTACGAACAAAGGAGATTTCTGAGGACCTCAGACGAAAAGTTGTTGGTGCTCATCAGGCTGGAAAATGTTACAAAACCATCTCTAAAGAGTTTGTACTCCACCACAGGCAAACTGTATACAAATGGAAGACATTCAAGACCATTATTACCAACATCCCAGAGTTAAAGCTGGCTATTCCTCCAAGCTGACATGCAGTAACGATCAACATTTACTGGGATCGTTTAGTTGCTGCACAAGGAGGTTACACCAGATACTAAAGCAAAGGTGCACACCCTTTTGCCACTCACAGATATGTAATATTGAATTATTGTCCTCAACAAATAAATGACCAAGTGTAATAGTTTGTCTCATTGTTTAACTGGTCTCATTTGTTTTAACAAATTGACTTGACTTGTTTTAGATCATATTATGCAGAAATATAGAAAATTCTAAATAATTGAAAAATTTCAAGCACCAATGTAATACCCACCGTTAAGTGTGGTGGAGGATTTTTAAGGTTCTGGAAATGTTTTCCTTAAAGCCCTTTTTAGGACACATGGAATCGATTAAGTACTAGAAGACTTTAAATGAAAATCTGGCTGCTCCTGCCGATAATCTACAAACGTGTCATGGTTGGACTTTCTAGCAGGACAATGAGCCAGAATATACAACCCAGACAGCAAATTTTAATAAAAGAGAAGAACACAGCGCATGTTATATTTACTTTGACTTTTATTTCATTGCAGACAGTATGAACCCTGTGGTACTGTGGTAGCCTAGCAGGTAAGGTACTGGACTATGAACCAAAAGGTCCAGGGTTCAAATCCCCCCTCTGCCACTGTTGGGTCCTTGAGCAAGGCCCTTAACCCACAATTGCTTGGATTGTAAGCTTGTAAGTTGTATGTCGCTCTGGATAAGGGCGTCTGCTAAATGCTGTAAATGTAAATGTAACCCGAGATATTTCATGATTTGTCTGGTCAACTTCATTTCATTTGTTAATATACATCCATTCTTGCATTTCCTTGCATTCCTGCCTACAACACATTCCAAAAATATTGAGATGGGATCAATTTGGAGCTAATAATGAGATAACATAAAATGACCATTAAGCGTTATCCCATGTTTCACAGATGGGATAAGGTTCTTATGCTGGAATGCAGTGTTTTCCTTTCTCCAAACATAACACTTTTCTTTTAAACCAAAAGGTTCTATTTTGGTCTCATCTGTCCACAAAACATTCTTCCAATAGCCTTCTGGCTTGTCCACGTGATCTTTAGCAAACTGCAGATGGAGCAGCAATGTTCTTTTTGGAGAGCAGTGGCTTTCTCCTTGCAAGCCCTGCCATGCACACCATTGTTGTTCAGTGTTCTTCTGATGGTGGACTCATGAACATTAACATTAGCCAATGTGAGAGAGGCCTTCAGTTTGGCTTAGAAGTTACCATGGGGTCCCTTTGTGACCTCGCCAACTTATTACACGCCTTGCTCTTGGAGTGATCTTTGTTGGTCGACCACTCCCTGGGGAGGGTAACAATGGTCTTGAATTTCCTCCATTTGTACACAATCTGTCTGACTGTGGATTGGTGGAGTTCAAACTCTTTAGAGATGGTTTTGTAACCTTTTCCAGCCTGATGAGCATACAACTCTTTTTCTGAGCTCCTCAGAAATCGCCTTTGTTCGTACCATGATACACTTCCACAAACATGTGTTGTGAAGAACAGACTTTGATAGATCCCTGGGTCTTTAAATAAAACAGGGTGCCCACTCACACCTGATTGTCATCCCATTGATTGAAAACACCTGACTCTAATTCACCTTCAAATTAACTGCTAATCCTAGAGGTTCACATACTTTTGCCACTCACTAATATGTAATATTGGATCAATGGGACCAAGTATAATATTTTTGTCTCATTTGTGTAACTGGGTTCTCTTTATCTACTTTTAGGACTTGTGTGAAAATCTGATGATGTTTTAGGTCATATTTATGCAGAAATATAGAAAATTCTAAAGGGTTCACAAACTTTCAAGCACCACATTCATTTTATTTTTATTTTCCTTAATGTTTAGTGATTCCATAATTTATTCACTTTATTTATTAAAGTGGCATTATTTAAAATAGCTTAATTTGTTTAAAGTATGCTTCTCCAACACAGAATGTTCAGCTATTAAACAAAAATGTTTGTTTGTTCGTTGTTATTTTGTAATTTGCTATGAAGTGAAAAATGTGGGTGAACTTCCTCTGTGTGATGATTCCATACTTTTTACCAGGGCTAGTATCAGCTGGATGACAATATAAAAAAACAAGCCAGGGAGGCTGCAAAACACAACACAAAACAGCTGTAGTAGTCCACAGCCGCTAAAGTGCTGATGCTCTATATGCTCTCTTTCTCACAGTGCACCACAGGCGACTCAGTGACCGAGTGCATGTTGGTTATGCGTGCCTCTCTAAATGTGGGTCAGTAGACACAATATATAGGGCTATTTTAGGCAGGCTTTCTGGTCCATTTACACTGTGGTTGCCTAAGCTTGTTTGCTCCTTCCTCAATGAGTACCAGTAGTAAGAGATATAATATGCTAAAACATCCTAAAATAACTTTAAACCAATCAGGTACACAAAGCCTGCACATCGAGGCTGTAACTGTGTTGTACTTGGACTTGGACTAGTTATTAAATAGCTTATCCAAATGTTATCAGAGGTTGACAAGACATTTGCCCTCAAGGGCATGTAACCTTAATAACAAATAACCAAGCAACTAAGGTTGCATAGATCCCATTTGGCCATGTTTTGTACAATACCAATATAAAGGCTCCTGTTGTTGGTTGCTACCGGGTATTGCTCTGATACTAACATACACACAGTCACAAATCTATCAAACTGTAAGTTGTCCAGTCATGTGAAGTATCATAAGACATGACAAGTTTTCGGAAATCCTGTGTTGTGTCAGTCAACATTACGTAAGTTTTGTAATGGAATGGAGAACATGTCAATTCAATCCGTTACCGGTACATATACGTACATGAAAACATACGAATACATGATAATGCATTGGTGTTTCCATTCATGATTGATTATGTGAGGTCATGTTACGTATACAGAGAGAGCACAGCTAGTGTAACACGTTAGAAAGCTAAATTATTCAATCAGACTGTCATATTATTTGTGACCAGTGATATTATCAGTGCCATGACAAGTGACACACCTGTTTGGTGGAAATCCTGCCTGTATGCGTGTTGCCGTATAGCGCTGAGCTGCTGTCTCATATCGAAGTCCATGCCAGCTGCCATGAGAGACCTCACAGATGTTATGCTGCTCCAGGGACAGCCCCGTATTGTCAACCAGGTCGTGGTCATCCGCATGGTTAAGGTCCTTTTCAGGGAGTACTGAAATGCTCTCCACATCAGTCATGTTTGACACTGAAGAGCAGCAGCCTTCTTGAAAACACACCGCCTCTCCACAATCAGCCTGCCTGAACCTGCCTGTTCTCAGCTCAAGGCAAATGCAAATGACAAAACCCTGTGAATCCTATTCAAATCAGCTCAGCAGTGGAGTCAAAATACAGCCTTTGGTAGGGGAAACAATGCAAAAAGTAAAAAAAAAAACATGGTCTTAGTATAAGAGGTACATCAACAGAAGTTGGGATCGTAGCCTTGGAGTTCAGAGCAGTACAGTCTTTATTCATGACCCATTTCTAGAGTTTGCTGAGTGAAGCAGGAAAAGGCAGTAAGTTCTCACAGGAAGCTTTCGAAAGATCACCTGTTTACTCGGAGATGAAGGAGTCGCTGCGGAGATAGTCCCACCTCTGCGTCTCTCTGGTCTCCGGGGGGAGAAAGAAGGAACGGATAGAAGACAGTGGTAACATGACGGGACAGAGGGATGGCATGGGAGAGTGAAGTGTTTTGTCTTGCCGAAGTGCTCAGTCTTCCAGGGTCAGCTGTGGCTTTGTCAGGAGCACACGTCACTCTTACTAAGAGGATTGAAGAACTGATGTAAGCATGGAGTGAATCTAGAAAGTACATAGATGGAAATAATGGTGTGCCCATATGCCTAGGTGAACAGGCAGGAAAGCCTTAGGAGGTATTTTCAGGAGGAAATTTAACCAAAAAAACAAAGGCTTTTTGGTTCAAAGGCTCTCATTCTTTGTACATAAAATGACAAAAACGATGCTATTCTTAGTGCTTGTGTCTTCAAAAATATACATGCAAGATATTCACTATAGTCGTACAAATGTTTTACTTCTTTTCTGACTCTCCTGAGAAGATGCTGCTCTGCAGATGACGAAGCCCTGAAGTGCCTTAAGCACTGTAACCATGGAAAATCCTCTTAGCCTTTTAAAAAGGCTATTACAGCTCTACGTCAATGTAAGGAACCTGACTGAAGCAAGGTGACCTAACAATGCATCTTCACCACCATGTGCACGGGAACTTTCTTTCATTAAACCCAATAGGGGTAGTGCTACTCGGAACTGTCTTTACAGATGCTAAGTTTAGTTATCGATATTCCTCCTATGCAGATTATGATCATAGTTTGCACTATTACTTTTTTTTACGTTTTTTATGCCTAAGGTATCTGTTGTGATTTGTCACTTTACTTTGTTTTTGTTCAAGTAGAAGTTCCAGTTTCGCATGAATTCCAATGTTTAAAACAAAGTCCAGTGGAGAAAAAGATGTGAACCCTTTAGAATTTTCTATATTTCTGCATAAATGTGACCTAAAACATCATCAGATTTTCACACAAGTCGTAAAAGTAGATAAAGAGAACCCAGTTAAACAAATGAGACAAAAATATTATACTTGGTCATTTATTTATTGAGGAAAATGATCCAGTATTACATATTAGTGAGTGGCAAAAAGGTATGTGAAGGGCCTTTGCTTTTCAGTATCTGGTGTGACCCCCCCTGTGCAACAATAAACTGCAGCTAAAAGAAACCGTTTCCTGTAGCTGTTGATCATGGGTCCTGCACACACCGGCTTTGGGAGGAATTTTTTTAGCCCATTCCTCCGTACAGAACAGCTTTCACTCAGCTCGGGATGTTGGTGGGTTTTTCCATTCCTCACCATTAGCTGCTCACTTCAGGTCCTTCCACAGCATTTTACATTGATTAAGGGTCAGGACTTTGACTTGGCCCATTCCCAAAACATGAACTTTATTCTTCTTCTTTATTCTTCTTTAACCATTTCTTTGGTAGAACGGCTTGTGTGCTTAGGGTTTTTTCCCTTGTTGTCTTGCTGGCATGACCCACCTTCTCTTGAGATTCAGTTCATGGACAGATGTCTGACATTTTTCCCTGTAGAATTCTCTGATATCATTCAGAATTCATTGTTCCATCAATGATGGCAAGCCGTCCTGGCCCAGATGCAGCAAAACAGGCCCAAACCATGATACTACCACCACCATGTTTCACAGATGGGATAAGGTTCTTATGCTGGAATGCAGTGAGGTCATATTTATGCAGAAATGTAGAAAATAGGACCACAGGACCAGTGTTGATCAGATAATAGTTTCTAGATGTTCCTGTTCAGTGCCACTTCTGTAATAAAAAAAGCTCTTCAAGGAAAAAATATCCAGACATCTTAAACTGACCACTGATAAATGACCAGGGCATGTAGCAAATATCTCAAAACCTGATCTGACTGTCCAGACTGGGATCATATTGCCACAGACCAGTTATGTAAGCTACTTCAATAGCACACTTAAACCTTCCCAGGTTGTAACCGAGAATAGATACCCTGTCATTTACAGATTTACACTGTTGTACAATAAAAATACCTCTATGGGAATCATGATCACGTGTAGTATGAACAGTGCCAAAGTTACCTAAAGGGCTGGATTTATCACTGCATTAGAAAATGATTAATACAGCTTAAGCATGGAATTAAAATGAGGCTCTAACAGTGGACGTATGAGATGTAGCAGCAAGTGGCAGGTAAGCGTATAATAACACTTTGAACAGTTTTAGCAATACCTATTTCACCTTGTTCATATCCTGATGATTCTCCTACTCTTCTGTGTATATGTATATTTTCTTATTACATATTCTGTCCGTTGTAATTATTTAATGGTGCTGAACTTATCCTTCATGAACTGTAGCTTTCCAAACCGAACTTGCCCCTTATGTAAAAGCATGTATGTCACTTACAAAGCCCCTGTGTTGTGCGGCGGTCTTGTAAGGCTTCGTCACACAATATATGTACAAATGGAATCAATGACAGTGAAACTGAACCTTAAAAAGCACATGGAACATAGGGATCTGCTGTCGAACACTGGCAGGCAGAAACCTTATTTAATTTATGATATCACCCTGAGGTTCACATGGCTATTCCAAAGGTAATAGGCCTCATGTGGAAATCATTTTTGATGGAAATAGTGCGTGTACAATGCCACATGACTTGACCTGTGGTAAGAGACAAACAGAGAAGGATTAAGAGAAACTAGACGCACACATATATTTACAGTTGTGTGTAAGTGAATGTTATCAGTCGGCTTAAGTAAATCATGGGAAAGCTTGTTTACTTAAGACTACGCATCTCTATTCAGAGCTTTACGTCGCTTCCGCAGGTCAGTACAATGTTTTTTGTGCACGGCTTAATCCGGCATCACAATTGCTATACTCAGTATGATGCTGCTTTTAATGTGGAATTTGTTTAAGTGGATTAGAATGAGATTTGCTTAGTGTATGGCCTAATAAATCAAGACAATGGCGGACTTTAAAATGTTTAGTATTATAAATCACTAAAAGGCAACACAGAACAAGCTGTCTGCTCTCTGATTTTTTTTTCTGTACAAAGTTCAGATTATCTCAGATTTTGCTCTCTTTTTGCTCGTGATTAGAGTAATCCAAGTGAGTTTTGTCCAAGGTGGAGTAGCAGCATGTTAGGATCCGCTCTGGCCCCTGGAATCTGATATGGAATAAATTATTTGACACAAGCCGGATTAATTGCCTTATTTGTTGTATATTACATATTGTGCAATGTGATTTCAATTTTACTGTAAATGTCCTTTTAAACTTTTTGATTCTGCTAATAAAACCATTATATAGTTTAAAAGAAAGACTTGGCCAGTCATCTAATCATAACAATGGACAAGGTAAAGTTATAAGGTAAGTAATGTCCATTGAAGTGTGGTGACCATATTTATCTGTATGAAATTAAATCAAAAGGAAAGTTTACATTCACTAACTCACTCACACTCTTTCCTTACCGACGTAATTAAATTCAAGGGCATGGTAGGTCCTCAGCCTAACCTGAAGCACAAGACAGGATAAAATCCAGTATATCACAGGACACACACACACACACAAACTTGTCTTTCTATCATTGTGAATGCTTTTCATTGATATAATAAGCTTATTAATAATGCTACACCTCCACCTAACACTAGCCTTAATCTCACTTAACCTACAGCAAATATTTTGGCTTTTTTTGTCTTTCAAAAGAAAGTTGCAGTTATTATTATTATTATTATTATTATTATTATTATTATTATTATTATTATTATTATTATTATTATCATTATTATTATTATTATTTCCATCTGAGGACCAGCAAAATGTTAGATTAAATAAATGCTAGATTTTTCTAGTCTTCTCATTCGTGTTCTATGTATTGTCTCCATCTAGTGGTGGCACACTGTACTACTTTCTCCTATGTAACCTATAGGGGGCTGTAATAACCAGATAGAACGTTGGAATCAGGGTTCCAGGATTATTCTGTAGTATTGCAGAGTTTTGGATATTCTCCACGTACATGTATGGGCTCCCTCTGTTTACTCCAGAATCCTCCTACCTTCTCAAAACATGCCAGAAGATGGATGCGTGCTCAACATTGCCACTTGGTGTAAATGGGAGTGTGAGTGAATGAGCAATATCCTGTGGTAGATCAAATTTCACATGGAAAAATTACACTTATATGATACAGTGGTGTGAAAAAGTGTTTGCCCCCTTCCTGATTTCCTATTATTTTGCATGTTTGTTACACGTAAGTGTTTCGGAACATCTGCAGTTTTTAAATGACGGTGTTTATTGTTAAGGGAGAAAAAAATCCAAACCTACATAGCCCTGTGTGAAAAAGTGATTGCCCCCTAAACCTAATAACTGGTTGGGCCGCCCTTAGCAGCAACAACCAAGCGTTTGCCATAACTTGCAATGGGTCTTTGCAGAATTGTTGTACTTCAGCCACGTTGGAGGGTTTTCCAGCATGAACTGCCTTTTTTTTCCATTAATTTTTTTCTTTATTGGAACGCACCAAATAACATACAACATTTCTTTAAACTCGTAGCCCATCCCGCCCTCCCCCCCCCCAAACCCTGCCCCCCCAATCCTCCCAGTATCCCAAACCTACCCTCTCCCCCCCAATTTTTTCTCCACCGCCGGGTATGATTGGCCCAAACATCCAGACCAAATTTTTCTTAGTTCAACAGACGGTCTATCAGCTTGGTTATTAGATTTGTCCACATTGAAATGGTGTTCAGTCTTGCAACATTGGTCCTTGCTGATGATAGTTCCATGTAGGAGATGTCCAAGAAGCACCGAAGCCATTGAGTTAGTGAAATATTGTGAGGGGGTTTCCAGCGTTGTACCACAACCTTTTTAGCTACTGTCGACCCTGCTAACCATATTCTGCGTGCGCTTTCCGAGAGAAACAACTGAGAATCAGAGTTCAGAAGGTGTACCACAGGGTCCATGGGTAATTGCAGCCCTGTAAAATCTCCCAGAATATCAGTAACCTTTCTCCACAACCCCTAGATAGCTGGGCATTCCCAAACCATATGTATGAAGGAGCCAATGGTTCCATGGGGGCAGAATTGACAATAGGGGTCTGGGGCCAGTCCCATTAAATGTCTTATTCTTGGTGTAATGTATGCTCTGTGACAGAATTTCAAGTGTATATACTGATGATTTGGGTTTTTTGAAGCCCTATCAACATTGTGCCAAATTGCATCCCATTCTAATGATTGTCCCAGTTCTAAACTATGCCTATCCCATGCCTTCATTCCTGCTGTAGGCATACATTTCTGGGAATTTAGTTTATCATAGATATACAAGACTATCTGTTTTGGAGCTATATGTATCCAACTCAAAATGGGATGGTCCTGTCCCCCAAGGAACCCCATAGGCTTTACACGCTGACCTCAGGTTATACCGAGAAACCAGTTCTTCAAAGCTAAGGATACCATTAGCCCCATTGACATCCATTGACAGAGTAGAAACACCTTTATCTTCCCAAGTTTTGTTCATGAATGGTTTCCCCCCAGTAAGAAGGTGTTTATTATGCTATATTGGCGATGAGTTGTACCAACGACTATCAATTTTATAAACTTTTCTACCGCTCTAAACACTTGGAGGATATGGGTTAGAATTGGACCGTAATAGCCGCATTTTTTGGTAGACACGCCTATGTGGAGAAAGTCCATCAACTTTATTGGCTCTATCAACTCTTGTTCTATATTTTTCCATGAGGAAGCTTCATCTGCCTCCCACCAATATCTAAGACTCTTTAGTACGAATGCCAAGTGATATAGTTTGAAATTTGGACATGCCAGTCCCCCATCCAAGTTTTTAGACTGAAGAGCTGACCACTTTATACTGGGCTGTTTACCATTCCAAACATAACATCGTAGCAATGAGTCCAGTTTCCGCCAATATCCCCCGGAGCCGGTAGAGGAATCATTGAACTAACAGAGTTAATACGAGGTAACATGTTCATCATGATGACCGATATACGAGTTGGGACTGATCCTGGTAGGTGTTTCCACCTGCTGATGTCTTCGTCTACTTTTTTCAAAAGTGCTGAGTAATTTGTCTTAGCCACTGTCGATACCGACGTACTGATTGTGATACCCAAGTAGGTGACCTCACTTTCTACTCTAATCTGTGGAGGGAGAGATATTTCACTTTTGTTGGTGTTGATCAGCATCAGTGCCGATTTTGACAGATTAACTTTATATCCTGACAGGTGCCCAAATTGGTCCAATGTTTTTAAAGCAAAGGGGAGGGTTTGTTGAACATTTGCCATGTACAGTAATGTATCATCTGCATAAAGCGATATTGCATGAGACGTTGCACCTATGGTAATGGGGGAACACTGTGGGGAGTTTTTAAGTAACTAGGCGAGAGGCTCAATGGATATATTGAAAATTAAGGGAGACAGAGCGTCCCCTTGTCGTGTACCTTGTTCAATGGCAAATAACTCTGAGAGACCTCCTCCCACTCCTACCCAGGCTGAGTGGTTGGCATACAGCGTTGGAGTCATGTTAATAAAATTGTCCCCAAATTTAAACTCTCTTAAAACCCTCCAAAGATACATCCATTCGAGACGGTTGAATGCTTTTTCAGCATCTAGAAATAACAGACCACAGTCAGGAGGGATCTTATGTGTTGCACTCAGAATATGTAAGAGTCAGTGGATATTATCAGAAGTGAGACGTCCCCTAATAAAACCCGTTTGATCTGGGCTGATTATCTTCCCGACTACTGTCCCAAGTCTACCAGCTAGAACTTTGGAAAATATCTTGAGATCTGCATTTATCAGTGAGATTGGGTGGTAGCTAGCACATTCAGATGGATCTTTACCAGGTTTATGTATCACTGAAATCAAGGCTGTATTGAGGTCTCTGTGGAAGGATCCCTTCTCAATAGCGTAATTTAGTGTCTCTAACCACAGTGGTCCAAGGACATCCCAAAGCGCTAGATACAGCTCTACTGGTGTACCATCCAACCCTGGGGTTTGACCTTTATTCGAGGTTTTGACTGCTTGCCATAGTTCCCCAAGTGTAATCGGATAGTCTAGTATTTTGGCATCCTCTATGGAAAGTGTAGGGAGCTCCATTCTACTGAAAAAAACCTTGAAAATATTTTCTGAAGCACTTCAGCTACTTGTATATAGTTCTTTGAAGTAATTTTTGAATGTCTCATTTATCTCCTCCGTAGAGAGTACTACTCCTCACTTGGGACACCTAATTGCTAATACTGATCTACTAGCTTCCTGTTGTTTGAGGGTTAGTGCCAGGAGGCGGCTTGGTTAGATACCCTCAACATAATACTTATGTTTAGTTAAACACATCATATACTCTGCTTTGCTTCTCAGTAGATCCTTCAATTCTGCTTGTTTTGTTTTGAGCTCATTTTCTCTTATTCTAGTGTAATTCCTCTTGAGACCTGTTTCCAATGTCTTACATTGTAGTTCTAAGGTTGAGATCTTCTGGAGCTGGCTTTTATGTTGGTGGGAGCTAAACCATATGGAGTTGTTTCATATGAAATGAATGGCCTTTTTAAGCTCATGCCACAGCATCTCAATAGGATTCAGCTCAGGACTTTGACTAGAGCACTCCAAAGTCTTCATTTTGTTTTTCCTCAGCCATTCAGAGCTGGACTTGCTGCTGTGTTTTGAATCATTGTCCTGCTGCAGAACCCAAATTCGTTTCAGCTTGAGGTCACCAACAGATGGCCGGACATTCTCCTTCAGGATTTTTTGGTAGACAGCAGAATTCATAGCTCCATTTATCACAGCAAGTCTTCCAGGTCCTGAAGCAGCAGAACAGCCCCAGACCATCACGCTACCACCACCATATGTTACTGCTGCTATAATGTTCTTTTTCTGAAATGCTGTGTTACTTTTACACCAGATGTAATGGGACACACACCTTCCAAAGAGTTCAGCTTTTGTCTCGTCAGTCCACAGAATGTTTTCTTTGGGATCATCAAGATGTGTTCTGGAAAAACTGAGACAAGCTTTAATGTTCTTTTTGCTCAGCAGTGGTTTTCATCTTGGAACTCTGCCATGCAGGCCATTTTTGCCCAGTCTCTTTCTTATGGTGGAGGCATGAACACTGACCTTAACTGAAGCCAACTGAGGCCTGCAGTTATTTGGATGTTTGTTGTGGGGTCTTTTGTGACCCTCTTGGATGAGTCGTCGCTTCGCTCTTGGGGTGATTTTGGTCGGCCGGCCACTAATGGGAAGGTTCACCACTGTTCCATGTCTTCACCATTTGTGGATAATGGCTCTCACTGTGGTTCGCTGGAGTCCCAAAGCTTTAAAAATGGCTTTATAACCCTTTCCAGACTGATAGATCTCAGTGACTTTCTTTCTCAATTGTTCCTGTATTTCTTTGGATCTCGGCATGATGTGTAGCTTTTAAGGATCTTCTGGTGTCCTTCACTTTGTCAATCAGGTCCTATTTAAGTGATGTCCTGATTGAGAACAGGTGTGCCAATAATCAGGCCTGGGTGTGGCTAGAGACAGTGAACTCAGGTGTGATAAACCATAGTTATGTTTTAACAAGGGCGGGGGCAATCACTTTCACACAGGGCCATGTAGGTTTGGATTTTTTTTTTCCCTTAATAATAAACACCTTCATTTAAAATCTGCATTTTGTGTTTACTTGTGTTGTCTTTGACTAATATTTAAATTGGTTTGATGTTCCAAAACACTTAAGTGTGACAAACATGCAAAGAAATAGGAAATCAGGAATGGGGCAAACACTTTTTCACACCACTGTATATAAATTCACCCTTCAACATCTGGCCCCTCAGCAAAGTGTCCATTCTGAACAGCAAACTACTGTACTTTAATGTACACGGTTATTATTATTAGTGTTTTGTGTGTTGCTGGGGTTGTTTGAATGTAGTATACTGAGACACAGCCATAGCTAGAGAGATTTTATCACAGACAGTGTCTAACCCCCACAAGCTCACTGACGCATCTCTGTGATTTTATGTTTCGAGGGAATATAACAGTTAAGTGGTGAAAGTCATAAAAAGTGAAATCTGGTGAATGTGATGTTTCCAGGTGAAAATGTGACCTGGGGCAAAATACACTTTCACCTTTTTGAAGGCAGACTCACTAAAGCTTTAGTTAGTTGGAAGGAGACATATTATGTTGGATATCTGGAATGACTGCTGGCTGAAAAACTGTGAAATTGCACAATCCAGCTTTCTTTTTTTTTGTGGGCTGCCTAGTTACAGTATTGCTTTACTTGTTGTGTCAGTTAGTAGGCTTCGTTGAATTACACCAGCACCATATAAGCATCTTCACCCACTGCTTCCTCCATAAAAGGCTCTGTCATGGTGTGGGGTTGGGTCAGTGCCCTTGGCAAAGGTCATTTACACTTCTGTGATGGCAGCATTAATGCATAAAAGTACACTGAGATCTTAGAGCAACATAAGCTACCTTCAAGACGACATCTTTTCCTGCGATGCCCATGGATTTATCAACAACGCAAAACAGAACAAGTCAAATCAGAAAAGGTTAAGACTGGAATATGTAAATCCCTTCCAGTCTGTCTTTGAGGAACATTGTTTTTAAACATTTCAATAATTTTCCAACACATTTGTTGATCAACCGAAGATCCTCTGCCCACCTTTACTACTCAAAGACTATGAAGCACTGCATTTTTTATATATTTGCATTTTCCATACTGTTTTTGGGGTTATATTTAAAACATTATTAAGCTATGTGTTTCTTTGGCTGTTTCATAATGCTGACAGCTGAGGTATATAATACATTAGAAGCAATTGTCTAGAAAGTTACTTGATGTAACTTGTCAGATCCACAATCACATTAAAGCTATTAGTTTCTTAGTTGAACGTCTGTAAGTTAAAATGAATGGGTGTAAGATGTCTCCAGGGTGCTTCTCCAGAAGAAGTTTATGGCTTGTCATGAATCACTATCTCATTCCTTTAAATACTCCTCTCTGTGATAATAGACAGCTTTTGATGCATGATCTGGCTCCAGAGCTTTTGTGTTCTGAAGCTCTCTTGTAAGCAGTCATTCATAGAGCAACGTGGCTAGCACTGATCATACCGCATATTTTCAAATCTTCATCTGGGGGTCTCCAGTCAGAGGTGAGTTGAATATTTGTACTGTTATTGAGTTTAACCTCTTACTGGGGATACTGGGGATACATTTTTGTTCAGTTTTTGGATTGATCTCACACCATTTAACTTTGTCAGAGATTTGGGTCAAAGGTATATGAGACATATTGCATCTGTTTGTGTCTGCTGAAATGTTGCTGTGATTAGAAATGGGTTAAGCCCGAACTGGGTGAAACCCTGAGAGACTGGGTGAACTGAAAATGATTCACTGTAAATACTGTTTCTTGCGAAGACAATTAAGTGAGGTGGACCTAAAAAAACAGATCCTGTTTTGGCAAGTCGTATCCAAGGAACAGGAAATATTTTATTTAAGATTGCAGCTACACAGTGACTGATCCACAGTTCAGTTCTGATCCACCCAGTCTTATGGGCTCAGCTCATATCTATAATATTTTCAGTGCTAATAGAAGTTTGACCATCTGTATTAAAATTATTTTGTTCCAACACTAAAGTGAAAAAAGAAAACTGTGCAGCCTACAACCCCAAATCAGAAAAGGTTGGGCCTTACATTTACTTTGACTTTAATTTAAATATGAACAGTATGAACCCTAGATATTATAATGTTTTGTCTAAAACTTCATTTTATTTGTGAATATACACCCATTCTTGCATTTCAGGCCTGCAACACATTCCAAAATAAAAGTTGGGACAGGGACAATTTAGGGTTAGTAATGAAAGATGGGAATCAAAAATGGGTAGAGGACCTCCAGTTTGTCAACAAATGCATGAGAGAATTATTGGAATGATTAAAAACAATGTTCTTCAAAAAAAGATTGGAAGTGATTGGCATATTTCTCCCTCTACAGTGCAAAATATCATCAAACATTTTAAGGAATCGCGAGGAATTTCAGTGTCTAAAGGCAAGGGCGAAACCCTAAACTGAACACCTGTGACCTTCGATTCCTCAGAAGGCACGGCATCAAGAATCGTCATTCATCAATAAATGATATAACCACATGGGACTGTGGTAGCCTAGCGGTTAAGGTACTGGACTATGGACCAGAAGGTCCAGGGTTCAAATCCCACCTCTGCCAAGCTGCCACTGTTGAGTCCCACAATTGCTTGGATTGTAAGGTTGTTTCAATTGTGAGTCGCTCTGGATAACTTTTTCTGATTTGGGGTTGTGCAGAACTTTAAGGAGTACCTTTAAGGAGCCATAAAACAGCATTCCTAGTTTACCTCACAATCATAATTCATTTCAACTCACCAGATCGCGTTAGTGGTCTGAGGTATGTTATGAACATTTTCCTGTCTAAAACAATCTAGTCAAAATAAATCGACCACGTAGCACTATTCTATGTTTTACACTATATCCTCCATCCATGTTCAGCTAAGTCCCAGCACCTAATGTACACGGCTTTCTGTCTAAAAGCATAAGCTGATCTTGTTCCTTCTATAATCACATTTTTAAAGAAGCCTACAGAGAGCAGTTCAGGAGACAGGTAGAACCTGGGATGACCTGCTATCAATGGTATCGCGTAAATTGCACATGACCACCGGTGCTACAAAAAAATTGTCACCTTTCACAATTCTGATGGGGAAACCGTTCCCCACGCCTTTGACCACACCTTTGGTCAAAGCTCAGCCAGGACCCATGAGATTTCGACACTGTATTGTCTTGCTATGCCACGGCATTGATAGAGAAACTTAACGATGACTAAGATAATTAGTCATCTGTGCCATTTCATATTTATAACACAGTAAACCAGGAAGTCACGGATGATCTCTTATAACACATGTATAGGCTGCTTCAAGCAGTAAACTGTAAATGATAAAATTGATTATAAGATTTTCAAGGGATGCTACTATATGTGACGTGGTTATGTTAAAGTATATTTTTAACAACGCCATTTATTGTGTTCAATTAAAAAAAAAAACTTTTTTAAAAGCATTGTTGTGTTTGTGTGTGGGCTAAGCAAAGGTCATTTTCAACTTTTTCCTTTTTCACCCAGCTGTATGCAAATAATATTGGAGCTGACTGTATGACAGTACAACAATCATCTAACATCATACTTATTCCCAGAAAGGGACATGACTAAGTGGACTTGTGGAACCGTAAAATGACATATAGCAACAAAGCTTGTTTTCAATTCATCTTTTAATGAAATGGGTTACACCTTTGAAAAATATGTGTTTACATTATATTTTGTTTAATGAAACTGGTTTGACATTAAACTTGCCTAATTTGAAAAAGAATCTACTTAGGGAGGCTTTCATTTGTGATTGGTCACTGTAAAGGACCTTGCCATTCAGACACGTGATTGTGACCAGTGACCATCACAACATGTACGAGTAACTTAACAAGCATTACAGAACAAAAACTAAATAAAGTTTTAGGTTAATATTAGAAGCCTAATTCTTTCCTGAATCATGTAAGTATTGTAAACATTTTATTTGGGATAGGCAATCAATCCTCAGGTCTTCAGAAGAGTACTTGAGGTGTGACTGGTTTTGATGGATGTGCCAGTGGGACACGACATGATCAGACAAATGCTTGTCAGAGCAAGCAATCTGATATTGTTGAATAAGCCATTTATTCAACACTTAACACTTATTCAACATTCAACACTTAATAAACACCATTGTTGGGAATGGGGTCCTCTTGCCAACTCCTCATATCCTCATCATACTTATTAATGGGCAAATAATGAATTGGAGAAAATCAGAATATCAGGACATCAGCTAAATTTGTCTATTGGTGAAAAGTTAGTTCCTTGCAGTAGTACTTGTCTCAATTTGCCTAGCTAGATTTGCCAAACGTATTTCCTTTCCTTCATTCATTCATTAGTTGTTGTTGTTTTTTTGTTTTTGTTTTGGTTAATCCAGGTCAGGGTCATGGGAAAACAGCACAGGGTGCATGGCAGGAACAACCCTAGGGCACCAATCCATCATAGGGCACACACACTCACACACTAAGAGCACTTTAGAAACTCCTATTGACCTAATACTGGAAACTGGAGCACCCAGAGTAAACCCACACAGATCACAGGGAGGTCATGCAAACTCCACACAGGCAGAATCTGAGGTTGGGATTGAACCAGGGACTCTAGAGCTGTGAAGCAACCACACTAACTGCTGCACCATCATGCCACCCTCCTTTCCATCAGCATCTTTTCTTGAGAAGCATGTGACATGATCACAAGACTGTGAGAAATGAGTGCATTTAACCCTAGTGTGTTGGGTTGCTGTGGTTTCTAAAACATTCTGCATCAGAGGTTGCGCTGTTACACGTCTTTACAACTGCTGTACTACAACAGCTAATGTATCTGGCACGGTCATATATGCCTTAAATAGATTAATTACCTGAATGATAAGGATAATAACTTTATCAGACTGCGGGCATATATGAGAACAGACATTGTCGGAAAGGACATTATGTGACGCATATCTGTAATTGCATGTTACACTGTAATGGTATCTATTAATATCCGGAAATCACATCCTCCAGTGGTTTCCAGGCGAGTTTTGTGAGGTTAAAGTACATTTAATAGAATCCGAGTGGCTGTGTTTGTTTATATTTTAAAATATGATACAATGGATCCATTCAACACGTATGCTAATGTGACTGACTCCTATGACTCTAGAATACTTTGAAAATACTATGAGAAAACTTTAAACATTTACATTTACAGCATTTAGCAGACGCCCTTACCCAGAGCGACTTACAATTGGTACAATCTTACAATCCAAGCAATTGTGGGTTAAGGGTCTTGTTCAAGGACCCAACAGTGGCAGCTTGGCAGAGGTGGGATTTGAACCCTGGACCTTCTGGGCCAGAATCCAGTACCTTAACCGCTAGGCTACCACAGTCCAAAGTCAGTTAAACATTTCCATTTACAGCATTTAGCAGACGCCCTTACCCAGAGCGATTTACAATTGGTACAGTCTTACAATACCAATCAATTGTGGGTTAAGGGCCTTGCTCAAGGACCCAACAGTGGCAGAGGTGGGATTTGAACCCTGGAGCTTTTGGTCCATAGTCCAGTACCTACCACAGTCCAAAGTTAAACAGACCAAAGTCTTATTAAACATAAAAAATTTGAACTGCCTTAAGAATTGGACAAAATAACACCTGAAACACTTTATGACTTGGTATCCTCGGTGCCAAAGTGTATTTTAAGTGTCGGGAGAACATTACAAAGTAGTAAATGCTTTACCATCCCAATGTGTTGCAGGCCTGAAATGCAGGAATGATGTACTCGAACCAATGAATTGAAGGTGACCGGACAAAACATGAAATATCTTGAGTTCATATTGTCTGCAATGAAATAAATATCTGGAAATCCACGAATAACACAATTTTAGTCTTATAGTGACTATGCAAGATCCCCGGTCGTTGCAAAGTGTGTGACTAAAAACTCTGTGACTTCTCAACGTCTTTTAGCGTATGGTTATCATTAGTCATGGGCGGAAATTCCCAGGTATTTTATAAAAGTACCACGTCACGAAATCGAAAGCACATAAATCAGGAACTGCTACACATGGAGCAGACGTTCTGTCTTCTTTAGAATGTTCCTTAAGTACTTTTAGAACACGGATTATAGCTCCAGTACTCAGACGTGTTTGAAGACGTACACATTTGGTAAGAATGGTGTTACGTGTGGTTATGCCAGATCGGTAGAACATTTTGAAAATCCTTGATGGAATAAAGAGAGTTTGAAGACTTTTGCGCTTCCTGTTTTTCAGACAACAGAGATCATGCCTGCTGTCGCCCTGCTGAAGCTCTACTTCATCGGGACCGCGTTTTCTATCTTGGCAGCTCTTTACGCAGTGGTTGATTCGGTTGGGGGACTGATGTTTCTCCCTACGCGCTGTTATGAAAAGCACTGGGTGGTAAAAGATGGCACTGCGTCCCGTGCCAGGAAGGAGACCGAAAAGCAAGTTGGACCGAGCTGACGGTCTTACATTTCGTCACAGTGTTTGCGGCTATATTGATCAGACGGTGAATTACTGCTCAAGTTTTCGCTGACCTTCGTTCAAAATGAAAACTTGGCAACTTGAAGACCTGTTTTTGGAATGGACCGAGACTGTGGGACACACGGAGAACCGCCACGTTTCGGTACAACGGAACGGTGCATGCTAAGACCAAACAGCCTTGTACCGTCTTGCTATTCGTACATAGCCTTCTGGGGTGTGGGGTGTTTTTCTGATTTCGCTTGATCTGACTGTTTTAAAAACGTGAAAAAAATACTTTTGTGCTATGCGTTACCATTTCATTTCCAGAGATCTCCATTTTCAAAAGCTTCTGTTTACATGAATTTAATGGCTTATACTTTGCCAGATGGACAGCTAGCAAAAACAAATCATCATCATATTTTTTCACGTTTGTATGCCCGCCTGGCCTGTGGAACCATTCCAGAGAACACAGGATGCAGGCCTAAGTGCTATGGACGAGACCCCAGTCCGTCACAGGGCCTACAGGGGTCACTGTTTCAGCACCTGGTTTGAAGGCACTGCTTATTAGATCGCCACGCCACTCCAGCACCCACATGCATATTCACTCATCGAGCCATTTGTAAGTGGCAAAAGTGACATATGGCCACAATCTGAGTACCACTGGTCTAATCTGATGCTGGTCATTTCGAAATGTTTTGTACTACTCGCTGCTGGCATTGTAACAACAGTGTTCATGTCAATTGAGTTATACACAACATAGTACTTTCATCCAAAAGGAGGTTTTTACTTCATTTGTTAATACCATTTCACATAATGACTCACTACATCCTAATCAGCCACCAAGTCAGTTCACGCCATGGTCAAGTACAGCACCACAACTGGAAAGTTCTTAGAGGGCTGTATGTTTCTCATCCTTACTTAAGTAGTAATCAAGTGTATGACTTACTTACAGATGATTTGTTTTAGTAACGTGTTACATTGATTGTCAAAGGAAAGTATCACCAATTAGCACTGTAATACTTTTGAGGTTTGGACATTTCCATCTGTCAGTATGTGGATTGAATATGTGGAGTCTAAATTAGTAGCCAAGTCTACGTGAAAAAAATGCCATAAGGCAAAAGCAAAGAAGGTTATCCATGTAGACTGTTCAAGCGAAAAACTTTTTGTTACTGTGTACTGAGAATTGTGCTATCACACTAAGGGTCAGTGTCGTAATACTGAAGACTTGTCTGTAAATATCTTCAATGACTCTAGTTACTTTGAATTTCTGTTGATAAACTGATGGACCTCCTGGGTTGAGTGGCCAGTTACTTCAATTTACTACTAGACAAAATGTATTCTGTCTGTTTGTTTGCTTGTTTGTTTTTTACAATACTGGACACCAGTGTTGTACTTGTGTTCTCCTGTGTGTGTACAAAACTGTACGGAATAATGTTGTTAAAATAATTAAAGTTTTAGATATAATGTTCATATATTGTATGTATTTTTTCACATGACAGAATATGATCCAAAATCTCTGTCCATGTATTTAAGCACTAAAACGTTGCACTCTGTAGATTTGTGAGTCTAACTATATAGTTTCTACAGTATTACTTGAAACATGGGCTTGAATTCTAAACTCTAAGCATACAGAAAATTTTTTCTTAAACATTAAGAATAACACGTATGGCTCAGGTTTTCTAAGAGCTTGTCCCGGTAAAACCTGCAGACACCAAAAAAGTGAAAGCTTGTTTATTAATAGCTTCCCTTTTAGATCTGCAAAATAACCTGTTTTGTCTGTTCAATGTGTTCACCTGAGTGAATGTGCATTTTATTACGCAACGTAAGCGTGCAAAATACATGGATGCAGAATGTAGTGTCATTTATCAAGCCTGAAAGTAATTTTGACACTGCTTATTGTGTTTATTAAGGAAAGGGTACTAATGATGCACAGTTTGTTCCAAACGCTGCAGTCGAAGACATAGACATCAGAAATAGATTTCATTATGAGGTTTATAATATCAGCAGACAAAATGGATATATACTCTATACAGACAAAAGTTTGTGGACATCCAAAACAAGGTTATTAGTGGGTATTAGTGTTATTACGGGTGTTAGCATTATGGTGTTGGCCCCCAGCATTTGCTGCTACAAAAGCCTTTGTTCTTTTAAGAGGGCTGTCCACTAGATTTTAGAACATGACTGAGAGATCGGTTTCTAATGTTTAGACAATAAGCCCTAGTTCACTTTTGATATACCAGTGCATTTTTAAGGTGTCTGATGGTCAAGGTTCTGTGCAAGCCAGCCAAGTTCTCAATCAAGTTTAAGTTGGCAAACCAGTTCTTCATGGACTTGTTTAAGTACATCAGGACAGACGTGTTGGAAGAGGAACCATACAAATGTGTCACATCACGAATCACTGGGGTATTCGTTCATTTTCTTATCCACTTAATCCTAGTCAGGGCCACAGGAAAGCTGGTGCCTAGCTAGCGATACAGGGTGCGAGGCAGGAACAACCCTAGACAGGGTGTCAATCCATCATAGGGCACTGGGGTATTTAGTACAACCCATGATACTGCTGTCTATGTAGTATCCAGGAATGTTTAGGAATGTTGAAATAGCAGAGCTCAATGAACAGAAGGGGTGTCCACAAACTTTTGGCTACATAGTTCTACATGTTCTAAATCCTGCCTGCTCTCTATAGGTTTTTCCCCCAATCAAACTCATTTCATTGTAATGCTATAGAGAGAGATAGCAATTTTCAGGTTTATCATGATGTTTGGAAAGCACTGTTTGGACTTGAGTACCATGACTAATGATTATGCTACAGTGCAAACAAATATTGACTTTTAGATTTTCTTTAAAACATCACTACCAGTCTTTAATTTGCTTTAGCAACTGCACTAGTCAAGTCATGACTTAATTGTGCCCTCTGATTATTTACAGGTAAATGAATACAAAGTTCTAAAAGCTCAGGATTCACCAAATAGTCTAAATGTATAGTCTAAATGGTCTAAAAGTATTAAGACTACATCAGTTCACGGATGGATTTATTACAAACCTTTACAGAACTATCTATATTTATCTAGAGTGTCTCACAGGGTAACAATAATGGTAAGCATGTACACTTTTTAAACATATTTGTTCTTGAACAAAACTCTGTTTATTCTTTTTATTCTTGTGTTCAGATTAATATTGTTTTCTGTATTTGTTTCACAATTTATCAAAACTAATGAATAACAGGGATTGCACTACATGCTATAGAGGACTGAAGTACTGAATGTTCTTATTACACAAATAAGTGCAAATCCAATACAAAATATGCACTCATTGATCACTTTCCACTTACCATAATACTTTGCAGCTTTACAATTACAGACTGCAGTCCATATGTTTCTCTACATACTTAGTTAGTCCTCTTTACTGTTGTCGCAGCAGCGGCTGGTTGGACTCAGAGCCAGAGCAATGCTGGTTTCACCCACTGGGAGTGCTATTCCTTACATTTTATAATTATACTGTATGTAATTATAAAGTGTGTATATATATATAAATAAGCAGTGTATATATATATATATATATATATATATTATATTATATATCTATATATATATATATTATATATATATATATATATATATATACACCACACACACACTGCTGAAAAAAATAAAGGGAACACTCAAATAACACGTCCTAGATCTGAATGAATGAAATATTCTCATTGAATACTTTGTTCTGTACAAAGCTGAATGTGCTGACAACAAAATCACACAAAAATCATCAATGGAAATCAAATTTATTAACCAATGGAGGCCTGGATTTGGAGTCCGAACACCACAAAATTAAAGTGGAAAAACACACTACAGGCTGATCCAACTTAGATGTAATGTTCCTTAAAACAAGTCAAAATGAGGCTCAGTATTGTGTGTGTGCCTCCACGTGCCTGTATGACCTCCCTACAACACCTGGGCATGCTCCTGATGAGGTGGTGGAGGGATCTCCTCCCAGACCTGGACTAAAGCAACAGCCAACTCCTGGACATCTGTGGTGCGGCAACGTGACGGTGGATGGAGCGAGACATGATGTGTCCCAGATGTGCTCAATCGGATTCAGGTCTGGGGGAACGATCGGGCCAGTCCATAGCTTCAATGCCTTCATCTTGCAGGGAACTGCTGACACACTCCAGCCACATGAGGTCTAGATTGTCCTGCATTAGGAGGAACCCAGGGCCAACCGCACCAGCATATGGTCTCACAAGGGAACTGAGGATCTCATCTCGGTACCTAATGGCAGTCAGGCTACCTCTGGCGAGCACATGGAGGGCTGTGTGGCCCTCCAAAAAAATGCCATCCCACACCATTACTGACCCACTGCCAAACCGGTCATGCTGAAGGATGTTGCAGGCAGCAGATCGCTCTCCACGGCGTCTCCAGACTCTGTCACGTCTGTCACATGTGCTCAGTGTGAACCTGCTTTCATCTGTGAAGAGCACAGGGCGCCAGTGGCGAATTTGATAATCCTGGTGTTCTCTGGCAAATGCCAAGCGTCCTGCACGGTTGTTGGGCTAATGAGCACAGCCCCCATCTGTGGACGTCGGGCCCTCATACCATCCTCATGGAGTCGGTTTCTCTAACCGTTTGTGCAGACACATGCACATTTGTGGCCTGCTGGAGGTCATTTTGCAGGCTCTGGCAGTGCTCCTCCTGTTCCTCCTTGCACAAAGGTGGAGGTAGAGGTCCTGCTGCTGGTTTGTTGCCCTCCTACGGCCTACTCCCATGTCTCCTGGTGTACTGGCCTGCCTCCTGGTAGCACCTCCAGCCTCTGGACACTACGCTGACAGACACAGCAAACCTTCTTGCCACAGCTCGCACTGATGTGCCATCATGGATGAGCTGCACTACCTGAGCCACTTGTGTGGGTTGTAGAGTCCGTCTCATGCTACCATGAGTGTGAAAGCACCACCAATATTCAAAAGTGACCAAAACATCAGTCAGAAAGCATAGGTACTGAGAAGTGGTCTGTGGTCCCCACCTGCAGAACCACTCCTTTATTGAGTGTGTCTTGCTAATTGCCAATAATTCCCACCTGTTGTCTATTCCATTTGCACAACAGCATGTGAAAGTGATTGTCAATCAGTGTTGCTTCCTAAGTGGACAGTTTCATTTCACAGAAGTTTGATTTACTTGGAGTTATATTGTGTTGTTTAAGTGTTCCCTTTATTTTTTGAGCAGTGTATATATATATACACAGTATTATACTCTAAACAAAGCAAACGCTCATATGACTGATTGAAGTGTGCATGCTTGTATGACTGCTGGTGGGATTCAGAGGCATACAAACTACCACTGCACCACAGATCCATTCAGGTGACAGGTAGTCAATGCACTCCAAATAGGTTGGGTGCTATAAGGTAAAAAATAAAATACAATAAAAATAAAACAAACAAAGTGGCTTCTCTAACTAATGGCGATAGCGGAACTTGGTATAATCGCAATAATACACTGGAGGTAGTGCTTTAACGTGAGATATTGGCACAGGTGTTCTGATCTTTAACCGCAGTACACCTGTCTCACATTAAAGCACTACCTCTAGTGTATTGTTGCTTAAATAACTTGTTGCCTGCTGAAACATAATCACCAATGCAGTAATTATCCGATGAGAGTCTCTTTTTTTAACTATTTAACTATTTGCTTAGTTGAATCAAGGTGGTGACCTTTTTTTGGCCAGGCAGTGTATATTACAATAATTATATATTATATATTTTTGGTGATAATTATCATTATTACTAATAATGATGTTAAATGTCTGCAAAGAAGACCCCCCCAAGGGTGGGCCGATTTCCTCTTTTTTTGCATGTTTGTCACATTTAAGTGTTTCGGAACATCAAACCAATTTAAATATTAGTCAAAGACAACACAAGTAAACACAAAATGCAGTTTTTAAATGAAGGTGTTTATTATTAAGGGGGGGGGGGAACAAACCTACATGGCCCTGTGTGAAAAAGTGATTGCCCCCCTCTTGTTAAAACATGACTATGGTTTATCTCACCTGAGTTCACTGTCTCTATACCCAGGCCTGATTATTGCCACACCTGTTCTCAATCAGGACATCACTTAAACAGGACCTGCCTGACAGAGTGAAGTACACCAAAAGATCCTTAAAAGCTACACATCATGCTGAGATCCAAAGAAATTCAGGAACAATTGAGAAAGAAAGTAATTGAGATCTATCAGTCTGGAAAGGGTTATAAAGCCATTTCTAAAGCTTTGGGACTTCAGCGAACCACAGTGAGAGCCATTATCCACAAATGGTGAAGACATGGAACAGTGGTGAACCTTCCCAGGAGTGGCCGGCCGACCAAAATCACCCCAAGAGCGCAGCGACGACTCATCCAAGAGGTCACAGAAGACCCCACAACAATATCCAAAGAACTGCAGGCCTCACTTGCCTCAGTTAAGGTCAGTGTTCATGTCTCCACCATAAGAAAGAGACTGGGCAAAAATGGCCTGCATGGTAGAGTTCCAAGATCAAAACCACTGCTGAGCAAAAAGAACATTATAGCTCGTCTCAATTTTTCCAGAACACATCTTGATGATCCCCAAGACTTTTGGGAAAACATTCTGTGGACTGACGAGACAAAAGCTGAACTCTTTGGAAGGTGTGTGTCCCATTACATCTGGTGTAAAAGTAACAGAGCATTTCAGAAACAGAACATTATAGCAGCAGTAAAATATGGGGGTGGTAGTGTGATGGTCTGGGGCTGTTCTGCTGCTTCAGGACCTGGAAGACTTGCTGTGATAAATGGAACTATGAATTCTGCTGTCTACCAAAAAATCCTGAAGGAGAATGTCCGGCCATCTGTTGGTGACCTCAAGCTGAAACGAACTTGGGTTCTGCAGCAGGACAATGATCCAAAACACAGAAGCAAGTCCATCTGAAGGAAAACAAAATGAAGACTTTGGAGTGGCCTAGTCAAAGTCCTGACTTGAATCCTATGGAGATGCTGTGGCATGACCTTAAAAAGGCCGTTCATGCTGAAAACCCTCCAGTGTGGCTGAATTACAACAATTCTGCAAAGATGAGTGGCCAAAATTCCTCCACAACGCTGTAAAAGACTCACTGCAAGTTATCACAAACGCTTGGTTGCAGTTGTTGCTGCTAAGGGCGGCCCAACCAGTTATTAGGTTTAGGGGGCAATCACTTTTTCACACAGGGCCATGTAGGTTTGGATTTTTTTTATCCCTTAACAATAAACACCTTCATTTAAAAACTACATTTTGTGTTTACTTGTGTTGTCTTTGACTGATATTTAAATTGGTTTGATGTTCTGAAACACATAAGTGTGACAAACATGCAAAAGAATAGGAACTCAGGAAAGAAGCAAACACTTTTTCACACCACTGTATATATTTAAGCTCATTTGTCAGCATGTCAAGTATTGTATTAGTTTACGTTTGTAACACAGCATCTGAGAACGCAACCACAGCTCAGCCTACAGTCTGTAGAGTATATAGAGTTCTGCGTCTTTATTTCTAATGACTAAAATTATTTATTTTGATAATAGACATTTAAATAAAAACATAAGCTCTGTATTAATGATAGACTTAAATGCCACTGCTTTATATTCTCACCGGAGGCTGCGTTCTCAGATGCTGGGTTACAAACAGAAATTAATGCAGCAGCAGTTGAAATGCTGACAAATGAGCTAAAAGAAATAAAAGGGATAATGTCTGAAATTTTAACAACATTAAATGAACTTAAAAATGTAAATGTGTGTGTATGTGTACCTTTGCTTATGCTGTTGTTCAGAGCAATTAATGTCAATCAAATTAATGTCAATTAATGGCAATTAATGATTTGATATTTTAGCGGTGGCATGCCATAGCAACTTGGTGAAAAAATGATTTTTTTTTTAAAGTTTAATTTAATTTAAAGCTTTTTTAAATCTGTTGGTAAAACATGTAGAACTCTGTCTAATGACTCAATCACAGGTTTGTGGGTGAATTGATGTGCTTTTGTACAGAATGACTCATAACATGAAAGGGCAAAACTGACTGTGGACTGAAGTCTGCTCATCATCAGGATGATCAGGATGATGACTTCAGACCCACCGCAAACAGGACCAATCTGCTGAACCCGAAGAACTTTTTCACCAACTTGCCCGTGTAGTGTAGTTTTAAATGACTTAGTATTATTGGCTACATAGGTAAATGATTCCTGATTTAAGAGTCATTCAGGTAAATGACTCACTTTTCATTATAGGCCAGATAGATAAATGATTCCATCTTTAAAGGAGTCACTCAGTTAAATATCTCAGTCTTTATTATAGCCTACATAGGTAAATGATTCCTTAGTTCGAGTCATTTAGCTAAACGACTCAGTCTTTATTATAGGCAACATTGGTTAATGATTCCTTATTTAACGAGTCGTTTAGTTAAATGACTCAGTTGTTATGATTGCCAAATAAGTAAATGATTCCTTATTTAAAGAGTCATTTAGCTAAATGATTCAGTCTTTATTATAGGCTACAAAGGTAAGTGATCTCTTATTTAAAGAGCCATTTAGCTAAATTACTTAGTTGTTATAATAGGCCAAATAAGCAAATGATTCCTTTTTTAAAGAGTCATTTAGCTATATATCTCAGTCTTTATTATAGGCTACATAGGTAAATGAGTTATTTAGCTAAATGATTCAGTCTTTATTATATTCAACATAGGTAAATGATTATTTATTTAAAGAGTCATTTAGCTAAATGATTCAGTCTTTATTATAGGCTACAAAGGTAAGTGATCTCTTATTTAAAGAGCCATTTAGCTAAATTACTTAGTTGTTATAATAGGCCAAATAAGCAAATGATTCCTTTTTTAAAGAGTCATTTAGCTATATATCTCAGTCTTTATTATAGCATACATAGGTAAATGATTATTTATTTAAAGAGTCATTTAGCTAAATGACTGGGTCTATTTTATAGACCACATAAGTAAATGATTCCCTACTTAAATAGTCATTTAGTCATCCCCTGTATTCTGCACTCTAATGGTCCGGACCCCCTACAGGACCAGCACAAATCAGATACTATTTAGGTGGCGGCTCATTCTTAGCACTGCAGTGACACTGATGTGGTGGGGAGAAAGGATCAGTGAGAAAGCCCAAATAAGCAACTACACTTTAGAAACAAGCCACAAAATCCTGCAACACCCAAACTACCAATATTTGTAAGCGACTTTATAGAAAAATAAGAAAAAAATCTCTTAGAAAAAGCACACCTGGCAACCGTGACACGAATGATGAACTTCTTAAACTCCCACCTCTGCTCGTTGATCCACAGCATTCGTTGATTGTTGAGGTGACCAGATATTTATGGACACAAGAGCTGCCATTGTTGGGTCCCTGAGCAAGGCCATTAATCCTCAGTTGCTTGAATTGTAAGAATGTATCAGTTATGAGTCGGTCTGCATCAGGGTGTCTGCTAAAGGAGGGAAATGTAAACAGCAACTACTCATGGAAATGGATAGACACTTGGTCTGAGGAGGGGAAATGGGTTCAAAAGGTGGATAAATGGGAAACTTAGAAGTCGGGCTGTTTGGGGTGAAGAATTGTGGGTCACAGTTGGAAGTTTGGAACAGCCTATACATTAATAAGGTTCACCGGTCCTGCCTTAACAGAAATATGTGCATAAAGTTGTTCCAATTCTACATTAAGAAGAAATTATAATGCTCCTGAAATAAGACTACAGACGTTGGACTGTGGATTACATTTGACTTGGAAACAGGTCACAGGAGGAGGGAAACTGACCTTGACTACCGACCTTCACTGTGGTTATTGACTGTAATTATTCCACATTTACTGCATATAGCACATGCCGTTGTCTAGGGCGAATTACAATTGAGCTGAGCTATTGAAGATTAAGTGTCTTGCTCAAGGGCCCAACCATGACATTTTGCTGCAGCCGGGATTTGGACCACCTCTCGATTAGTAGTCCAGAGCCTTAACCATCGAGCCAGTCGCCCAATCACATACTTGTTCACATCTACCATATGAACAACAGTTAAAAACAAAGCTCAATGCAGTAATATCAGTAGAGAGATAGGATGGCAGCGTCCACTGTAGAGAAATTAATTACAGGACCAATCTGTAAAACTAATTCATGTCCAGACTTTGTCTCACTCCAATATTCCTGCAAGTTGGTTTTGTTCAACATCTAAAGTTTAAAGGAAAATATTCTGTTTTCTAATGAACTGATTAAACGATCATGCTCACATTGTCGTAGGCCACCTGTTTTGGGCTTCGTTTCTCTTGTGGGATCTGGCAACCCTGATTTGTGTGCGTGTGTGTGTGCAAGGAACTATCGTACTGGTCGTGTTCTCACCCAGTTGATGTGTTTAGACAATTTTATTGTGCAAGTTACGTGGGTTTGTGCATATGACCTGCTGCTACTTATTTGTACCAAACTTTATTGGTATTGGTAAGTTTACAGTGGGGCAAAAAAGTATTTAGTCAGCCACTGATTGTGCAAGTTCTCCTACTTAGAAAGATGAGAGGGGTCTGTAATTTTCATCATAGCTACACTTCAACTATGAGAGACAAAATGAGAAAAAAATCCAGGAAATCCCATTGTAGGATTTTTAAAGAATTTAATTGTAAATCATGGTGGAAAATAAGTATTTGGTCACCCACAAACAAGCAAGATTTCTTGCTCTCACAGACCTGTAACTTCTTCTTTAAGAAGCTCTTCGGTCCTCCACTCATTACCTGTATTAATGGTCTCCAGCCACAGCTTCAAACAGTCAGACTCCAAACTCAACCATGGCCAAGACCAAAGAGCTGTTGAAGGACACCAGGAAGAAAATTGTAGACCTACACCAGACTGGGAAGAGTGAATCTACAATAGGCAAGCAGGTTGGTGTGAATAAATCAACTGTGGGAGCAATTGTAAGAAAATGGAAGACATAACAAGACCATTGATAATCTCCAGGATCTCAAAGCATTTCAAGCTCCTGGAGTGGTCTAGCCAGTCTCCAGACCTCAGCCCCATAGAAAATGTGTGGAGGGAGTTGAAAGTCCGTGTTGCCCCAAAACATCACTGCTCTAGAGGAGATCTGCATGGAGGAATGGGCCAAAATACCAGCTACAGTGTGTGCCAACCTGGTGAAGACTTACAGGAAAACGTTTGACCTCTCTGTCATTGCCAACAAAAGGTTATGTTACAAAGTATTGAGCTTAACTTTTGTTACTGACCAAATACTTATTTTCCACCATAATTTACAATTAAATTCTTTAAAAATCCTACAATGGGATTTCTTGGATTTTTTTCCTCATGTTGTCTCTCATAGTTGAAGTGTAGCTATGATGAAAATTACAGACCTCTGTCATCTTTCTAAGTAGGAGAACTTGCACAATCAGTGGCTGACTAAATACTTTTTTGCCGCACTATATGTGCCTGTCCTATTGTCAGTAGTACTCCTTTGTCTGTTCCCCCCACTACCTGTATATTCTCTCTAGCCTAATACTGTCGATCGATGTGTTTTTGGCTTCCTTCAAACAAAAGTATCAGTCGTTTAAATCCCTCGCGTTTTCAGCAGCATCCCTGACGCATTTTCGAATAGTGTGCATAGTTTTCCTCTGAAAATATCCTTTATATTACCGTAGCACAAAAAGTCTGGTCACCATCCATCTCAGCCAACGTCCTGTTTCACGGAAAGTAACGCGGCCATTAAAGACTCATGCATTTCACTGGATCTGAAGATTTTGAAGCAATTTCAGTAATAAAAAAGGTTAAACATTTTGTGGAGAACTTACCACCAAGGTAAATATGTTTACTAAACAAGCTTCACTAACATATTCCTGTACATGAACATCAACATAAATCCACTGTCTTGTGAAGCAAAGTTTACAGAACAGACCATTCACTTCCTAATGGGACAACACCTATACAGGACACAATGAAAATAAACAAACCCTTATTCTGTTACATCACATTGAGGATTTACTTAGAAACTGTTCAGGTGGCAATTGGAAAAAAGATACATAATACATTAGTTTGTATGATTGAATTATATAGGTATATTCATGTATAAAAACTAAGCGGTAACAACTCAACCTGCTCCCAGCAGGGCCCATACAATATACAGCAAACTGGAAATGAAACATGCAGTGTGTACAAAATATTCAGCCAAACATGTTCCGAATCTCTGGATTCAGCTCATTTTAAGTGAAACTGAACCTGGCATTGATCCACAGGCAGGTTTAGGTTTTCCAAATTATAACCAAGAAACTGTTCAAGTGTGGCTCTGATCTCTACTAACTACGAGACATAAGGTACATGTACGAGTGCAAGCTAGATTAGTTCAGCCTTTATACTGTGACAGGAAAACACTTCAAACATTCCACCAGGTGCTTTTAGAAAGCAGTCCTGTACTGCTTTTATGGTTCTGTATCAAAATTAAAACCATACACAATATCAATGTGAAAAACACTTGTAATTCTTGACCATATAGTCCATGAATTGAACTGTGAAGCAAAAACTTCCATTAAAGACAATACAAGGCAAGAAGAAAAAAAAAAAAACAAAGCATAACTGTGCACAGGTATCGATTACGTTCTGGTGCTTGTAGTGTTGCCGTATGAAATAAATTATTTCACTCATCCGTTCTATTCCGAGGGACAAATCAAGTTTTTAAAAAAATTCTTAGCTATTCAACTACAAACAGAAAACATTAAAACTCATCGTGTCGTACTAATGCTTCTCCAAAGTCCGTAGCTTGGCTTCCCACAAACAGGTCATACTTGTTGATTATTTCTTCTTTGGTCAGTTTGCCATCCTGAAATAAACAGGTTAACATAAGTGTCCATATAACAAAATAATCAATACATTGTTGTCTTTCAAGAACTGCAAAACTAAATCAGAGTAGGTCAGTGTTGGCCCGGCGGCTAAGGTACTAGACTAGTCAGTGTTGCCAGTGTTCTTTAGCAAAGTAATTAACCTTCAACTGCTAGGACTGCCTGTTACCTCAAAGGCCAGTAGGTTTGGATAAGCTCATTAGTAGAGTTAACTTAGGTCCTTGTGTAGGTAACGTCGAGAAAACCTACTGAGGTGCAGAATAAAATTGTTGAACGATTAAAATGTTTAATTACATTAATCGCATCAATTTTATCATGTTAATTTGCTATTTATACATAGGCATAAGAGTGGACAATGTACAGTGGTGTGAAAAAGTGTTTGCCCCCTTCCTGATTTCCTATTTTTTGCATGTTTGTCACACTTATGTGTTTCGGAACATCAAACCAATCTAAATATTAGTCAAAGACAACACAAGTAAACACAAAATGTAGTTTTTATATGAAGGTGTTTATTATTAAGGGAGAAGAAAATCCAAACCCACATGGCCCTGTGTGAAAGTGATTGCCCCCTTGTTAAAACATAACTATGGTTTATCACACCTGAGGTCACTGTCTCTAGCCACACCCAGGCCTGATTATTGCCACACCTGCTCTCAATCAGGACATCACTTAAATAGGACCTGCCTGACAAAGTGAAGGACACCAAAAGATCCTTAAGAGCTACACATCATGCCGAGATCCAAAGAAATTCAGGAACAATTGGGAAAGAAAGTAACTGAGATCTATCAGTCTGGAAAGGGTTCTAAAGCCATTTCTAAAGCTTTGGGACTCCAGCGAACCACAGTGAGAGCCATTATCCACAAATGGTGAAGACATGGAACAGTGGTGAACCTTCCCAGGAGTGGCCGGCCGACCAAAATTACCCCAAGAGCGCAGCAACGACTCATCCAAGAGGTCACAAAAGACCCCACAACAACATCCAAAGAACTGCAGGCCTCACTTGCCTCAGTTTTAACGGTCAGTGTGTCCATGCCTCCACCATAAGAAAGAGACTGGGCAAAAATGGCTTCCAAGATCAAACCCACTGCTGAGCAAAAAAGAACATTAAAGCTCATCTCAGTTTTTCCCAGAACACATCTTGATGATCCCCAAGACTTTTGGGAAAACATTCTGTGGACTGACGAGACAAAAGCTGAACTCTTTGGAAGGTGTGTGTCCCATTACATCTGGTGTAAAAGTAACACAGCATTTCAGAAAGAGAACATTATAGCATCAGTAAAACATATGGGTGGTGGTTAGTGTTGATGGTCTGGGGCTGTTCTGCTGCTTCAGGATCTGGAAGACTTGCTGTGATAAATGGAACTATGGATTCTGCTGTCTACCAAAAAATCCTGAAGGAGAATGTCCAGCCATCTGTTCGTGACCTCAAGCTGAAACGAACTTGGGTTCTGCAGCAGGACAATGATCCAAAACACAGCAGCAAGTCCAGCTCTGAATGGCTGAAGAAGAACAAAATGAAGACTCTGGAGTGGCCTAGTCAAAGTCCTGACCTGAAGCCTATTGAGATGCTGTGGCATGACCTTAAAAAGGCCGTTCATGCTGGAAAACCCTCCAATGTGGCTGAATTACAACAATTCTACAAAGATGAGTGGCCAAAACTCCTCCACAATGTTGTAAGAGACTCATTGTAAGTTATCACAAACGCTTGGTTGCAGTTGTTGCTGCTAAGGGCGGCCCAACCAGGTATTAGATTTTTTTCTCCCTTAATAATGAGCACTTGTGTTGTCTTTGACTAATACTTTTTAGTTTGATGTTCCTAAACACTTAAGTGTGACGAACATGCACAAAAATAGGAAATCAGGAAAGGGGCAAACACTTTTTCACACCACTGTAAGCTACAACAGAACAATTAATAATTTGTATCTGAATTGAAATGCCATAAAAACAAATAATAAAAACATGAGATTTTATTTTCTGATGCATGTAGACTAATTTAATGTTTTAAAAAGAAATGAGTTAACTGTCTGCATTCCTTGAAAACCTTTTTATCTTGTTGTTCTTATTATTCTGCTAATCACATATGGTTTTGACTGTTTACTGAATTGTTTTTATTATTTGTTTTTATAGCATTTCTTGTTTTAGGACAAATCATTATTTTCTTATTCAAAAAAAACATTGAAAGTGAGGTGTAAAAGGTCACTGCTAAATATTTAGTCCAGTGCAGAGGTCAGTTTTAGGTAGGAGAACTGGAGAACTTTCCTTTAGGTCAGACAGCACTCAGGTCCTGTAATAAGCTGCTCCAGTAATAAGTGCAGCAGGTCGGTATAAAAGCAGTACTGTATTAGGTCTGATTTTATATCACAAATGTTGACATGAGTCCAAAATGTATAAAACTTAAAACCCCTCACATAATGTTAAGGATTTGTCACAGACTACGAATTCCAAGGGGACGATGTGTGTCAGCAGCCTCTTCCTGGTATCGGTGCTCTCCATTACCGATACTGCGTGTAAGCGTCAGTACCGGTGCAACACTAGAAAAAATATAGAATGCCTACATTTTTTCCACAGTACTGCATCTACATTTATTTTGCTATGACACCGCCTGTACAAGCGCTGGTCTCATGCCAGGAATGTTGTCGAACCGGGCAGCTACACTGGAGTTGATATATGAGTTACTCCTTGAATTTATTTCTACTATGTAATGCTATGTAAAACCTCATGATGCAGTGTTTGGATGTAGAGACAGCTGTGGGGGACCTGGCAAAAACATAGATCCATTATATTTACCACCATTAATCATCATGTTGGGCTGTAAGACCAATTTGGAACTAAACACAGAAACCGAAACGAATGGTCCTGTTAACGAAATATAGCTCCACAAAAGTAAAAAAAAAGTATTTGGTCAGCCACTGATTGTGCAAGTTTTCCTAGTTAGAAAACTGAGAGAGGTCTGTAATTTTCATCATAGCTACACTTCAACTATGAGAGACAAAATAAGAAAAAAAAAATCCAGGAAATCACATTGTAGGATTTTATTATAGATCTTGGTGGAAAATAAGTATTTGGTCACCCACAAACAAGGAAGATTTCTGGCTCTCACAGACCTGTAACTTCTTCTTTAAGAAGCTCTTCTGTCCTCCACTCATTACTTGTATTAATGGCACCTGTTTGACCTCGTTATCTGTATAAAAGATGCCTGTCCACAGCCTCAAACAGTCAGACTCCAAACTCAACTATGGCCAAGACCAAAGAGCTGTCGAAGGACACCAGGAAGAAAATTGTAGACCTGCAGCAGGCTGGGAAGAGTGAATCTACAATAGGCAAGCAGGTTGGTGTGAATAAATCAACTGTGGGAGCAATTGTAAGAAAATGGAAGACATACAAGACCACTGATAATCTCCCTCGATCTGGGGCTCCACGCAAGATCTCATCCCGTGGGGTCAAAATGATCATGAGGACGGTGAGCAAAAAATCCCAGAACTACACGGAGGGACCTGATAAATGACCTGCAGAGAGCTGGGACCAAAGTAACCAAGGCTACCATCAGTAACACACTACACCCAGAGGGACTCAGATCCTGCAGTGCCAGGCGTGTCTTCCTGCTTAAGCCAGTACATGTCCAGGCCACGTCTGAAGTTTGTCAGAGAGCATATGGATGATCCAGAAGAGGATTGGGAGAACTCGTCGTGTTTGGAGGAAAAAGAATTCTGAGTTGCACCATACCTACTGTGAAGCATGGGGGCGGAAACCTCATGCTTTGGGGGTGTTTTTCTGCAAAGGGGACAGGACGACTGATCCGTGTTAAGGGAAGAATGAACGGGGTCATGTATCGTGAGATTTTAAACCAAAACCTCCTTCCATCAGTGAGAGCATTGAAGATGGAACGTGGCTGGGTCTTCCAGCATGACAATGATCCCAAACACACTGTTCGGGCAATGAAGGAGTGGCTCCGTAAAAAGCAATTCATGCTCCTGGACTGGCCTAGCCAGTCTCCAGACCTCAACCCCATAGAAAAGTTGTGGAGGGAGTTGAAAATCCATGTTGCCCCAAAACATCACTGCTCTAGAGGAGATCTGCATGGAGGAATGGGCCAAAATACCAGGTACAGTGTGTGCAAACCTGGTGAAGACTTACAGGAAATGTTTGACCTCTGTCATTGCCAACAAAGGTTATGTTACAAAGTATTGAGTTGAACTTTTGTTATTGACCAAATACTTATTTTCCACCATGATTTACAATTAAATTCTTAAAAAATCCTACAATGTGATTTCCTGGATTTTTTCCCTCATCTGTCTCTCATAGTTGAAGTGTACCTATGATGAAAATTACAGACCTCTCTCATCTTTCTAAGTAGGAGAACTTGCACAATCAGTGGCTGCCTAAATACTTTTTTGCCCCACTGCACATAATATAAAATTTATATAAAGAAAATATCAAATAGGGATCTGAAGTTAAACAAGGCCATAAATCGCTACTACACAGTAGTGGCAAAAACACACAGACACTGTCAATCTGATAGTCAGTCATCTCTCTGGATTTTGTGTACATGTGGAAAAACATTTTCTTACACTGGACAGTGTTTGATGGGTACCATATCCTCAGCCATGTGAATACTCACATCATCGTTAAGGGGTTTCCCGGATGGCATGCCTTACTTTAAGTGTCTTTGCTATCGCAGTCTGATTATAGTCGTCCCTTATCGCAGCTTCATCATATCAAAGGTTGTTTTTTAAAAATATATCTATATAGCATCTCTCCTTGTCCACTTCACATCGACGTCTGATCGCTGCGCTTGTGTTGCTCTGCGCTGTTGTGTTTATAAAGCCTTCATAAAGCCTTATAAAGGGTTGATATAGCCTTAAAATGTATATGAATAATAAAATAAATAAACGCCACTACTTTGCAATTGTTAAGAGGGCTCTTGTGATCTCTCTGCTCAGGCAGATCATAAAGATGTTTTAATTGTTCCGGTTAGACGTCCCTTCAGCAAATGAAACCAACATTTAAGAAGCAGCATTAAAAGCAACAGCCCACCTTGTTGGAGTCGGACTCGTACACTAGGTGCTTGGCCTCGGCCTCTGCATGGTCATAATCAGCTGGAAGGATCCAGTCCATCGTTTCCTCTTTGTCCATCTTCCCATCCTTGTTCTTGTCTCTGAACTCGGAGAACTGCTCACGCTCTGTAGCCACCCATTCCGGTTCATCCATCTCATCTTCATGGTTATACATGTCACCTGACATCCAGACACAAACAGAGCATGTAAGAAAAAATTTTAAAGACAGCATTATCGGTAATAAAGTGCACCGATACCAGGAAGGAGTTATAAGGTTCTATCTGACTTTTTTTTGTTGTTATTCGTTTTTACTTATTCTGTGACAAATCCTTAACATTATGTGAGGTGTTTTAAGTTTTATACATTTTGGACTATTTTAAAAAACAAAAGGTTCTATATGCAGAGTCGATCATCTATGAGAGCCAACTGGTGAATCAGATACACAAGCGGACCAATCAGATTCCTTCTTCTTTGCCATGTCACTCCATGCTCAGTGAGGAGCGGAAAAGAAAAGCTTGATGAAGTCCCTTGTTTTAGATGATTAGATAATGTTAATAAAAAATAGGTCGTAGAAAATGTGTACTTAACTAATAATTATATTAATAAATTAATTCATACATTTTTCAAGCCTCTAAGACTTTTCAAACTCAAACAGTAAATACTATTATAAAATAAAAACAATCTATAAAAAGTGGAATGCTACAAATATCAGGATTTGTAGTTAAGTATCTCTATCGGCCGATACTTGAATTTCAGGTATCGGAAGGAAAAAAGTGGCATCGCTACATCCCTACTCACCAATATACTCTTCTAGGTCAATAAAGCCATCTCCATTCTTATCAATGTCCTCCATGGTTTCCTAAAAGGAAGACCCATACTGGTTAAAGACAGAACACAGGAGTGTTCTTTCCTCTTATTCAGAAAGGGATAACACTGAATTCCATCAGCATGCAGCAGCACTGTACATATGAAGTCATCATGCCAGATAGACTGCTTAAGTTTTATAAAGCAATGAACAATGAGGTGAAGTTGTCGCACTGAAAGCCGTTCCACCTACCAGTACGACAATATCCTTCATGTGTTCGTACTCCTCAGGGTGAAGGAAGGCAGTGAACTCCTCCTTATCTGTGATCCCGTCTTCATTTCGGTCAGCCATCTTGAAGCGTCGCTCATCTCTGGCCATCATCTGCTTGTAGTTGTAGCCATCGTCGGGCTCAGGGTCATCTAAGTCAGTAAATATGACTTGGTCAGTTTCCCTGTCACAAACCCAGCAATGTGCTTCACAGGGTGCCTGTGATTGGTTAGCCTTACTCACACACTGGTGGTAAGAATGGTCTTCCAAGGCCAATTATGCTCTACCAGACTCCTGAATGTATATATTTCTATATTTCTGCATAAATATGACCTAAAACATCCTCAGGTTTTCATATAAGTCCTAAAAGTAGATAAAGAGAACCCAGTTAAACAAATGAGACAAAGATATTATACTTGGTCATTTATTTATTGAGGAAAACGATCCAATATTACATATTAGTGAGTGGCAAAAGTATGTGACCCTCTAGGATTAGCAGTTAATTTGAAGGTGAAAATTAGAGTCAGGTGTTTCAATCAATAGGATGACAATCAGGTGCGAGTGGGCACCCTGTTTTATTTAAAGAACAGGGATCTATCAAAGTCTGCTCTTCACAAAACACATTTGTGGAAGGTGTATCATGGCACACAGCCGACAAAGGAGCCTCCATCTTTCTGAGGACCTCAGAGAAAGAGTTGTTGGTGGCTCATCAGGCTGGAAAAGGTTATAAAACCATCTCTAAAGAGTTTGGACTCCACCATCCACAGTCAGACAGATTGTGTACAAATGGAGGAAATTCAAGGTCATTGTTACCCTCCCAGGGAGTGGTCTGACCAACAAAAAGATCACTGCAAGAGCAAGGTGTGTAATAGTTGGTGAGGTCACAAAAGGGACCCCAGGGTAACTTCTAAGCAACTGAAGGCCTCTCTCACATTGGCTAATGTTAATGTTCACGAGTCCACCATCAGAAGAACACTGAACAAACAGTGGTGTGCATGGCAGGGTTGCAAGAGAAAGCCACTGCTCTCCAAAAAGAACATCTGCAGTTTGCTAAAGATTACGTGGACGAGCCAGAAGGGCTACTGGAAGAATGTTTTGTGGATGGATGAGACCAAAATAGAACTTTCTGGTTTCAAAGAAAAGCGTTATGTTTGGAGAAAGGAAAACGCTGCATTCCAGCATAAGAACCTTACCCCATCTGTGGAACATGGTGGTGGTAGTATCATGGTTTGGGCCTGTGTTTGCTGCATCTGGGCCAGGACGGCTTGCCATCATTGATGGAAACAATGAATTCTGAATGATATCAGAGAATTCTAAAGAAAAATATCAGGACATCTGTCCATGAACTGAATCCCAAGAGAAGGTGGGTCATGCAGCAAGACAACGACCCTAAGCACACAAAGCCGTTCTACCAAAGAATGGTTAAAGAAAAGAATAAAGTTCATGTTCTGGAATGGCCAAGCCAAAGTCCTGACCTTAATCCAATGGAAATGTTGTGGAAGGACCTGAAGCGAGCAGCTAATGTGAGGAAACCCACCAACATCCCAGAGCTGAAGCTGTTCTGTACGGAGGAATGGGCTAAAATTCCTCCAAGCCGGTGTGCAGGACTGATCAACAGCTACAGGAAACGTTTAGTTGATGATGTTTTAGGTCATATTTATGCAGAAAAATAGAAAAATTCTAAAGGGTTCACAAACTTTCAAGCACCACTATGGTAATCCGAGTGGACCTGGAGCGGCGTGTGAAAGACACCCAACACTCGAGTAATATTAAATTCACCTTTTTGAGAAATGACACAAGCAAATGTTATACAGTGAGGATTTTACTCCGGTAGAATCTGGAATGTTTCTGAAATGGCCGATATAATGAAGTACTGAAAAGGTTAAAATGATAGGATGTTGTACAGCCCGCCGCTGTGTCCTGAGCTTATAGCAATAAGAACAAGAACCACAAATGCAAACACAATCTGTGCCCAAACCATACTGTGTTAGGATGGGTGCTGCTGCAGGTACATTGTGTTGGCTTTTTGTAGGTCTGAAATGCGTACTCATTTTGTCAGCAATATCTGCTATAATTATGATCAGCAATGAATTCAATTCTCATTTGCTGACGGAGCCATCAGCTCAAGCTTACCGATGTAGCTGCCGTACGTCACATTTTTGTACTCGTCCCAGGCAATCGTGCCGTCGCTGTTCACGTCAAAATCTTTCCACTGCCGCTCCACGTTGTCATAGATGTACTTCTTTTGTGCTTTTTTAATCCAGGCCTTCAGCTCAGCCTCTGTGATGTAGCCGTCCTTGTCATCATCGATCTTATCCACGATTTTGCTACAAGTCAGAAAGACATCACGTCATGTGAGGCAATAATACATTATCTTGACCACCAGCCTAAATACAATAGCGCACCTGTTTCTGCTTATGCTACACCGAAACAAGTGTCTCAGTCCCAAAGCACGTTCAAAGGGGCTCAAACTCCAGAGGTGGTTCTATGTATTTGGGGGCTACTACGTTATTGGAATTTACTCAGTTTTCCCTTCAATAAAAATGTCCTGTTACAGCCACTCAAGATTTTGTCAGCCAAGCACAGGCATAACCTCTTCATAACCGTTTTATGCGTCCATTCCAAGAATGCCAATGGATACGGACAAAAAATGAGCCGAACACAACACAGTGAAGGTTGCCCTGCTAAAAAGCACCTGAAGCTGAATGACAAGCTTTATTTCACAGGCGCTTACATCCTCACCCAAGTCTATTCTTGCTCTCCTCCGGAGTTAGATCGTCAAACGTTTTGGCCACCTGCTCTCCAAGGAAAGCGTCGTGGTCGTAGTCAAAGTTGTCGGCGTCATCATGCTCCTTACTGCTGAGTGGCACGTCGTGATGCACGCGGTCTTTCTTCTCTGTGGGTTTGCTGCTGGCGTAGACCACGCAGAGTGCAAAGCAAATCAGCAGAGGCCTCATCTCCATGTTCTGCAACAAGACGGAGGTCACATTAACATAAACATAACCCACCACATATCTGCCCACTGTTGGTTTGGTGAGCTGTAGGCAGGCTTATTCTCGATCAAACACTGGCTTCGGCAAAACGATTACCATCTCCCGAATGATCACATCAACATTATTATCGTGTTATACATTTATTCACAAAGTACCTGGAGGAGCATTACAGTGCATGTCATATGGGTCAGCCACGTGACCAGCATACATCCAGTACGTAAGCAATCACCTCCCCCATCTACTGTATGCCATGTCGCGAAGCTCGAACCATCTCAAACTGGTTTTGAACGCGACAGTGAGTTCACCGGACTCAAACGGCCTCCAGACACCAGATCTCAATCCAGCAGAGCACCACTGGTTCATGGTGGAGCAGGAGATTCGCTGCATGGATGTGCAGCTGACAAATCTTGCTGAGTAAGTTCTGAAGGCAAAAGAATGTCCAGCCCGGTACTAGCAAGGTGTATCTAATTAAGTGGCTGGTAAGTGTATTAACACTTATACGAATACACACTTGTAATGTTTGTAAACAAAGCCACCTTCCATTTCCAGCAGCTGGATCTCAGCGCTGAGCCACTGGAGATACAGTAGGTAGTCCTTCCTTCTAATCAGTGCTCTGTTATTTCTGCCACTCTCACTGATAACAGGTTCATAAGCTAAAGTATAGACTTAGACCGTCCATAGGCACACAGTGGCAATGGAATGGTTTGTACTATACACTTGAGTATGACACCTTCATAGCTTTCCACCTCCACAACAGCTCGGCTGCCAGCTTTCAGCCTGTCATCTGTACACAAAATCCATGTATGTGACTGTTTGGCAAATTTGATGAAGGACATGGAGCACCTTAACTCCATCAGACCTCACGGCCATGTTCCAAAGTCTAAATTACAACACTGGGCTGGTGTAGCAAACAAGGAACAAAATGCATACTAAAATCCATGTTTCTCGATGTGCAGTGGAACAAAAAAGTATTTGGTCAGCCACCGATTGTGCAAGTTCTCCTACTTAGAAAGATGAGAGAGGTCTGTCATTTTTATCATAGCTGCACTTCAACTATGAGAGACAAAATGAGAAAAAAAAAATCCAGGAAATCACATTGAAGGATTTTTAAAGAATTTAATTGTAAATCATGGTAGAAAATAAGTATTTGGTCAATAACAAAAGTTCAGCTCAATACTTTGTAACATAACCTTTGTTGGCAATGACAGAGGTGAGGAGGTGTGGAGACTGAGGTCTGGAGACTGGCTAGGCCACTCCAGGACCTTGAAATGCTTTTTATGGAGCCACTCCTTCGTTGCCCGAGCGGCGTGTTTGGGATCATTGTCATGCTGGAAGACCCAGCCACGTTCCATCTTCAATGCTCTCACTGATGGAAGGAGGTTTTGGCTTAAAATCTCACCATACATGGCCCCGTTCATTCCTCCTTAACACGGATCAGTCTTCCTGTTCCCTCTGCAGAAAAACAGCCCCAAAGCATGAGAGGTTTCCACCCCCATGCTTCACACCCCAAACCGACCCACACCCAAGAATGAGGTTTCACACCACCATGCTCACAGTAGGTATGGTGTCTTTGGGATGCAACTCAGCTTCTTCTTTCTCTGTTGAGTTTTTTTCCCAAAAAGTTCTATTTTGGTTTCATCTGAACCACATGATATTCTCCCAATCTCCCAATCCTTTCTGGATCATCCAATGCTCTCTGGCAAACTTCAGACGGGGCCTGGACATGTAACTGGCTTAAGCAAGGGGGGCACGCCTGTCACTGGGCAGGATCTGAGTCCCTCTGGGCGTAGTGTGTTACTGATGGTAGCCTTTGTTACTTTGGTCCCAGCTCTCTGCAGGTCATTCATCAGGTCCCTCCGTGTAGTTTTCTGGGAGTTTTGCTCACCGTTCTCATGATCATTTTGACCCCACAGGATGAGATCTTGCGTGGAGCCCCAGATCGAGGGAGATTATCAATGGTTTTGTATGTCTTCCATTTTCTTACAATTGCTCCCACAGCTGATTTATTCACACCAACCTCTTGCCTATTGTAGATTCACTCTTCCCAGTCCTGGTGCGGTCTACAATTTTCTTCCTGGTGTTCTTCGACAGCTCTTTGGTCTTGGACATGGTTGAGTTTGGAGTCTGACTGTTTGAAGGCTTGTGGGACAGGTGTCTTTTATACAGATAACGAGGTCAAACAGGTGCCAGTTTAATACAGGTAACGAGTGGAGGGACAGAAGTTACAAGGTCTGTGACAGCCAGAAAATCTTGCATTTTTGTGGGTGGACCAAATACTTATTTTCCACCATGATTTACAATTAAATTCTTTAAAAATCCTACAATGGGATTTCCTGGATTTTTTTTCTCATTTTGTCTCTCATAGTTGAAGTGTAGCTATGATGAAAATTACAGACCTCTCTCATCTTCCTAAGAAGGAGAACTTTGCACAATCAGTGGCTAATACTTGTTTGCCCCACTGTAAGTCTTTGTGACCACAAACTTTTGGCTATATGAAATGTACAACACTATACACTGCCGCTTGTTTTATTGCCATGGACATAATTAAGACGCGTGCAATAATAATTGTACGTATCGCTGAGACTAACCTTTTATGCTTTTAATGCTATTGCTCGGTCCGGTGCGAAAAGGAAGATATACGTTATTCAGTCACAATGAAACCAATGAACAGAGTAAATAAAACCAGGTTCTGTTAAAGGGGCTAGGTAGTTAGCCAGAAACTAGAGCGCTAACGTACCGTTAGGTGACCTGATATTTTAGCGTGAGGTAGCTTACGAGCACATCAGCAAGCCGCTACCAGCCCAGTGGTTCTGATCATGAAAGCATATTTATGTAGCTGCAGTACTTACATGGTGGCGCTTCCAGGCAAGTTAAGGGAGGATTTAACAAATATTTCTAACGACACAACCAGCCCGCTGCTCCACTCTCTTACACACCCCTGTCTCTGCTCTACGGGGGACAGACCCAATCAGAGCGCGAGGACTGCGTTCAAGCTCCTTCATTGGTGAACTTCGACATGATGAAAGCAGGAGGAAACAACAGTTCGTTTGTTAATTCAACACTAGCCCTACGCACTCTGCTGCCATTGGCTAAACCGTCTACAGCCTTCCAATCAACTCCTAGAATACATACAGCGATTTGCTGCTGGGTGACTTCTGACTGGGTCGACCTGCCACGTCCCCAATGTCCAGAAGGTTGCATTGTGACTGGAAGCGTTTCCTGTGGCTTCAATATACTCTCACTGATCACATTGTTAGGTACAGGGGCGTAGTCATTTTTTAGTCCAAGGTCTTTACCCCATGAATAAAAGGTTAAACTGTGTAAAATGTATATTTTGATTTTATGATGAGCGTTTGTATGACGTGGAGAGGATCAAGAAACCTTGGGAGGACCAAGACTCAAAAAGGGATCCAACCTCCTTGGGCGTAGATGACAAATCTAAGAATGAAACTAAAGTCATGGAGTCATAGTTCAAATAAAATGTTAAATTTGCACATCGGCATTAAGTAGTCCGATACACAGTCACTCTAGGATCCTGAGTCTAAGCAGGAAAGTCGTTGGCGGCACTTCGACCCCAGATAACTGGATTAGGACGAGGGTTACTGTCCTCCGGTGTGGCCTGGGTATGGTGGGATTTGTATGATGAACCTGGATAGTTCTGCCTGGATAGAATAATATCCAGGCCCAGTATGATTAGAAACATTTTTAACATTCTTTTTCTTTCTTTTTTATTATATTGTGTGTGTAAAGGAATACAGAAATCCCAGAATTCAACTGATAGCTAGCAAATGTAAACACCAATGCAGATAAAAGGAGACAAAAGTCATATTGCTATAATGAAGACAGTATAAGGATTTGCATCTACATTTAGCTCGAAGATGATGTTAAGTAAACGATTGCACCACCATTAAAAATATAGCTCAATACAGTAATGTTAAGGGGCCTATTTGACCAGTAAACGACCTCGGGGGCCCCAAGGGCATCACGTCACCTCATGGTGTACCCTGGAACGATCCTGCCAAATTCTATGGCTGTAGGTCGAAACCTGACTGAATTACAGTCAATGCCCTGCCAGCGACTTCAGGGGCCCCAATGGCATCAAATCTCACATCAAGGTGTACCCAAGACAAAGCCTGACAAATTTCGTGGTTGTAGGTCGAAAACTAACTGAAATACAGTCAATGCCCTGTCAGGGACCTCTGTGCTTGCGCAACATACTAATTACAGAACTTGGCAGCAGTTCGCCTTGGCAAATTCTGAAACAAACTGATTCAAGTCAAGTCAAGTCAAGTCAGATCTATTTATATAGCGCTTTTTACAATGGAGCATTGTCTCAAAGCAACTTTACAAGTTTAGATTATCTCCTAATAACTACGTCCATTCCCAAATTGAGCAAGTCTAGGGCGACAGTGGCAAGGAAAAACTCCCTGAGTGTTATAGGAAGAAACCTTGGGAGGACCAAGACTCAAAAAGGGGACACAACCTCCTTGGGTGGCATAGATGATAAATCTAAGAACGAAACTAAAGTCAGGGAGTCATAGTTCAATTAAATGTGAAGTATTCAACCTCGACCATTTTAAGTGGCCGGGTAATGATGGGGCTGGAGCTGATGACGGAAGCAAGCCTTGAATGGAGCTCCAGCAGATGAACATCATGTGGGTGGGGCTGGAACTTGCCGGAACACAGTTCGGAGAGAAAAACAGAAGATGTATTAGTTATTGATTGATCACAGTTCTATAACAATCCTTATGCCAGGTTAGGGCATGAGACCCCGCAGCATTAGCTATGCATCATAGGCTAGAAAGAAGGAGAACCTGTTGGAAACACATAAACAGCCAAAGAGGTATCACCTACATCAGACATTGGCAAACCCCCACGGGAGGCAGAGACGGCACCCCAACTTCTCTGATCACCATAAGACTCTTTTGACTATGATACCCCCAGCTCTGCCCTTATTCTAAGGCAAGGATGCACGGTCAAGTCCACGAGGAACCGAAGGCCCAGTTCCGCCCAAGACCGCCCACCTCGACACCTCCCGCTAAACGGACAATGCCGGCAGCCAGACATGACTCCAGACTCCGGCCCCATTGACCCAAGCCATGCTGCCTTGTCAATCTAGTCCAAAACGCTGGTGTAAATAGGTATGTCTTTAGCCTAGACTTAAAACTTTGGAGGGTGTCTGAATCTCGAACGAAAGTGGGAAGTTTATTCCATAGTTGGGGGGCCATGTATGAGAAAGCCTTTCCCCCTGCTGTGACTTTTTTAATTCTAGGAACTAAAAGAAGTCCTGCACCCTGCGAACGAAGTAGACGAGTTGGATTGTAAAACTCTAAGAGTTCACTCAGATAATGTCCAGACTTTCTATGGTTTTCTTGTGTGCCAAAATGATTACATCTTATAAGCTTTGATATGCGGAGAGAGGTGATAAAGCAGGACAAAGTAGAAGAGCTTTTACTTATTTGTAGTTATACAATTACAGACTGCTTTGTTAGTCCCCTTTACTCTGTTCTCTAATGGTCAGGACCCCCACAGGTACCACAGATCAGGTCTCATTCTCACTCTCAGCCCTGCAGTGACACTGATATGGAGGACGTGGACTGTGTGGACTGAAAATAGTCACCTACCAAAAATGTCCAGCCACCAGCAATGATTAGAGGATGACTAACGAGCTGTGCAACAAAAGATGAGCTGATGTCTCTGACTAAGTGCAGCAATATGGTAGACGTGTCGAACAAAGTGCACAGTGCATGAACACAGTGTTTAAAACTCCAGGATCACTGCTGTGACTGATCCAATCATACCAACACAACACGTACACTAACACACCGGCACCACATCGGTGTCACCGCAATGCTGAGAATGGTCCAGCACCCAGATAGTATCTGATCTGTGGTACCTGTGGAGGTCCTGACATTTAGAGAAGAGGGTAAAGGGGACTAATAAAATATGTAGAGAAACAGATGGACTACAATAAACTGTAGAACTACAAAGTGCATCTACTGTATATGGTATGCACTGAAGGTTTCAAACACCAAAGTATCCTTCTGAATCTTACGATTTATCGCCTACCACTACTGTACTGTAATGTTATGTTTATACTTTCTGCATTATTTTGGTTTTCATATTGAACTTATTGATTTGACTTATCTAGTACACATTCTGTCTTTGCTATATGTATTATAGCTCTTGCTTTGTGATGTGTAATCAGTTAAGTAGTCGTGTTTTAATCTGTGTACAGTATAGCCAAATTAAAGCAGAAAAAAAACAATTACATTTTTGAAAACAATCAAGTTCATGACAGCTTAAAATGGCATTAATAACACAGTCTATAAGTGACACTTTACAAAAGGTGATACAATATTTACACTGGCATTACAGTTGCACAAATACGACCTATTTGCACAACAAAGCCGAATACAGTATGTCATTTATCACAAACATTATCGCACTGGCCTGTTTGCTAGTGTCCGTTATGAGCTGCACTGGCTGGCTCAATCCAAATTTTGTTTTTAGCAGTCACAGAGTACACCAAGTAATGGCAGTAAAACCCCTACCATCATTATTCACTGATATAAACCTGTACAGAGTACAGAGAGTTCTGATTGGCTGAGAGTAGTGCGGATGCTAACATTCTGAGTCTAGATCAGATACTAGTCATTAAGTTAATTCATTAGGATTTTATTTAAATCCCATTAATTGTGTGTGCATGTTTTGCATATGGCGTCCATGCACTCCACTCCTGTGTGTGTTTTGGACAGCTGTATCTATGTAATAGGATTGACAGCCAGATTCAGCTCAGAAGTGCTGAAAGGCAACCATAACAGCACGTAATAACCACTCCTTACAACCAAAGTATGCAGAAGACTATCTCCGAAGGCACAGACCATCAACCCATGAAGCAGATGGGCTACAGCAGCTGAAGACCACAACGGGTGCCAATCCTGTCAGCCTGACGAAGCTACAGTTTGCAAACTCGCTGTTCTCAAAAGCACTGATCTCAAAGGGCATCCACAGTCACCAGATCTCAGTCTAACACAACATCTATTAACCTTTTTAACTGCATGATACCATCATGTCAATATGGATCAAAATCTGTGAGAACATCAGACTATTTAAGTATGGAACAATGTTTAAGAAATAATCAATTTATTCTGTTTGGATGAGTTGTTGATATTCACTAACAATGGAATGCAGTGTTTTCCTTTCTCCAAACATAACGCTTTTCTTTTAAACCAAAAAGTTCTATTTTGATCTCATCTGTCCACAAAACATTCTTCCAGTAGCCTTCTGGCTCGTCCACGTGATCTTTAGCAAACTGCAGACGAGCAGCAATGTTTTTTTGGAGAGCAGTGGCTTTCTCCTTGTAACCCTGCCATGCACACCACTGTTGTTCAGTGTTCTTCTGATGGTGGCCTCATGAACATTAACATTAGCCAATGTGAGAGAGGCCTTCAGTTGCTTAGAAGTTACCCTGGTGTCCTTTGTGACCTCACCAACTATTACACACCTTGCTCTTGGAGTGATCTTTGTTGGTCGACCACTCCTGGGGAGGGTAACAATGGTCTTGAATTTCCTCCATTTGTACACAATCTGTCTGGATGTGGATTGGTGGAGCCAAACTTTTTAAAGATGGTTTTGTAACCGTTTCCAGCCTGATGAGCATCAACAACTCTTGTTCTGAGGTCCAAATTTCGTTTCAAATTATTTCCTGCGTTTCGGTATGCGCGCATAAGGAAGCGTATCACTGATCCTAGAACTGTGATTAGTGTCAACATGACACGTTACGTCATTGCCACACCCTCACAGACAAAAGAGATGTGAAGCAACGTAACTATTTTCTGTGGAAAAAAGTAACACATTTCACTATTATCTTATTATTTTGCAAATTACATAATTTATACAATGGAAGGATATCGAAAAAGACCAAGGTCTGCTGTTGGGGATCATTTGAACTGGTTCTAGACAAACGAATAAAGAGACCTTCTGTTAGATCACTGACTGGACACTAGATGTCACTGTGGTGCAATGATTCAAACGTCTCACAAGCTCTAATGTTTTTCTGAATCATTGGTTTCATTTGCTTTGAGCTCTCAAAAGCCCCGCTTTTGCCATCACTAGTAACAGACCAACAGACTACCAACAGAAGGGCTAACAAGGAAACAAAGCTAAACATAAAACAAGTCACTGAAGAAAGCATGAGACAACACTAGGGAACATATATAAGAATAGCAAACCAGACAAGGAGCAAGAGGCAAACCCGGTAGGGAATCAGGAACACAGACAGGAGCCAAAAATCAACGGGAAAGTGAAAGAAGCCAGACAAAGAAATGAACAGGAAGAGGGATATTTATAGAAAAGGACAGCAGGAAAACTAAATAAAACGTAGCATAATATATAAAATAAACTACTTTAAATTAACCTTACAATAACCCATGAAATAAAGTAGAATAAAGTAAACAAACATATTATACTCTATATAATAGCTACAGAACAAATAGATACTTACTCTTAAAGTTACAATGTAAGAATTATAAACTTATCTTAATGCAAGCTAAATATCTGCATAAGGAGTAGGTTTATGAATCACTTGGTTAGATGATAAAGGACATTTGTTTCAGTGGAAGCCAGGAGGTGTGCCTAGTCATCTGGCAGAAGGCCGAACCAGTGGAGTCTGCAGGGTTTGACTCAGAGAAACAAAAGCATCCACCCTCTCCGAAACTCACTCCCTTGTGGGTTCTGGACACCGTTGTTTGCTGCAAACACACACAAGAGTGGAGAGTGAATGAAGATCTCATCAAAGTTCATGATATCTGGTTATTCAATGACTGTACGTCAATAAAGCGTGGACGAAATCTTACCACATAGTCCAGGAAGGCGAGCGGACCACAGAGGTGCCGGAGAATTCAGTGTTCAGGTGGGTGTTCCCCTCTGAGACCCCTCTGAGTCTGAAAGAGCAGGGGTGTTTCATATTGCAGTTATTCTGGTACACAGGTGTGTTTTACTACTGAGGAACGTAGCTGGAAACTGCTCCAATTAGAAACAACATCAGCTTCACCCTGATGCAGGCCACAGCCTTAACATTGGCAGCATACATGGAGGAAGCAGCAAGAGAAAAAGAATAGAGTGAAATATATAAATGTCAAAGAAAGAAAGACTATTTAAGCTGCTAGAAAGATTCAGATCTAGAAAGATAACACCTCGCTGTACCTTAGGCTGAAGTTCATAAAAGTCATACAGTGGGGCAAAAAGTATTTAGTCAGCCACTGATTGTGCAAGTTCTCCTACTTAAAAAGATGAGGGAGGTCTGTAATTTTCATCATAGCTACACTTCAACTATGAGAGACACAATGAGGAAAAAAATCCAGGAAATCACATTGTAGGATTTTTATTTTGAAAGAATTTAATTGTAAATCAATGGGGAAAATACGTATTTGGTCACCCCACAAAAAGCAAGATTCTGGCTCTCCAGACCTGAAACTTCTTCTTTAGAAGCTCTTCGTCCTCAACTCAATTACCTGTATTAATGGCAACCTGGTTTTGACCTTCGTTTTTATCTGTAATAACAAGAACACTGTCCACAGCCTCAAAACAGTCAAGACTCAAAACTCAACAATGGCCAAGACCAAGAGCTGTTGTGAAGGAACCCGGAAGAAGATTGGAGACCTGCAGCAAGGCTGGGAAAGAGTTGAATAAATAATCGGCAAGCAGGTGGTGTGAATAATCAAAATGGGGAGCAATTGTAAGAACATGGAAGAACATCACAAGACCATGATAATCTCCGATTCTGGGGGGGCCCCAAGCAAGATCTCATCTGTGGGGTCAAAATGATCATGAGAACGATGAGGAACAAAATCCAGAAACTACATGGAGGGACCTGATGAAATGACCTGCAGAGGAGCTGGACCAAAGTAACAAGGCTACCATCAGTTAACAACTACGCCAGAGGGACTCGATCCTGCAGTGCCGGGTGCCCCCCCCCCTGCTAAGCCAGCAGTACAGTCCAGGCACTCGAAGTTTGCCAGAGAGCTTTTATGGATGATTCCAGAAGAGGAGGGGAGAATATCATGTGGTTCAGGATGAAACCAAAATAGAACTTTTGATAAAAAACTCAACTCGACCGGTTTGGAGGAAGAAGAATCTGAGTTCCGTCCCAAGACACCATACCTATTGTGAACCCCATCGGGGGTGGCAACTCATGCTTGGGGCTTTGTTTTTCTGCCAACCAAAGGGACCGGGAGACTGATCCGGTTAAGGGAAAAATGAACGGGGACAGGTATCGTGAGATTTTAGCCAACCCCCTCCTCAGTGAGAGCATTGAAAGATGGACACATGGATGGGTCTTCCAGCATGACAATGATCCAAACACCAACGCTCAGGCAACGAGGAGTGGCTCCGTTAAAAAGCAATTCAAGGACCTGTAGTGGCTAGCCAGTCTCAGACCTCAGCCCATAGAACATTTGTGGGCGAGTTGAAAGTCCGTGTGCCCCAAAATCACTGCCTTAGAGGAGATCTGGCATGGAGGAATGGGCCAAAATACCAGGACCAGTGTGTGCAAACCTGGTTGAAGATAACAGGAAAAACGTTGGACCTCTGTCATTTCCAACAAAGGTTATGTTACAAAGTACGAGGTGAAACTTTTGTTATGACCCAAATACTTATGGCCACCCCATAATTTAAATAAATTATTTTAAAAATCCTTAAATGTGGATTTCCTGGTTTTTTCTCTTTTGTCTCTCATAGTTAAAGTGTACATATGATGAAAATTACAGAACTCTCGCAATCTTTTAAGTAGGAGAACTGCCCCAATCGGTGGCTGATAATGGCTGACTAACTACTTTTTTACCCACTGTAGCAGGTGAGATTGGGAGCAAGTGTGCGAGTGAGAGGATTGGGGCGGGACAAGAGGGGCTGGAGGAGGAGCGCGATCGGGGATCCGAGACTTCGGGGAGGCGAGTGTCAGGGGCACGATAGAGAGCGTGGAAGCTCTAGTGATTTCCTGGATTTTTTTCTCATTTTGTCTCTCATAGTTAAAGTGTACCTATGATGAAAATTACAGACCTCTCTCATCTTTCTAAGTAGGAGAACTTGCACAATCGGTGGCTGACTAAATACTTTTTTACCCCACTGTAGCTCTTGCCTCTGTTCTCCAGTGGGGGTTTGACTTACCAGTGATGTCATGCAAGGTAACCTGGATTGCTGGGAGAGTTTTCTTGACAGGCCAGATTGAATTATGCTGGCATGCCCAGCAAGTGTCACACAGCTTCTTGAGATTTACGCACTGTGCTGTTGGTTCAAGTTCTTTTTGTTTTTACATTAAAAAGTTCATGCACCACCGACCCAGAAAGAAACTTGTTGAGCATTTGTAGTCTCTCAAAAAACTGCTGCAGCTTTGGCATTATGCACACAGTCCACTAAAACCCAAGTTCAGCTTATGTGCATGGCAGTGTATATAAATTGCCTTTGGCACCTCCTTCCTGAACTTCTTCTCCTTCACTTATTTCTTTTCTTATCAAATCAGCCATTAAAGATCTCTTTTGTATGTCATGATGAAAGTATTTGGCATTTGATGTCTTGTTCGCCAACTTCCTATTCACTGTTCCATCAAACATTCCAATGACAAGCAGAAGCTCGCAAAAATTACCTCGATTAGATGACTCCTCAATCTAACAGTGACCTCACTGTGTAATCCCCTGGCAAGCTGTATAGCGCAGGTGTTCCACCACAGACTTCATGTACTTTTGGTTCTCCATAACCAACGCCAAATGTCCCTTGTCAAGCATGTTTGCTATTTTTGAGCCGTTTGTCTGTTTTCGTTTCTGTAAGATGACCTCGCAAATTTGTGTCCCACACCTTCATGATTACTCTTCAGAGATGCCGATGCTTTTCGCCAGTTCTTGAACCCATTGCTGATAAACGCGGGCTCCAAATGAAATCCGTGCCCTTGTTTTAAAAAATGCCAACAAGCAAAGCAAAACGCTGCGTCTTGGCCCACGCTGTATTCTAGCCATGCATACTGATCCAACCAGCTTTTGTTAAAACTTCTCTGCTGCTTCTCAAATAGCCGTGCGGCGTATTTCTGAAGAACTGGCCGTCTTGGGGATGACTGCTAATATCACATGCAGCAAAGCTAACTTCTGCCGCAGAAAACGCAGGCAGGTCCCCTTCCTCAACTGTAATTAATAATATGTATATTAATATTTAATATTTAATAACCTACATTATAGTTTTAAAGTATACAATGTCAGAGATAAATAAAGCATCTGATATATTGCTTTGTTTCCAACGTCATTAATATAGTGTCCAGAACCGTAATACGCCATCTAGTGGACATTCGCTGTAAATTTGCTGATTCATTTATTGTTTTGGGTCGCGAGGAGCCGGGGCCTTACCGGCAGCAAGGCAGGCAGCAGCCCTAGACAGGGCAGGGCACACACACACACACACACACACACACACACACACACACACACACCAGGCCAATTTAGAGATGTCAGTTGACCTTGTTAAAAAAAAAACCAGACAGAGATGGGGAAAACATGCAAACTCCACATGGAGTCTTTTACAATACACTGAAATGAATACCTAAAATAATACTAGAAACATGATAATGAACACTTAAATGAAAGTACTGTATCAAAAAGGAGATTTCAGTGAGGTTTTTGATGTAGCACAAAACTAAAAATGAGCATAGCATTGATCTATTTAAGTTAAGCATAAATCCTATAGCCTCACAAGTGAGAACTAACCCCAGAGCGCCAATCTATGCAAGATACATGCACTCAGATGTGGGAAGAACATACAAACTCCACACAGTCGTTTTCACATGTTGTGTTTCAAAATTCCCCACACTTTCTCTACTGGGGACAGGTCAGGACTGCAGGCAGAAAAGTACACAGAGATTTGTACTTTTCTGTACAATGTGCTTTTCTGCATTAATGCTGCCTTCACGGAAGTGTAAATGACCTTTGCCAAGTGCACTGACATTAACCCGTACCATGACAGACCCTGGCTTTAGGACTTGTTGCTGATAAAAATCGGGCGCATGTGGTTATTGTGGTCACCTCACAGCTCCAGAGATCCTCTGTATATTCCTGACTTCAGTCCGTGTGGAGTTTGGATGTCCTCCCCGGGTCTGTGTGGGTTTACTCTGGGTACTCCATTTTTTGCCACTATCCTAAGACATGCATTAGGTTAATTGGTTGCTCTAAATTGCCCCCGTATGAATGAGACTGACTAGTATCGATGTAACTTTGCTCCTGTTGTGAATAGCCACTGATGTGACATGAAACAAACGCACACAAAAAAAAAAAGATCTGGAATACTGATCTGACTGACCATCTGGCTTCTTCTTTGCACAGTAAAGTTTTAAGTGGCATTTGTGAATGTCACTCTGTATTGTAATGCCTGCAAAAGATTTGCCAAAGTAATCCCTTGCCCATTTGGTTATATCAGACGTTGATGAATGGTTCTTGATGCAGTGCCATATTATTCTTTATGCACTGAAATTCCCCCAGATTCATGATATTATGCACTGTAGAGGGAGAACTATGTAAATCCCTTTCAGTGTTTCTTTGATTAACATTGCTTTGATCATTTCAATAATTTTCTCATGCATTTATTGACAAACTGGAAATCCTCTTCCCATCTTTGCTCCTCAAAGTCTCAGCCTTTCGTGGATACTGCTTTTAAATCAAATAATTTTTACAATCACCTGTTTGAAATCACAACCTTACACTCAGGGCATCATGTGGCAGCCAACAGTAGCACCTTGGCAGAAGTAGGATTTGAACCCTGGACCTTCCGGTCCATAGTCCAGTACTTTAACTACCCCCATATCTTCGGTCCATACTGTTTGCGATTAAATAAAAGTCAAAGTAAATGCAAGACACACATTTTTCGGTCCCAACTTTTTCTGATTTGGGTTTGGATTGAAAAGTGGTTCCACCGGTAACCCAGTAACAAATAAAAAAAAACAAATAAAATAAAATAAATAAAATAAAATACTTTCCACACATAGCTTATTCATAGTAAAAAAAATCTTTACAGAAAAAACTAAAATCCAAGCAACCTAGAACTAAAAACTGGTTTAGTTAATTAAAAAAGAAAAAGAAATGAGCATAGCTTTTTCACATAATGATTTGACTGTTTAATGTCAGCTTAAGACGTGAGAAATCATATGTAAATGAAAAAATATTCCACTCTTTGCTAGTCTTACAGTCAGTCAATATCAATATTTGCTTTTAAATTTCGGACCAGTTAATGAGAGACAAACAACTTTCCAGTGATAACGTATGTATTTATTCAAAACAACTCCGCAACTTTCAACTCATAACTAAAATGATTTAATGGTAGAACTGCAACTAAAATCGATTTTTTTTAACTAACACTGTAAAAAGCATATTACGTAGCGTGCTCCATGTGATGAGAGAATCGTTGCCTGGGCGTTAGGCAGCAGGCTAACAGCGTCAGGGTAACTTGAGTTCCTGTACTTTGGTTTCTACCCGGATGACTTTGCTGGACACACGGCTTTGCTGTGCGGCCGGTTGAGATGGCGCTCAGTGTTTGAGTAACGTAGGGCCCGCGTTATCGTTTCTCTTTATAAAGCTTGCTTGGGAAGAAACAGGAGAGGAAATGGACGGCGGGAAACCAAACCTGGCTCTAGTTTATCAGGCCGTGCAGGCGCTTTACCACGACCCGAACCCGTCCGGAAAGGAGCGAGCGTCGGTGTGGCTGGGAGAGCTGCAGAGATCGGTAAGGCTGTGTATGAGAGCGAGCATTGATGGGAGGGAATGCTAACCTGGGCCTGTGGAGCGCTATAGGCTCTGTCCCAAATGACTCGACACTCCCTACACTGCTATATAGGGCATACAGTTCGAACCTGTTCACTATGTGTAGCGTGCTGTGTGCGCGTTCGGGAAGGCGATTTTTAACTCGGAAGTCATTTCACGCCTTTTTTTGTAAAGAGAACCAGCTGTCGCTAGATAAGGCATGCTTAGAACTCGTGTTGTTAGGAGTGCTTCAACGTGCTTCTCTGGCCAAAACGAACGAGTTATCCGAGCAAAAATCCCTTCAGTCTGTCGGGCGACATGAACAATTTAGGGGACTCGTCTGCGCCAATGAACACGCGAGACCAAGCGAGCTAATTAGCAACTCTCAATGTTGTTGCTACTGCTGCTAGCCTGTTAGCTTAGTCGCTAAGTAAGACTGCAAGGAAGACGCTGCTCAAGTGGTTTGAATTAAAAATGTCCACTATAAATAGTACCAAATTCCAGCTATGTGTTTTTGAAGTTGTTTAACTCCCATAAACGGTGTTGGGGCAGTTGAAGCAGCGCGGCTCTTCCGTACCCCACCTCCTACTCGGCTGATTAGGATAGTTTTGTGGCTCTTAATCAGAGGTCAGATCAGAGGTCTGTCTATGAAACCATTGCAAACCTCCTTTCTCATCTGTGTGCTCCTAAAGGCTGAGCTGTAAAAGTAGCTCCTCCATATGTAACACTGCGTATGTAACTTCGGTTTCTCAGAGGCGGCAGTCTAATTTATGGAAATCAGACTGGAGATTTGAATAGTTCCGTCTTCCTAGTCTGTCAAACCGAGCCTCAGTTTGTATTTAAACGCACCGCTGTCGTTATACACATATTGGCGGCGGTTTCTTATGCTTGTTGTTCCGCCTTTTCGAGGCTTCTTTAGTTCCTTTAACACGCACGTTCCTCAAGAAGTTGCGAGTTTGTGTTTGTCTGATGAAACGCAGAATCATTTCACAGGTTTGCGCCCCCCGTTGATCAAAACGGGCGATGCTTGTATGAATGAACACACCTTTTATTCTCTAAAGAGCAAATGCTTCAGGCAAAACTAGGGCCACGATAACGTGAATGAATTTTTGGGACTGTGGTAGCCTAGTGGTTGAGGTACTGGGTTCAAATCCCACCTCAGCCAAGCTGCCACTGTTGGGTCCTTGAGCAGGGCCCTTAACCCACAATTGCTTGGGTTGTAAGACTGTACCAATTGTAAGTCGCGCTGGATAAGGGCGTCTGCTAAATGCTGTACATGTAAATGAAGTCACTGTCGGTAACTACACATAAAGAAGAAACATAGTAGTGTAACAACAAAGTGCAACACGAGAGGAGAACGTATGTTAAGTAGTCAGTACTGGGCGAATTGTACCGTGCCTGAGCACATTTGACTCTCAAAATCTGGTTCGTTTGACTAGTGTGATCCGTACTGTGCTCATGGCAGTAAAACAACAACATGAACGCATCAGGTGGTGGGTATTGGAAAGGACTGTATGATGCGCATGCGTATATGGCTCACGATACGATTATATCATGCGATACGATGCGTATATAATCCGAGTCGTCTGAATACATCATGTCTCATTGATAATTTGGCGGGCAAATTGAGCCAAAACACTTTACTTCAACTCTGTAAGAGCGGAGATTGTAGTTGACACCCCATTAAAAATGTGCTTTTTCTTCCTTAAAAAAATCGATATTTTGACATGAAACTCAATGTAGTATATCACGAACATAAACTTTGCGATATATATCTCTATCAATTTTTTAGCACAGCCCAAGATGCCCATTTTAACTCCAGCAAACGACGTCTTTGTGAGGGATGAAGTTGATTCAGTTGGTTTTTGTTGATGGGACTAAAACTGGTCTTCAGTCCAGCTGTGAATCCATTAAGATCCGGGACGTTTGATTTAAAGGACTGACTTCGTTTCGCTTTTCCAGCACTTCCAAATCTTAAAGGTGATAAACCTTTGGCTCAGGTTGGCCATTGATAGCTTCATCTTCCAAATTTCAGTCGTTTTCAAATCAATATATTATATAAACTAATTATAGCTTTCATTTTGGCCGTGTTTTTCTTGTCATTATAACTTGGCTGCTTTTTAGGGTGGGGGTCATTGTAGAGTGTCAGTCAGAGTGCCACTATTCTCAGTAATGTCACAGGAAAATCGTCTCTCAGCCAATCAGATTGAGGGGTCGGAGCTAACTGGTATGATTTAATATAGATTCTGCATGGAATATGATAGTTGTACGTCTGTATTGTGCAGTGCTGATTACTGTCTGATGTACCTGGAAATCGCATTTCCTCTGAACTCATCAAGACAGACAAAAAAAGAAAGTGTTAAGATGTGTGGCACAGTGGTTAGCGCTGTTGCCTTACAGCTCCAGAGATGTGGGTTGGGTTCCAGCCTGGCTGCTGCCTGTGTGGAGTCTGTATGTTCTCCCTCTTTGCTCTTGGTTTGTCTGCTTGCTGTGTTCATGAACTTTTCCATAAGTCTGCCATTACGTTATTGTGATATTGGCTCGCAGTCTTAATGCAGTCTCTTTAGCACGTGCAACACTTTTCCTGTAAGTAGAATTTGTCCGTCCTTCTTTTCTCAGGTCTGATGTGGTCTATATAAGCATGCACTAACCCTGTTATATCGGACACCCAGGAGTTACTCAGACATAACCTGTATGTGGGAAGTGATGTACTTGGCTAATCATGTTGATTCTTAGTGGTGATTTTTACAGGCATTGGTACTTCGGTTCTTGTCGTTAATTTGTTACAGAAGACTTGTTGAGAACCAAAAACTAGGCGTACCGAGCAAAATTTTTCCCATAAGGAATTAGTTAATAAAATGAATCCGTTCCAGACCCCCAGAAAATCCACACTGTATAAGGCATTATATGCATTAATGGAGTTGTGTTGTACAGGCGCTCCCTGATTTATGAAGGGGATATGTTCCGACAAATCCATCATAAGGTAAATGTAACATGGACTGGGGAGTTTAACGAGTGTTTGGTGTATCATAGCGGAGACGAGGCGGAAGTCGACTTATTCGCATTTTCCGGTCCACCTTAAATGACCGCTGTTACATTATGGCACTTGTAGATGAAGATTCCGCTTCGTGATAAGTAAAACACTTAAATTAACCTAAAAATAATTCTAAAATAATTAACACAACACTTATTTTATAATAAAGTGTTGAAAAATGTCATGTAATGGATTGAAAGTGCAAAACACTTACTCTTTTCAGTGACTAACTTCAGTTCCTGTTTTACTTTTGGTTTCCTTTCTGCTGGCTATTATCTAACCTGTTGTGAATCTGAACTACTGAATCACGAATCGAGTTTCGAACGAAACGAGTCACGCGACTCGACTTAAGTTTAAGCAGGTGTGCCGAGTACCCAGCAATCGACAAGAAGAGAGACACCTCAGAACCTAATTCGACAAGTTCCCGAGGTGGTAGAGAACCGAGGCACCACTGTACTTGTTTAAAAGTGATCAATGGTTACTATGACTGTAACATAAAGTGGGGCAAAAAAGTATTTAGTCAGCCACTGATGGTGCAAGTTCTCCTATTTAGAAAGATGAGAGAGGTCTGTAATTTTCATCATAGCTACACTTCAACTATAAGAGACAAAATGAGGAAAAAAAATCCAGGAAATCACACTGTAGAATTTTTAAAGAATTTAATTGTAAATTATGGTAGAAAATAAGTATTTGGTCACTAACAAAAGTTCAACTCAATACTTTGTAACCTTTATTGGCAATGACAGAGATCAAAAGTTTCCTGTAAGTCTTCACCAGGTTGGCACACACTGTAGCTGGTATTTTGGCCCATTCCTCCATGCAGATCTCCTCTAGAGCAGTGATGATTTGGGGCAACACGGACTTTCAACTCCCTCCACACATTTCTTATGGGGCTGAGGTCTGGAGACTGGCTAGGCCACTCCAGGACCTTGAAATGCTTTTTACGGAGCCACTCCTTCGTTGCCTGAGCGGTGTGTTTGGGATCATTGTCATGCTGGAAGACCCAGCCACGTTCCATTTTCAATGCTCTCACTGATGGAAGGAGGTTTTAAAATCTCACGATACATTCTTCCCTTAACACGGATCAGTCGTCCTGTCCGCTTTTCAGAAAAACAGCCCCAAAGCATGATGTTTCCACCCCCATGCTTCACAGTAGGTATGGTACAACTCAGCATTCTTCTTCTTCTTCTATTTTAGTTTCATCTGACCACATGATATTCTCTCAATCCTCTTCTGGATCATCCATATGCTCTCTGGCAAACTTCAGACAGGCCTGGACAAGCCATGTACTGGCTTAAGCAGTGGGACACGCCTGGCACTGCAGGATCCGAGTCCCTGTTGGCGTAGTGTGTTACTGATGGTAGCCTTTGTTACTTTGGTCCCAGACTTCCATTTTCTTACAATTCCACAGTTGATTTATTCACACCAACCTGCTTGCCTATTGTAGATTCACTCTTCCCAGCCTGGTGCAGGTCTGCAATTTTCTTCTTGGTGTCCTTCAACAGCTCTTTGACCTTGGCCATGGTTGAGTTTGGAGTCTGACTGTTTGAGGCTGTGGACAGGTGTCTTTTGTACAGATAACGAGGTCAAACAGGTGCCATTAATACAGGTAATGAGTGGAGGACAGAAGAGGTTCTTAAAGAAGTTGTTACAGGTCTGTGAGAGCCAGAAATCTTGCTTGTTTGTTCCTGACGAAATAATTATTTTTCACTCTGATTTACAATTAAATTCTTTTAAAAAAATTCTACAATGTGATTTCCTGGATTTTTTTTCTCATTTTGTCTCTCACAGTTGAAGTGTAGCTATGATGAAAATTACAGACCTCCCTCATCTTTCTAAGTAGGAGAGCTTGCACAATCAGAGGCTGACTAAATACTTTTTTGCCCCACTGTACATTTGCGTGCTGTAGGCATTGCTGTCAGAGTTATTGTGTAAATGGTAGGGGTGTTTTGATACACAAAGTAATTTTTTTTTTGGTTATGATACGAGCTGTGAATGGAATACATTAAGATTTTATTTTGAAAATCTTTACTGAGCCGTTCGTCAATCGGCACTACTGAGATTCAGTCATCTGCTTAGCAGGAGAGCCAGTTGCAGTTAGACCAACAGTTCAGGCATGCTGTAGTTGTACATATGCGACATCTAGCAGCCGATTGTGTAATAGTTTCTGTCCTCCATCTAGATTCTTTAAGCTCGGTGGGTAGCACTGCCACCTCACAGCAAGAAGGTCATGGGTTGTATCCCAGGGTGGAGCGGCCTGGGTCCTTTCTGTGTGGAGTTTCCATGTCCTCCCCTTGTGTGTGTGTATGTGGATTTATTCCGGGAGCTTCGGTTTCCTCCCACAGTCCAAAGACATGCCTGTTAGGTTAATTGATTGCACTAAATTGCCATTGACTTGAGTGTGTGTGTGTGTGTGTGTGTGTGTGTGTGTAAGGAAAGAGCATATAATCTCACAACAGAGATTTTAAGCACTGAGCAGCATCAGAAACGGGTAAGCTTGATGCTGTTTTTGTTAATGTGAGGAAACAATAAATATATAACTAGATGGCGAAAGTTCGTGGACGAACTTTGAGGTTGGCTTGAAAAAGCGCCCTTACCCGTGAGACCAAAATGCATTTAATGTCACCTCAGATTGCACCCGGGACCAAGCCTGAAAAAATTTCATGGCAATAAGTCAAAAACTGACTGAGTTACGGTCATTGGCCCACCAAGGGGCGCTAGTGCCCACCCGGGGTCCACAGGGGCCCCATGGGCATCACATGTCACCTCAGATTGCAGCCGGGACCAAGCCTGCCAAATTTCGTGGCCGTAGGTCAAAAACTGACTGGGTTACGGTCATTGGCCCACCCAGGGTCCACAGGGGCCCCATGGGGATCACATGTCACCTCAGATTGCACACGGGACCAAGCCTGCCGAATTTCATGGCAATAGGTCAAAAACTGACTGAGTTACGGTCATTGGCCCACCCAGGGGCGCTAGTGCCCACCCGGGGTCCATAGGGGCCCCATGGGGATCACATGTCACCTCAGATTGCACCCGGGACCAAGCCTGCCAAATTCTTTGGCCGTAGGTCAAAAACTGACCGAGTTACGGTCATTGGCCCACCCAGGGGCCCCAGTACCCAGCCGGGGTCCAGAGGGGTCCAATGGGCATCACATGTCCCCTCAGATTGCACCCGGGACCAAGTCTGCCGAACTTTGTGGCTGTAGGTTGAAAACTGACTGAGTTACAGTCAATGGCCCACCCAGGGGACCCAGTGCCCAGCTGGGGTTCTCAGGGGCCCCATGGGCATCACATGTCAGCTCAGATTGCACCCGCGACCAAGCCTGCCAAATTTCGTGGCAATAGGTCAAAAACTGACTGTGTTACGGTCGTTGGCCCACCCATGGGCCCCAGTGCACAAAGCTAACGCGATCAGCCCACTAGGCCTTCGTAATAAAATGTCTCTGGAAGCCCTAGACATCCTGGATGTGAACACTAAATGCCCTTTAATACCCCCATGGAGAATCATTAAACCCAAGGTACTCTCCCTACAACCTATCAAAGCCAGTTCATGGAAATCTTAGAAACCCACCCAAACCACCAAATCATCTACACTGACGGGTCCAGAACAGAACTCCATGTAGGAGCAGCAATGTACTCCACTGAGTACCAACACAGCATTCGCCTCCCCCAACACAGTTCCATCTTCACAGCGGAAGCCCATGCCATTCTCCTAGCAATAAATTGCATCCAAATAACCCCACACAAGTATTTCCTAATATGCACCGAGTCTAAATCCTGCTTACAAGCACTGACATCCCTACAAACGCATCATTGTAGAACTCCTATCGAAGGACAAAGACAAAGAGCGGGGAGTCTACACCACGTATTGCTGGATCCTCGGCCATTGTAACATAATGGGTAATCAGAAAGCAGACAACCTAGCCAAAAAAAGCTGCTGAAAAAGAAATAGCCTGTTGCTTTGTCCCACTCACTGACGCCCTCTACAGGGTCAGAACACTTTGCCAAAACATGTGGCAGGAAGAATGGAGCCAATGCACATCAAACAAACCACACAAAATCAAACCAAGGCTCGAGAGGGCTCCCACTTACTACCCTTTAAAAAGATCAGCTCTAACAAGATGCTGCATAGGCCATTCGACCCTAACACACTGCCACCTCCTCTTTGGGGAAGATGCACCATCCTGTCAAACCTGTCTTTCACAACTAACAGTAAAACATCTATTAATAGACTGCCCCGTAACGACACCAGGAAAAAATACTACAAAGACGACAATATGAAAGATCTGTTTGAACAAAACCCCCCAGCAAAGATCCTGAATCTTTTTGGCCTACCTCAAGGTCAAAGATCAACTATAGCGCAGTTACTGATTCGTACTTTTTGATAGGAGCAGAAATATTTTAAACCTGTGCAATGCCATGTACATAGCCTGTTAGTGAGCTGGAATGGCAATAAACACAAACAATCTCTATAGTGCAAAGCTAGAGAGAATATTTAGATAAGTCCTTCAGAAGAGAGTGTGGATCCTGATGTGCCTGGACCATACCCTTCAAAAAAGAAAGCAGCAATGGTAGAGCTATTTGGTGACTTATTTTATTTTAGTTATTTTTTAACCCCAGCAAAGCAAGCCATGTTTTCTTTCTTCATTTTGTATTGAAAATGTATCGTACCGTGGAGCAAAAACAGCAATACGTATCTCATCATGAAATTTCTGTATCGTTGTACCCCTAGCAAATGGCAATATTTGTTTTTAAACAACGCTATTGCATTTTTGCTGCTTCACATTGTCAAGCCCATACTTTGGAATTTGTAAAAGTTGTCACCTGTTTACTCTTACAAAAGTACCTAATAATATTAATATTTTTGCATTACAACAAGGGGTGGCTTGGTGGGTAGCACCATCGCCTCACAGTGAGAAGGTCCTGGGTTCTCAGGTGGAGTGGCCTGGGACCTTTCTGTGTGGAGTCTGCATATCCTTCCTGTGGGTTTTTTGCTCTTGGAGTGATCTTTGTTGGGTGACCACTCCTGGGGAGGGTAACAATGGTCCTGAATTTCCTCCATTCGTACACAATCTGGCTGACTGTGGATTGGTGGAGTCCAAACTCTTTAGAGATGGTTTTGTAACCTTTTCCCAGCCTGATGAGCATCAACAACTCTTTTTCTGAGCTCCTCAGAAATCTCCTTTGTCCGTGCCATGATACACTTCCACAAACATGCTGTGAAGAGCAGACTTTGATAGACCCCTGGTCTTTAAATAAAACAGGGTGCCCACTCACACCTGATTGTCATCCCATTGATTGAAAACACCTGACTCTAATTTCACCTTCAAATGAACTGCTAATCCTAGAGGTTCACATACTTTTGCCACTCACTAATATGTAATATTGGATCATTTCCCTCAATAAATAAATGACCAAGTATAATTTTTTTGTCTCATTTGTGTAACTGGGTTCTACTTTATCTACCTTTAGGACTTGTGTGAAAATCTGATGATGTTTTAGGTCATATTTATGCAGAAATATAGACAATTCTAAAGGGTTCACAAACTTTCAAGCATCACTGTAACTGGTACAGTAAGGCTCTGTTTTTCATGCTGAGGAAGCAGGACAAAATCATCAGAACAAACACTTATCTTGACTTTTGATAGTCCACAGCCACCAGAAAAACTCCATTGTGATTCCAGCAACATGCTGTAAAGGTTTCTGTGTCGGAGACATGTTTGTGTTCAAAATAGATAACAAAGGCCTTAGTAGTGTCCCTAGTCCATCAGTCAGTAATGCGGTATTTAGAGAGCCTATCTTGTTGACTTGCTAAGTAGCACTCAAAACACTGCCGAAACCTATAACGCTTTCTTCTTATGTCAGCAAACAAACGCTTAAACATGGCTCTTAAACAAACCAGAGTGCATGAAATAGTCGTAATGTAAACAGATATTATTGTTCAATCTGTTACGTCTTAGAGCTTAAGAGACAGGTGCCTATTTTTGTGTGATGTATTTTCACTCCGGTAAGACATCCCGAATTCTGTGAGTTGATCATTACTTTCAATCAGTCTCAAAAGTTACTGCGTTCATAATTGGATGCCAATCAGGTGTGAGTGGGCACCCTGTTTTATTTAAAGAACAGGGATCTATCAAAGTCTGCTCTTCATAACACGTGTTTGTGGAAGTGTATCATGGTACGAACAAAGGAGATTTCTGAGGACCTCAGAAAAAGAGTTGTTGATGCTCATCAGGCTGGAAAAGTTTACAAAACCATCTCTAAAGAGTTTGGACTCCACCAATCCACAGTCAGACAGATTGTGTACAAATGGAGGAAATTCAAGACCATTGTTACCCTCCCCAGGAGTGGTTGACCAACAAAGATCACTCCAAGAGCAAAGGCGTGTCATAGTTGGCGAGGTCACAAAGGACCCCAGGGTAACTTCTAAGCAACTAAAGGCCTCTCTCACATTGGCTAATGTTAATGTTCATGAGTCCACCATCAGAAGAACACTGAACAACAATGGTGTGCATGGCAGGGCTGCAAGGAGAAAACCACTGCTCTCCAAAAAGAACATTGCTGCTCATCTGCAGTTTGCTAAAGATCAGGTGGATGAGCCAGAAGGCTATTGGAAGAATGTTTTGTGGATGGATGAGACCAGAAAGGAACTTTTTGGTTTAAAAGAACAACGTTATGTTTGGAGAAAAGAAACGCTGAATTCCAGCATAAGAACCTTATCCCATCTGTGAAACATGGTGGTGGTAGTATCATGGTTGGGCCTGTTTTGCTGCATCTGGGAAAGTATACTGAAAGCAAAGGTTCACATACTTTTGCCACTCACTAATATGTAATATTGGATCATTTTCCTCAATAAATAAATGACCAAGTCTAATATTTTGTCTCGTTTGTTTAACTGGGTTCTCTTTATCTACTTTTAGAAGTTTATGATGTTTTGATGTTTATGCAGAAATATAGAAGACTTTGCGCAGTGTTGCAAATCATCAGTATGAGATATGGGGGGGGGGGGGGATTAATGCTTCAGCAATGTCGCAACATTTATTTAATTGAAGGATTGCTTTCTATTTGCTTTGAAGGTGCACGCGTGGGAGATATCAGACCAGCTGTTGCAGCTGAAGCAGGATGTGGAGTCCTGCTACTTTGCAGCACAGACCATGAAGATGAAGATCCAGATATCATTCTATGAGCTTCCGCCAGAGACGCATCTTGCTCTGCGTGACTCACTGCTCTCCCACATCCAGAACCTTAAAGACCTGTCTCCCATTATCGTCACTCAGGTAACAGATTAGCGACTGGTCACAAAATACCCAAGACATTTTATGCTATTTGGTCAACGGATGCATTATGACGTATTCGTGATATGTTGCATATGGTCAGTGTTACCTAGATAAGGCATATTTTTGATCCAGGTATTCGCCTCTTAATGTCCACGAACACGATATGAAAACATTTAGTACAATGCAGTGATTCTTCTCTTTGTGTCTTTTATAAAACTTGAGTCACTTGGCGAAAAGGGAAATTAAATGAAAGTTGGTGGTTTCTGCTTTCAAGACTGTGATTCCCTTTTCTGTCAGCAGATGTGGCATGGCTTTCACTTGTACTAGTTTTCTGTCATTCAGATGCATCTTAGATACACAGGTAGTCCTCGATTTACCATGGTTATACATTCTGACAAATCCATGTTGCATTTAATATACATACACGGCTGTAATTGATTTGAAGAGAAATGCCCGAAAAATTCTGGCTATCACGAAGATCTGGCGTCCCGCTGTCAGAGAAGTCGCGATGAAACGTTGTGATGCTGCAATAAAGATCAGGCATTATGAAAGTATAGACTCTTATCGTTCTTAATAAATTGGGTTCCAGGACACCATGGTAACTGTATTGAAATATTGTGACCTGTTTAATAAACGCTTCATGTGCTGGTTTTACCTGCTTAAAGCATGGCTGATGCAGTCAGAAGACCGCATTATTCAGACAAGAATGCTGCTAGTGACACACAATGGTCGCTAGATGGCGCAAGAAGCTTGGTTACAAGATCGGCCTCCTGTTCGACCTGTGATGTCATATTTCCTTATATAACTTTTCTAGTATCATTCGTTTCCCCTTTTGTGATCAGTGTTGTGAGGCTTTTAGACTAGATCGCCGTTTGTCTCTTCCATCTTTCATCTGATGGTGGACTCATTAACATTAGCCAATGTGAGAGAGGCCTTCAGTTGCTTAGAAGTTACCCTGGGGTCCTTTGTGACCTCACCAACTATTACACGCCTTGCTCTTGGAGTGATCTTTGTTGGTCGACCACTCCTGGGGAGGGGAACAATGGTCATGAATTTCCTCCATTTGTACACAATCTGTCTGACTGTGGATTGGTGGAGTGCAAACTCTTTAGAGATGGTTTTGTAACCTTTTCCAGCCTGATGAGCATCCACAACTCTTTTTCTGAGGTCCTCAGAAATCTCCTTTGTTCGTGCCATGATACACTTCCACAAACATGTGTTGTGAAGAGCAGACTTTGATAGATCCCTGTTCTTTAAATAAAACAGGGTGCCCACTCACACCTGATTGGCATCCCACTGATTGAAACACCTGACTCTAATTTCACCTTCAAAATTATGCTAATCCTAGAGGGTCACATACTTTTGCCACTCACTAATATGTAATATTGGATCATTTTCCTCAATAAATAAATGACCAAGTATAATATGTTTGTCTCATTTGTGTAACTGGGTTCTCTTTATCTACTTTTAGGACTTGTGTGAAAATCTGATGATGTTTTAGCTCATATTTATGCAGAAATATAGAACATTTCTAAAGGGTTCACAAACTTTCAAGCACTTAAACATTTTACTGGTTTGACAGCCTTAATTAATGTGCATTGTGACACCCCGTAGTACTACGGTGTTGTTTTGATATACCGAATGACTTTTCCTTTTCTATACACCCTTTCCCACAGCTTGCACTGGCAATTGCTGATCTCGCCCTTCAGATGGCCTCGTGGAAGGGCTGTGTTCACACCCTCATAGAAAAGTAAGCATCCACTTGTAATATCGACCTTCTTGAACCATTAAGCAGAGACCAAGGATGTAGAACCTCCCCACAGGTCATGTTTTAATGTCAATGTTTAGTGTGTCATGGGTAAAGCCTCATCAGGAGCTTGCTCGTTTGAGTCCCATTGATGCCCAGTCCTGGAGTCCAAGAGAGCATGACACAGTACGCTAGGTGGCTGGGATGAATGGCATAGTCGATAATGGGGATGGGGAAACAGCTGTGTCAATTTCAAATGCGTGTGGGGTTGTTTTTGCTTATGGGACAATTCTGTCTCATAAAATAAATGAAATACGCTTATGCTGCATTGAGAGGTATTGTAAGGTGAGGTAAAGTGAACGTTGTGGTGTTTGGTTGCTGTTATGGTCACTTTCCCAGTACTGTGGTAGTAGCCCATGTTTTCTCTCGCCTCCTCTCCTTAGGTACAGTAATGACGTGAGTTCGATGCCTTTCCTGATAGAGATACTCACCGTGCTGCCGGAGGAAGTGCACAGCCGCAATCTGAGGATTGGCGCCAACAGGAGGACAGAGATTATAGAGGACTTAGCTTACTATTCTACCACTGTGGTCACATTGCTGGTGAGCCTCTTTCTGTTTTCACATTCGGTAAAGTTGTGAAATGACGCTACCAGTCAAACTTCTCTACCCTTCACTTACCACCCTGTTCGCTCTATGGGGGGGGGGCAAAATAAGGTATGATCCTAGTCCAGGCAAGCTTGACCCAATTCCAGTTCATCAAGTTCTTGTGTTTTACTTGAATTTTCTCTGTTGAAGAATGACTGAAGGAATTTGACCTTCTGTTACAGCTACAGTGATCTCTCTCTCCGTTTTCTGGGGTGCCAATAATTGTAGAGGGGACTACATTATACTCTGATTTAGTTATTGAGGGAAATGATCCAGTGTTATGAATCTTGGAGTGGTGAAAGTATTTGAACCTTTGCTTTAGTATGTGGTGTGGCACAACAGTATCTGACTCATTTTAACCCTACATACAGAAAAGCTTCAGCTCATGTTGGTGGGTTTCCTAACCTGAACTGCTCAATTCAGGGCCTCTTCTACAACATTTCTATTGGATTAAGGTCAGGACTTTAACTTGGCCATTCCAGAACGTTAACTTTTCGTCTTGCTGCATGATCCACCTTCTCTTGAGGTTCAGTTCACAGAGGGTTTACAGACCTCCTTTTTCCTTTAGAATTCTCTGATATCATTCAGAATTCATTGTTCCATCAATGATAGCAAGCCGTCCTGGCCCAGATGCAGCAAAACAGGCCCAAACCATGATACTACCACCACCATGTTTCACAGATGGGATAAGGTTCTTATGCTGGAATGCAGTGCTTTCCTTTCCAAACCATGCTGTACACGTAAACCAGAAAATTCCCTTTTCTTCTCATCCGCCCATAAAACATGCTTCCAGTTACCTTCTGGCTGGTTACTATGTGAGAGCTTTAGCTGCTTACGTTACCCTGGATTTCTTTGTAACCTTGCAGACAAACCTTGGTCTTGGAGGGATCTTTGTCAGTCTATCACTCCTGGTTATTGTAACTATGGGCTTGTATTTTCTCCGTTTGTACACATGTGCCAGTCTCTGGCATGTTGGAGTTTCAACTCTTTAGATATTATTTTCTAAAATGTTCAAGCCTTCAAGAGGTCGTCAGGAATCTTTTTCTATGATGCACGTCAGCAAAGTGTTGTGAAGTCCTACTTTGATAGATCCCCATGTCTCATTGTCACCCTACGATTGAAAACCTGACTCTAATCTCACCTTTAAATTCAGTGCTAATGCTTGAGGTTCACATACTTTTCCACTCGCAGATAACGTATTGGATCATTTATCTAAGTAAATAGGTGACCCTGCATAATGTTTTGGTCCCTTTTGCTTAATTAGGTTCTCTTTATCTACTTTTAATACTTGTGTAGAAGTCTGATGTTTAGGTCCTATTTATGCAGAAAGTTAGAAAGTTCTCACAAGCTTTCGAACACCACTGTAGAACTGCAGAACCCTAACCAAATATACAGTTATCTCAGACCTTGCTTGAAATTTCAAATCATTTTGCCACACAAAGGTTCATGTTTATTAAACAGTTCCTTCTCAGAAACGCGGGACTCTAATCCTGCACCGATCCATGGCGCGTGCTGCCCTACGTCCAATGTTTCACCCTTAGTAACACTTGGCACACAATAGCCCTGCTCCCGAACTGCTTTATCTGCCCTCTTTCATTCGGTGCAGTATTGTTCTTAAAGTGTAATGTCTTTAGTTGCAGGAGACATTTCTTGTTTAAAGATGTATTCAAGACGATGTGTTTCTTCTGAGTTTGTAGCTTTAGTTAAAAGCAATAAGGGCGTTCTGTTATTTATGCCCACTGGTGTGGATGTGTGTCACCTGATGTGTTATATGGTTGTGTTCTTGTGATTAGCTGTCGTGTGTGGAGAAGTCTGGAAGTGATGAGAAGATGCTGATCAAGGTGTTCCGCTGCCTAGGCAGTTGGTTTAACTTGGGTGTGTTGGACAGCAACTTCATGGCGAGTAATCAGCTGCTGATGGTGCTTTTCCAAGTTCTGGTGAGTTCTGCATACCTCATCACTCTTACACCCTGCGTTTTGTATGACATCCCCGTCCATGACACATTTTCTGCAGATGATAACCCTGAGACTAAAACTACTACCTGCCGTCTAAGGGCTTTAGAAAATAGAGCTTTGTGTACTAACTGCCCAGTTGCAGTATAATGATGCCAACATTTACAGCATTTAGCAGACGCCCTTATAGATTAGATTAGATTAGATTCAACTTTATTGTCACTGTGCAGAGTACGAATACAAAGCCAATGAGATGCACTTAGCATCTAACCAGAAGTGCTATACAGTATTGTTTACATTAAATACAGAATTATTTAGATTGTTGCTACAGTAGTGCTAAGCATATACATAAAGTATATACAAGGAGTGTAACATATGTACATATATGTAAATGTACAAATGAGCAGACTGCTGTACAGTGTTTGCAGCATATATACAGATCATTTGTGCAAGCTAGTGCAAATGTTAAGAATAGTACAGATGCAAAAAGTACAGAATAGTGCAGTAATGAGTGCTTTTGATGAAGCATTTAGCAAGGTTACCGCCTCATGGAAGAAACTCTTCCTTAACCTGCTGGTGCGGGAACGTAGGCTTCTGTAACGCCTGCCAGATGGAAGGAGGGACTGATCTGAACAGTCTGTGGTTGGGGTGGTAGACATCCTTGATGATGCTACTAGACCTGCTCAGACAGCGCTTGTGGTAAGTGGACTCAATGGTGTGTAATGGGGCACCGATGATCCGCTGGGCAGTTTTCACCACCCGCTGGAGTGCTACCCGGTCTGATGCAGAGCAGTTGCCATACCATACAGAGATGCAGTTTGTGAGAATGCTCTCAGGTACAGCAGTAGAAGTCCACCAATATCCTGGGATCTAAGTGAGCTTTCTTAAGCATCCTTAGAATGTAGAGGCGCTGCTGTGCCTTTTTTACCAGGATAGAGGAGTTTAGTGACCAGCTGAGATCATCAGAGACGTGGGTGCCAAGGAACTTGAAACTTGACACTCTCTCTACGACGTCTCCATTGATGAGGATGGGTTGGTGTGAGAGGCACTTAGTCCGTCTGAAGTCCACGATGATCTCCTTGGTCTTCAGGGTGTTAAGTGCCAGGTTATTGTTGGTACACCACACAGCTAAGTGATGAACCTCCTCCCTGTAGACCATCTCATCATCGTCTCTGATCAGACCTACCACCGTGGTATCATCTACGAACTTGATTATGCAGTTGGAGTCATAAACAGGAACGCAATCATGGGTGAACAGGGAGTACAGAAGAGGGCTCAGCATGCAGCCCTGTGGCACGCCAGTGTTCAGGGTAATGGAGGAAGAGGTGAGGGTACCCAGCCTACCAGACTGGGGTCTGTTGGTCAGAAAGTCCAGTGTCCAGTTGCAGAGGGTTGGGGTTATACCAAGCCGGCTGAGCTTGGAGATCAGCCTTGAGGGTATCACAGTGTTGAATGCTGAACTAAAGTCAATGAACAGCATTCTAACGTACGTGTTGTGGTTATCCAGGTGGGTTGGTGCAGAATGGAGTGTAGTGGCAATGACCTGTTGCAGCGGTAGGCAAACTGGTGTGGGTCCAGTGTAGCAGGTAAGCAGGACTTCAAGTGAGAGAGAACTAATTTCTCAAAGCACTTGGCGATGATGGTAACAGGGCGGAAATCATTAAGGGCCTTGGCAGTGGAGTGCTTAGGCACTGGTACGATGATGGCTGTCTTGAATCTACTACGGACCATTCCATGGGCTAGGGATAGATTGAAGATGTCTGTGAAGACTCCAGCCAGCTGTACTGCACAGGCTCTAAACACTCGACCAGGTATTCCATCAGGCCCAGCTGCTTTTTGTGTGTTCACTTTGCTTAAAGCAGAGCAGACATCCAAGGTGGTGAATGTTGGGGGTTGTTCATCAGGTGATGTTGCTACTTTGATTATAGGATCCTGATTTTCCCCGTCAAAGCGAGCGTAGAAGTGGTTAAGCTCATCAGGGAGGGTGGCAGAGCTGGATTGAGGCGCACTGCAGGATGGTTTGATGTTCGTGATTGCTTGTATTCCATGCCACATGCGTCGGGAGTCAGAGGAGTTGAAGTGCTCTTCAATCCTCTGCTTGTAGCAGTGTTTAGCCTGGGAAATTCCTCTTCTCAGGTCAGCTCTGGCAGAACTGTAAGCGACACGGTCTCCAGACCTGAAGGCTGTATCTCTTGCCGTGAGTAGGAGACGAACCTCTCTGTTCATCCAGGGCTTCTGATTGGGGAAAGTTTTTATTTTTTGTGTGTGTGTGGACACTGTGACCACACATGTTGATATGGTCCAGTAGAGAGTTGGTATACCTGTCAATGTTAATCTGAGAGTCTGTGGTGGCTTGGGCAGCAAATACACTCCAGTCTGTGCGCTCAAACTGTTGCTGGAGGTTGTAATCAGCACATTCTGACCAGGTCTTGATGGTCTTTGTTGTGGGTTTCACACGTTTGATGACTGGAGTGTACTTGGGCATCAAGAACAAAGAGAGATGATTGGATTGTCCTAGATGGGGGAGGGGTGTGACTTTGTAGGCATCCACTACACTGGTGTAAATGTGGTCCAAAGTTTTTTGTCCTCTTGTGGTACAGGAGACATTTTGATGAAACTTTGGAAGTACTGATCTCAATGTGCAATGATTAAAGTCCCCAGGTACAATGAAGACCCCTTCTGGGTGCTTGGTTTGCAGCTTGTTAATAGCAGCATAAAGTTCTTTCATTGCAACTTTTGCATTGGCATCCGGAGGGATATAAACTGCAGTAGCAACTATGCTAGTAAACTCAGGTACTCCAGATCAGCAGATCAGTGGGTATCAACAATGGTGGAGTCTGTGCACCATGTTTTGTTCACATAAATGCATACACCACCACCTTTGCTTTTACCTGAAGCTGCAGCCACTCTGTCCTTCCAGATCTACCACGCTGTCTGGAACATCGTTGCTGAGCCATGTTTCCGTGAAAAACATGGTTACAGTCCATAAGCATCCTCTGTGTGTGGGTCCAGATCTTTAACTCGTCCAACTTGTTTGCCAGAGATCGTACGTTCCCGAGGAAGATGCTGGGTAAAGCTTGTCGGTTTGGATTTAGCTTTAGCCTAGCACGCAGACCTCCGCGCTTCCCCCTTCTTTGTTTACGATCTCGACACCGGCGCCGGACCAGTCGGAGAGAACGTTGTGCCGGTCCGCGGTGTCCTTTCTAACTCCGGTGGTAGATCGCTGAAGTTGAACGTGTGGTCCAAAACTAAATTTGTGCTTAGAAAGTTGATATCGAGAAGTGACTGTTTGCTATAAGTGATGATCACACAGCTGAATCGAGCGAACACGCAAGAAATAACCAGGTAACTTAATACTACTTTGCAAAATCTAGTAAGACGCTGAGCCTCGCGATGTGCACGCGCCGCCATCTTGGTCATCATCATCCAGGGGATCTTACAGTTGGTACAATCTTACAATCCAAGCAATTGTGGGTTAAGGGTCTTGCTCAAGGACCCAACAGTGGCAGCTTGGCAGACGTCAGATTTGAACCCTGGACCTTCTGGTCCATAGTCCAGTACCTTACCCGCTAGGCTACCACAATGCCAAAGTTGTTATTTTGTCAATTAAAATGTGGTTTGACTTGATTGATGTTGATGCATGTCAGATCATGCCATTGCAGTATCAGCATAGGCTTTAAGGACTTAGTGTATTGTATTTTTAAATGGAGTTACACGTTGGTCTGCATCTTCTCGTCACCTCCAGGCCTCTCCTCACACATCAAAACACAAGCCTGTTTCTACATTTACAGCATTTAGCAGACGCTCTTACCCAGAGCGACTTACAACTTATACAGTCTTACATTCCAAGCAATTGTGGGTTAAGGGTCTTGCTCAAGGACCCAGTAGTGGCAGCTTGGCAGTGGTGGGATTTGAACCCTGGACCTTCTGGTCCATAGACCAGTATCTTACCCACTAGGCTACCACAGTCCCACAGCTGAATCGTCCCACAGTCCCAGACCCTATTTGAAACGCTTACTTTTGGACCTTACTTAGTGTACTTGTTTGCTTCTTTCACGGCAGCAAAGGGACGAGACCTCCACTAACCTGCACGAGGCGGCGTCAGACTGTGTGTGTTCAGCGCTGTATGCCATCGAGAATGTAGACACACACCTGCCTCTCGCCATGCAGCTCTTCCACGGCGTGCTGACGCTAGAGACGGCTTACCACATGGCCGTGGCTCGAGAAGACCTTGACAAGTAAAGTGACGTCCTATAAGTGCCGTTCTATTCTCGTGCAATAATAAGTGTATATCTCTGGTGTTGACGTGCTCCTGTGCAAACACCTGCAGGGTGCTTAATTACTGCCGGATCTTTACCGAGCTGTGCGAGACATTTATGGAGATGACCGTGAGGACGCCTGGACAAGGCATGGGAGACTTGCGCACCCTGGAGCTGCTGCTCATATGTGCCGGACACCCCCAATATGAGGTTCGTTTTGCTTCCATGCTCGCGACACTAACCTTTCTGCCCGTGTGTTGACTATGCACGTATGGGTCTTTAAACGGGGCGAGTGAAGCAGCGTTTATGATGATAGAACTTGACAAATTGGTGACTTTACCTGCAAATGAATAGATTTTTCCAGATCTGTACCGCGCTCAGGCACGATTGATGATGAATTCTTTTTCCTTTTAGGGACACAGCACTAAATCTAAATCTTCATAACTGTTCCTGAAACTGCCACCTACTATGTGTTGTTCTTAATAAAGGTGGTGGAAATCTCCTTCAACTTCTGGTATCGACTGGGAGAACACCTGTACAAGGTTAACGATCAGGCCCTGAACAGCATATTCAGACCCTACATCCAAAGACTTCTGCACAGTTTGGCGCGACACTGTCAGCTAGACCCAGACCATGTGAGCACCACTCTCCATTTGTCCCAAGCGTTTCAGTTTTCCATTTCTGTTATAAGCTATATAAAGTTCAGCATCTCCTATGTCTGTTTCATTCTTATGTTGAGGTCTTTGATTGATTTGAGTGTTGTGTTAATTAGTGCTCATGAAGACTTGAATGCCGACTCTAATCGGGGCCAGAACTAATGGATGGGACTTCTGAAAGCCACAGGGGGGCAGCATAGGCCAGTGGTTTAAGACTACTTTTTAAAAACAGCTATACCCCTGAATGGTTCGAAAATTCAAATATAACTTTGCAGTATTGGGTCAATTCTGTTCACTTTCTTAATTTGCTGCTTAAATTGGCTTAATAACATATACACACAAACACAGTGCATTCAGATGGTCTTCAGACCCTTTCACATTTTATGTTCTGGCCTTGTGCTCAAAACCTAGTTTTTCCCCCCATCATTCTGCACTTGATACCCCGAAATGACAAAGTAAAAACCAAGTTTTTGAAACTTTTGCACATTTATTAAAAAGGATAAGCTGCAATTTTTCATGGACATAAGTATTCAGACCCTTTGCTATGACACTTGAGATTTAGCTCTGGGTTCCTCCCCTTTCTCTTGATCCTCCTTGAGATGTTTCTACACCTCGATTGGAGTCCACCTGTGCTAAATACATTAGATTGGACATGATTTGGAATGACGCACCCCTGTCTATATAAGGGTCTCTCAGCTAACCATGTATATCAGAGCAAAAGCCAAGCCATGATGAGGAAAGAACTGCCTCTAGATCTCAGAGACAGGATTGTGTGGAACCACAGATCTGGAGAAGGATAGAAATTCTGCTGCGCTGAAAGTTCCCAAGAGTGCAGTGGCCTCCATAATTCTTAAATGGACGATGTTTGGAACAACCAGGACTCTTCCTAGAGCTGGACACTCCACCTAACTACGTAATCAGGGGATCCGGCAATCTGGGCTTTATGGCAGAGTGTTCAATCTTGGTTTCTCACAGTCTCACAGCATGTTCTTTAGGAGCTTATTTGGAAACTCCAGGCAGGCTTCCCTGTGTCTTTTGCTGAGGAGAGGCTTCTCTCTCTGGCCGTTCTGCCTTAAAAGCAAACATAAAAAAATAAAGCATACATTGATAAAACATTAATTAGGCTCCATCAGAAATGTTTTTTGTGGAGCATGAAGATTGGTGGAGCAATGCCCTCTCACACTTGGGCTGGTCTGATACAAGGTTTAGTCGGTAACATGCTGGTTAAATTTGATACCAAATCATCTCTTTCCTCTTAGGGATCCACTAGGGGATTTTTGTAATCGTATCTCTGTGTGCTTATCATTTACAGGAAGGCATCCCAGAAGACACCGATGATTTTGGAGAGTTCAGATTGAGGGTGTCCGATCTTGTCAAGGACGTTATTTTCCTTGTGGGTTCTGTGGAGTGTTTCTCACAGGTATGAACGTTTGATTATAGATGGACTGAGAGTGGTCATTGCAGGAGATTTTCCAGCCGTTCACTGGATTTGCTACTTAAGATAAATGGACTATTCCTCAAATAACATGCAGATAAGCTTGTTGAAACCTGTTGTGCTCGTTTATGCACCTATTTGAGGAAACTGTAATATGACGGTAGGCTTTTTTTTTAAAGCATCACCAAAGCGCACACATTTTCTTCCTGCATTTCGGCTCAGAAATATTTCTTGCGTAAGCAGCGACTATCTTTATACTAAATCCAGCCAATGACATACACACCGTTTCCCTTTTATGCTTGAGTCACTTATATTTAGTGATACAGCTCCAGGTTTCTGGACTTGTATTATCTAGGCTTTTCATGACTCATTGGAAGAGCTGGATCAGTTGTCCTATTTGTTTTTTTATTTTTATTTTGTGTCTCCCCCATCTAGCTGTACTCTACACTGAAAGATGGAAACCCACCTTGGGAAGTGACAGAGGCTGTGCTCTTTATCATGGCTTCCATTGCCAAGAGCGTAGATCCGTGAGTTTTACTCGCTGTTAAAACATTCAAGTATTTGATTTCTTTTGTTAGTCAAAGAGTCAGAGCTGAAGTTCGCTTTTTTTCAGAATGTTTAACCATGGTTTCTGTGTGTGTATTCAGTGAGAATAACCCCACTTTGACAGAAGTGCTGGAGCAAGTGGTGCTTCTTCCTCAGTCGGTGCACATAGGTGTGCGCTACACCAGCATTGAGTTGGTGGGAGAGATGAGTGAGGTCATCGATCGAAACCCTCGCTTCTTAGGTAATAACAGCTGCTGTAAATTGGTCTATAATTGGGCAGCAATCTAGGAGTCAAGGTTATGTTTTTAAAATCGAGGTTTAGGCACAGCCAAAGCTAAGGGATGAATTTAAAGTAATAAGCAGTGGCTCTATAAGTATTAATTCTTTAAGTGAGCTCATGGGAACTGGATCTAGTAAACACAATGATGAGCCATTGGGGGCTATTTATTAGCCATTGCATGCTAATATTTGGATATGATACTGCGGTGAATAGCGAATACATAAGGATTCATTTAACAAGAAAGAATGAGTACATTAATGAACATTACTCAGAAGCATCGTACTAAGTCGCTGTCCCTGTGGAACTCAGATCCGGTGCTAGAATACCTGATGAACGGGCTGCGGGAGAAACCACTGGCGTCAGTAGCAGCTAAGGCCATTCACAACCTGTGCTCGTTATGCCGGGAGCACATGGCACAGCACTTCCAGGGTTTGCTGGAGATAGCACGTTCACTTGACTCCTTTGCCCTGAACACGGAAGCTGCAATCGGCCTGCTCAAAGGTACCACCACCACATATACTTATGAACAAGGTGCTATTTGAAGGATTTTTGTTACAGCACTTTGTTTATAGAAGTTATTTATGCAGTCAAGCATTCCCTATGTTATATTTATTGTTTTATGTATTTTCTTTACCAGAAAAGGAGTTGTCTAATTTCAGTGATTTGATTTTCAGTTTAATTAACAATGCGTTAATTTTAATAAACCAGTTGTAATTAGTAACTTAATAAAAATAATAAGTATATTGTATGTGTTGTTTATAAGTTTCTAAACGTTTTGAAGCATGAAATATTGCTGAAACATTGCCTGTCATCTTGACCTTTTACACCTAACTTGCAATGTTTTTTTTTTTTTTTTTTGAATAAGAAAATTATTCTTTGTCCTAGAACAAGGAAAAAAAAGTCACAGAAAAACATATTTTCTGATACATGTGGACAATCTGTTAGGACACTAATTTCATGTTAAAAAGAAATGAGTTAACTGTCTGTGTTGCTTGAAGGTCGTTGCTTCTTTTTATGTTTTGCCAGATAGAACCTTATAATTCCAAGGAGAAAGTGAGTTCTTAGGATTATAAGGTTCTACATTTGACCTGTTCCAAAAAAAAACATTTACAAAGTTGGTAGGATTATGATTTAGCACATTTAGAACACATTTCGGGTGTCTGAGATTCTCCACAGATCAGTTCAGTTTTCCCATTTAGAGAGCAAAATCTTTGAAGCTCAATATCTCAAACTCTTTAGAACGCAGACAGAACCTTATCATTCCAAGGGGACGACATGTGCAGCACTAGATGAAGCTTAGCTCGAGCTGTCTGCAGTGTGTTATTTCTCAGCAGTATTTTGAGGGGTGGCTTAAATGTAAGCATAACCAACAATTAAAAGGCTTCGTGAGATTACGCTTTCCTGTTTGTGCTTTACTGCACAAACTCTACTTTTCAAACTCAAAGAGTAAATACTTTTATAAAATAACGGCAATCTATAAAAAGTGGAATGCTACAAATATCAGGATTTCTAGGCACCTATCGAGTAGTTAGATACAGTTAGATAGAGTTGGTATCGGTACTCTGTATCGACCAATACTTGAATTTCAGGTATCGGTATCGGAAGGAAAAAAGTGGTATCGGTGCATCCCTAGTATTTTCTTTAATTATGGTGTCTCCTTGAATATTGTATTTAGTTTATTTGAACCGTTACTATAAACATATTAATTAGCTAACAGTTTAATTCTTGCATATATTATCTAGTGTGAAACTGAAATCTATCTGTTGCACAAGTATTCAGCTCCTAACATCAGCACATTATAGAAGTCCCGTTGGCAGCAGTTATAGAGCCCAAGTCTCCACATGTTTTGCACACTTGGATTTGGCCAGTTTATCCCATTCTTCCTGGCAGATCCTCTCAAGCTCTGTCAGCTTTTAAGGGGGAAGCACCTCTGAACTGCCATCTTCCGGTATCTCCACATTTGCTCAGTGAGCATTAAGTCTGGACTTTGGCTGAAGCCACTCCAGTGTTGTTTTAGCTATGTGCTTGTGTACTGTGTGCCAGAAGTAGCAGTTCTATCCATTTAACAACTCAACACAGTGAACGGTGGAACAAGTGAAGTGAATAAATTGTATTTTACAGATCTCAGTAGCTAAATGATAATGGGGGATTATGTATCATGAAATAGTAGCCATTTAGTTTTTAAAGTTCATGGGAGATGTTAACATAATGCAGTGCTTTCCTGGTTTTTAGGATCCCCCAGTCGTTGCGTACCTTTGATGGTTGGTGTTCTAAGTTGCTTTGTTCGAGTAGGTTGGCAGTTAAGAGATCAAAATGTGTCCATAGTTTGGAAACACCAGTTTTGGGGTTTGGATTTTGCAGTGTGACTTATTCACTTGATTTTGGATTATAGTACCATTCACAGTATTTAATGTTTGGCTTTTTTTCAGGCACGGCCCTAGTGCTGGCTCGGCTTCCTCTGGAAAAGATAGCAGAATGTTTGAGTGATTTGTGCTCCGTACAAGTCATTGCCCTGAAAAAGGTTTGTCTGTCCTCATACTTTTTATTGTATGTGTGCTGCATGTGACAGCTGTGCTTTGACTGTTTCGTATCGTCGCATGCGGTGCCACTTTGAATATGGTGATAACTGTTGGTGTCTTCAGATGCTCTCTCAGGACTCCAGTAATGGTAAATCAGCAGACCCCACAATATGGCTGGACAGACTGGCAGTTATCTTCAGGTCAGTCCTCACAACGTGTTTATATCGACTGAGAGTAGCACTGGCTGAGCTAACCAGTCTACAGCTATTGCTTCTCCAGAATAAGTTTTACATGGCAGATATCGTCTTATAGCTGATGTAATTTAGTGACTGTGACAGACTGTAGCCTACAGAACTGGCTCTGTTACCTACAGTGGTGTGAAAAAGTGTTTGCCCCATTCCTGAGTTCCTATTGTTTTGCACGTTTGTCACACTTAAGTGTTTGGGAACATCAAACCAATTTAAATATTAGTCAAAGACATAAACAGAAAATGCAGTTTTTAAATGAAGGTGTTTATTATTAAGGGAGGAAAAAAAATCCAAACCTACATGGCCCTGTGTGATAAAGTGATTGCCCCTAAACCTAATAACTGGTTGGGCCACCCTTAGCAGCAACAACTGTAACCAAGTGTTTGTTGATAACGTACTGGAGTCTTTTACAGCGTTGTGGAGGAATGTTGGCCACTCATCTTTGCAAAATTTTGTAACAAGCCACACTGGAGGGTTTTTCCAGCATGAACGGCCTTTTTAAGCTTCTCAATAGGATTCAGGTCAGGACTTCGCCTAGGCCCCTCCAAAGTCTTCATTTTGTTTTTCTTCACCATCAGAGTGACGTGCGGTGTGTTTTGGATCATGTGTCCTCCTGCATAACCCAATTCCTTTCAGGCTTGAGGTCCCAACAGAATGGCTGGACATTCTCCCGTCAGGATTTTTGGTAGACAGCAGAATTCATAGTTCCATTTATCACAGCAAGTCTTCCAGGTCCTGAGCATCAGAACACCCCAGACCATCACACTACCCCTCCATATGTTTTTACTACTGCTGCTATAAGGTTCTTTTTCTGACCTGCTGTGTTACTTTTACACCAGATGTAATGGGACACACACCTGCCAAAGAGTTCACTTTTGTCTTCGTCATGTCCCAGAATGTTTTCCCCAAAAGCCTTTGTGGATCATCAAGATGGTGTTTCTGGAAAACTGAGAACGAGCTTTTAAATGTTCAAGTCAAGTTAAGTCAGATTTATTTATTTATAATAGCCTTTTTACAATGGAGCATTGTCTCAAATGCAACGTTACAAGTTTGATTATCTCCTAATAACTACGTTCCAATCCCAATTGAGCAAGCCTAGGGGCGACATTGGCAAGGAAAAACTCCGAGTTCTAGAAGAAACCTGGGAGGACGAGAACTCAAAAAGGACCCACCTCCTTGGCGCTAAGATTATAAAATCTACGATCCGAACTAAAGTCATTGAGTCAAAGTTTCGAATAGAATGTGAAGTATGCAACATCTACCTTAAGTGCTCTGCTGGTATGATGATAAATCTCAGAAGCGGAAACTAAAGTCATGGAGTCATGGGTCGAATAAAATGGGAATTAATGCACAGTGGAGCTCCAATCAGATTGTACATCATGTGTGGGCGGAACTGCCGGAACAAGCTCGTAGAGAAAAACAGATAATTAATTATTCTTGATCTAAGAGCACGTGTCTATTAACAATCACTGATGCCATGGTCAATCACTGATGCCAAGTGTAGCATGAGACCCCCCGGCAGCATTTCTATAGCAGCATCGCTAGAAAGCAGAAAGAGGAGAACTGGCAGGAACACGCCCAAGAGGGATCACATGAGACATTGGCAACCCCACGACGGCAGAAGACAGCAACCCAAGTCTCTGATCACCATAAGAACTCTTTTATGACTATGACCCCCAGCTCTGCCCTTATTCGAAGGCAAGATGCACGGTCAAGATCCACGAGGACCCAAGCCTAGTTTCACCAGGACCTGCCACCCACACTCCCGTCTAGCGACAGGCAAGGCATGCCAGACATGATCCAGACTCCGGCCCCACAACCAAACCAGTAATCTGGTCTAAATCTAGTCAAAAGCCTGCGTAAATAGGTATGTCTTTAGCCTAGACTTAAAACTTTGGATGGTGTCTGAATCTCGAAACGAAGTGGGAAGTTTAATTCCAATAGTTGGGGGCCATGTATGAGAAAGCCTTTCCCCCTGCTTGTGACTTTTTTAGAATGCTTAGGAACTAAAATAATCCTTTCACCCTGCGAACGACGTATAAGAGTTGGATGTACACTCTAAGAGGTCACTCAGATATGTGGGGCCAGGCCATGTAGAGCTTTATAATTTATAAGAAGTATTTGTACTCCAAATGCGGACTTTTGAACTGGTACCAGTGCAGTATTGATAGAACAGGAGTGATATGATCAATTTTCTAGGTCGATTTAGCACTCGGGCGGCTGCATTCTGAACTAACTGAAAGTTTATTTATAGATTTACTAGAGCATCCCAGTAAGTAGGCGTTACAGTAATCCACAACCTTGAGTTATAAACGCATAACAGTTTTTCCTCTGCATCATTAAAAGAGAGATATTCTAGTTGCGATTTATGTAATTGAAAGAAAAGCTTTCGAGTGATGCTGCTAATGTGGCGCATCAAAAGGAAGATCTGAATCATTGTGACCCCTAAGTTTTTTACAGACGGACTGGGCAATACTGGACAGCCATCTAGATTTAGGATAGATGTATCTAACCTGGTCTCTCACAGCCTTGTGTCCCACTATAGCACCTCAGTTTTTGTTGAGTTAATGTTCTTTTTGCTCAGGCAGTGGTTTTGATCTTGGAACCTGCCATGCAGGCCATTTTTTGCCCCATTCCTCTTTTCTTATGGTGGAGGCATGAACACTACCTTAATGAGCCAAGTGATGCCTGCAGTTCTTTGGATGTTGTTGTGGGGGTCTTTTGTGAACACCTTGTATGAGTCGTGTCTGCGGCTCTGGGGTAATTTTGGTTGGCCGCCACTCCTGGAAGGTTCACCATTGTTCCATGTCTTCACCATTTGTGGATAATGGCTCTCACTGTGGTTCGCTGGAGTCCCAAAGCTTTAGAAATGGCTTTATAACCCTTTCCAGACTGATGGATCTCAATGACTTTCTTTCTCAATTGTTCCTGAATTTCTTTGGATCTCGGCATGATGTGTAGCTTTTAAGGATCTTTTGGTGTACTTCACTTTGTCAGGCAGGTCCTGTTTAAGTGATGTCCTGATTGAGAACAGGTGTGGCAATAATCAGGCCTGGGTGTGGCTAGAGACAGTGAACTCAGGTGTGATAAACCATAGTTATGTTTTATAAGTGGTGGGGGAATCACTTTTTCACACAGGGCCATGTAGGTTTGGATTTTTTTCCCCCCTTAATAATAAACACCTTTATTTAAAACTGCATTTTGTGTTTACTTGTGTTGTCTTTGACTAATGTTTGAATTGGTTTGATGTTCCAAAACACATAAGTGTGACAAACATGCAAAGAAATAAGAAATCAGGAAGGGGGCAAACACTTTTTCACACCACTGTACCTGTAGAGCAGTTTTTCAAAGGAAACTGAAATGAATATCCGTGCAAAGTAGTGTGAACATGACTCCTGTATTGCACCCTGCTGTCTCCTGTTTCATATAGACACACAAATCCCATCGTAGAGAACGGACAGGTGCATCCTTGTCAAAAAGTCATCCAAGAGGTGAGGACCCAAACAGCTCATCTTTAATTAGGAGTTAAATATGGTGTCGATGATTACTCGTATGTTGCCTTTGAATTCTGAATGTCAGAATCTCTCGGTTCAGATTTGGCCTGTGCTGTCAGAGACGCTGAATACGCACCAGGCAGACAATCGTATCGTGGAGCGCTGCTGTCGCTGTTTGAGGTTCGCGGTTCGCTGTGTGGGCAAAGGCTCAGCCGCCCTTCTGCAGCCGCTCGTGACACAGGTGCGCGTTCATGTGACTGTGAGAGTGTGTTTTTGTTGCAGTTATGTGAGATCTGTTAATAATATTATGCACGAATATGGTTACATTCATAAACACTCTCAGATGACTTTATTAGGGCACCTCCTTGTTTCTACTGTTTCTATTGGGTGAATATGATCCAGAGCAATACCTCATAACAACCATAACTGCTCCTTACTATCTGTTCGGAGACTACCGATTAGTCAGCTATTAACAACAAATGTGGGTGAATGTTTAGTGTGTGTTTGTGTTATGTGAGAGTGTGTCTCTAATGGTGGGACTGACACGTTGCCATTTCAGATGGTGAGTGTGTACCAAGTGTATCCCCACTCGTGCTTCCTGTACCTGGGCAGTATCCTGGTGGATGAATATGGCATGGAGGAGGGCTGTAGACAAGGCCTACTGGACATGCTGCAGGTGCCGTTTGCACACCTACAGTTTGGTTTTAAGTGTATATTAAATACAATTATTAATAACTGGAATGTATATGCCAGAATATACACACACAGAGATAGATAGAGATATATATGTGTGTGTGTGTGTGTTGTGTGTTTTATAGATATTATATCTATATATATAAATATATATATCAGATATATATTATAATATTATATATATATATATATATATATATATATATATACACAGTGCCCTCTAATTATTGGGCACCCCTGGTTACGATGTTTTCTGTACTTCTAATTAAATTGAGTTTTTTTTCAATAATATAGGACCACGATGGAAAAAAAGTAAATTCCAACCTTTAACTCAAGTGCATTTATTCAGTAGGAAAAATCCCCACATTAAGAAATAATTGTTTAACATCAATATTGGTGCCACATTATTAGCACCCCCTGATGTTTAATACTTTTAGCAACCCCCTTTTGCCAACAAAACAGCACCTAATCTTCTCCTATAAGGTTTTCACAGATGGGTGAAAACACAGAAGAGGTATCTCTTTCGAAACCATTTCCTCTTTGCACATCTCTCTAATCAATCCAGCGACCTGGGTCCTCTCCTCTGCACTCTCCCTCTTCAGCCACCCCCCAGGTTTTCAATGGGTTGAGGTCTGGGGACTGAGATGCCATGGGAGGAGCTTGATCTGTGTGTGGTCACCCATTTCTGTTAGTCTTGGCCATATGTTTAGGGTCAATTATCTTGCTGAAATACCGCAGTGAAATACCCATCTTCAGCTCACGGCATAAGCCACCAGATTTTTGTTTTAAAATGGCCTGTATTTTTTCAAAGCATTCATGAATGCCATGCACCCTACACGGCTCCCTGGACCTTTGGATAGAACAGCCCACAGCCTCACTGATCCTCCCCCATATTTCACAGTGGGCATGAAGTGCTTTTCTGCATACTCAGCTCTTGTGTTTAAACACCAGACCCACTTACGCCTTTGTTGCCAAAACTCTAATCTTTTTTTTTCATTTCATCTGACCAAAGCACACGGTCCCAGTTTGAAATCCCAGTACTGCTTATCAAACTCCAAACGTTTTTGTTCGTTTATATGAATTGTGAGTGAGAAAAGGTTGTTTTTTTTTTTTTCGTGCATGCCTCCCAAACAGCTTGTTGGCGTGTAGATTAGCGCCTGATGGTTGTTTTGGGGGACTTCGTGACCCCAAGATGCTCCCATTTGTTGCAGTTCTGTAAACAAAGTGAGCTTTGGAGAACTTTTTATGTCTCTTATCATCCTCCTCACTGTGCCTGGTGGCAAACTAATCTTGCGTCCTCGTCCAGACTTGTTTACCACTGTCCCGTTGTTTTAAACTTCTTAATAATTCCCTCTGACATTAGCTATGGACAGGTTTAGGCGAATGGCTATTTTCTTGTAGCCATTGCCTGACTTGTGAAGGTCAACACAAATCTGCCTTACTTGAATGCTATGTTTCCTTGTCTTTCCCATGTTGAAGAAGAAATGGCCTCTGTGTCAACGTCATAATATACCCCAGGGAAAACAGGAATTGTGAATTGCTAATAAATTTCCACATACCGATTAACTTCGTACACTACTGTAGAAGTGACCGAATTCCTTAATTACATTTATTTCCTAATAATTGTTAGGGGTGCCAATGTCCAATAATTGTGGAACAAGTGATTTTATGGAAGAAGAATTTTTTAGTCAGGGGATTGTATTTTCTTCCCCCTTAAACTTCACTTGAGTTAAAGGTTACATTTTTCTACACTTTTCAGTGTAAGAGTATGTTTTTCCACAATTAAAAACTAATTTCTTAGAAGCTCAAAGAACACCGTCTTAACCATGGGTGCAATAATTATGGAGGGCACTGTGTGTGTGTGTGTTTGTGTGTTATATATATTAGATATATATCTATATATATATATATATATATATATATATATTTGGTGCGCCAAGTAGAATGCAGGTGCTCCGGTTTCCTCTCTTTTCTCCCTGAAAGGCTATGTGATAAACTACCTATTTGCGCATTTTGAGTTTGAAATTGATTATAAATGCTTGGCAGTTATAGATTGCCCTTTTTGGTTCCCACAGGCTCTCTGTATGCCCACCTTCCAGTTGCTGGAGCAGCACAATGGCTTGCGCAATCACCCTGACACTGTCGATGACCTGTTCAGACTTGTTACGAGGTACCTGTTGTTTGTCTTTGATCGCTTGACCAGAATACCTACGTATAATCAGCCATCGCATAAGCAAACCAAACGAAACAAACCATTTTTGCTATTTACATGAGAATGTAAAGACACATTCTGTCAGTTATTCATACAGTGCACCGCAAGTAATATAAAAAATATATTATTCTGAAATTTGAAACGCGTTCTTTAATACATCTGGGTTTATTTACCTTGTAGTTTTTGCTTTGTCGTCACGTCTTCTTTTTTACAATGTAAATCTGGGCCCTGTGTACTAATAACAATTACTATGTTTCTCTTTCTCAGGGAGTTATTTTGGGTTATATTTTTACTTTTTCCTCATTTCTCAAGTCAAGTACATTTACTTGTTAAAGACAGACTAAGTCGATATGCCTTACCTAAATACAAGCCCAACTCAAAATGCAGTGCATCTTGCATTTACTTCGACTTTTGTTTCATTAAAGATAGTATTAACCTGATATTTTTCATGTCGTCTGGTCAGCTTCATTTAATTTGTTAATAAACACCCATTCCTGCATTCCTGCGGGGACAATTTAGGTCTAGTAATGAGGTAAAAAAAAAAAAAAAGCTGATCTTTGAGGAGCATAGATGGACAGAGGATGTCCGGTGTTCAGAGAAAATGATTGAAATGTTTAAAAGACTGGAAGGGATTTATGTATCTCTACAGTGCATAATATCATTAAACAATTCAAATTAGGGGGAATTTCAGTCCATAAAGGGCACGAGCACAAGCCTAAACTGAAGATCTGTGATCTCCGATCCCTCAGACGCCATCAAGTACCATCATTCATCAAAGCAGATGGAATCACATGGGCAAGAGAGTACTTTGGCAAAGATTTGTCAAGCACTGCAATACAGAGTTGCGTTGACAAATGCTACTTAAAACATTACTGTGCAAAAAGCCAGATGTTAACCATGTCCAGAAGTGACATCGACTTCTCTGAGGCATCTGGGATGGACCAGCAGACAGTGGAAATGTGTTTTGTGGTCAGAACGATCACTTTTCTAGATCCTTTTGGAAGAAATGGATGACATGCTCTGAACCAAAGATGGAAAGGACCACCCAGACTGTTATCAGAAACAAGTCCATAAGCCAGGCTCTGTCATGGTACGGGGTTGGGTCAGTGCCCTTGGGAAAGGTCATTTGCACCTCTGTGATGTCAGCATTAATGCAGGAAAGTACACTGAGATTTTAGATTAACATAAGCTGCCTTCAAGAGGACTGTCCGTGCATTTTTCAACAGACAATGCTGCACACATTACAAAGGCTTGTCTGTGGAAGAATAGGGTTCGGGTACTGGACTGGCCTCTGCAGTCCTGACCTGTCCCCAATAGAGAATGTGTGGAGAATTTTAATGTATGAACGACGACCCCATACTGGTGCAGACCTTAAGGTGTTGGGACAAAATAACACCTGAGACACTAAAGTGCCGTGAGAAGGAATGCAGGGGAACCTGCGGTTAGAATTAGTAATGAACCGATTTTAATCTGGGTCCTCCTCCCTCCTCACTCTCTTAGGTTTGTCCAGCGCAGTCCCGTCACACTGCTAAGCAGTAACATCATCATCCACATTATGCAGTGTGCCATCGCCGCCACGGCGCTGGATCACCGAGACGCCAATTGCAGCGTGATGAAGTTTGTCCGAGATCTTATTCACACAGGTGTCTCTAATGATGTGAGTGCTCCAGGTGCAGCAGTTTTTCTGTGTATGCTTCTGGCTATGATCTAAACCTTCTGTGATGGACTCTCTATCAGCTAGGAAAAAACCCAACTAGGATGGTCTTTACAGTTTTTCAAAGTTCATCAGTAGTGTTGCTGTATTGAGAGCAAGATCTAGAGATTCACTGAAATTTCGGCCAGCAAAAACGTTCAGCTGAACACTGCACTTTCAGATATTGGCAGAAAGAGGGGGAAAATGGCAAAATGTTTGGGGGGGGGGTGGAAATGGGAAAGAGTCATTTCAGCCAAAAAACCACAAAGTGCTTGCTCATATTTACCTGGGGTTCATGTGGTACCTATAACCGAGTGCATAAGGATGAACATCAGTTGTTTGTTTTTCCATAGGGTCAAGAGATTCCCTTTCTTACTGTGTGTTAGTACTGAACAGAGCATGGGTTTTAATGTTTTCTTTCCTCTCCCAGCACGAGGATGACTTCGAATTGCGGAAGCAGCTGATTGGTCAAGCCATGCACCAGCATGGGCAACAGCTAGTAACACAGCTGATACACACTTGCTGCTTTTGTCTGCCTTCATATACACTGCCTGATGTGGCCGAAGTGCTCTGGGAGATCATGGTGTTTGACCGCCCGGTAAGTCCTGACCAGGCGTGGAACAGTACCGGTACTATCAGTATGGATGCTGCATTAAAACTGTCTCTCTTCTGATATGGCATTTATAAACATCGGTGTATTTCACGTCGTCCTAGTGTTCTAACACAACCTTGAGTACAGCGTACACACCGCTTACATGTACAGTACTCTGCGAACGTCTTAGGCAACCATTAAATTGGATGTTCTGTTGTTTTAGCAACTGTATCATGTCCATATATAATGATTTCTCAGTCTCTTTATTAGAATACAACCAGAAAACACAGGACATTTGTATAAAGTATTATTAAATCTAAAAAAACCCAGCTTTTATAGACTACAGTGACAAGAATTCTGTGTGAGCTCCCCTTAGTTGTGTGATAGCAGCTTCATCTGGATGCCAAGTTGACCCTTCTACAGTCTGAAGAAGCTTGATGATGAGAGATCTTTCTTCGTTAAGGCAGAGTGGCCAGACAGCCCAGATTGGTGGAGTGCCGTTGTGATGGCTGACCTTCTGGAAGTTTCTCACATCTGCCCACAGAATCTTTAGAGCTCGGCCGAAGTGACTCCCCCCTTAAGGCGCTTCTCCCTTGATTACTTAGTTTGGTAGAGCGGTCATCTCTAGGAAAAGTCTTGGTTGTTTCATGCTTCTTCTGTGTAAGGTTTGGTTTTTGTTCTGTTACACATTGCAGGGTTTCCCCTAGGATTTTTTTTCAGCAGCAGTGGTGCTTGGTTGTAACGTTAGCCTCGTTAACTTGTCTTTCTCGGTGTAAATTTGAAGACACTGTAGCGTTCTGTGGTCTCAGTTATGGCTTTAATGTAGTGTATTTAATTTAGTTTAATGATTATGAGTCATGAAGCGCCAGTGTGCGTGTGCATGAACTTACCACAGGTGGACTCCAATCAAAGTGTAGCAACATCTTGAAGATGATCAAGAGAAATGGGAGGCCCCTGGAGCGGAAATTCAAGTGTCAATGCGGAATTGTAGTTTTTTTCCGCTTTGTGATGAATTCTAAAATTCTAAAATTGTTTTCACTTTTGTATTATGGGGTACTGAGAGCAGTTTTTTATTTTTATTTTTTATTTTATTTTATTTTAGCACAAGGCCTCAGCATAACTGTCAAAAAAAAAGTGAAAGTGTCTGAAGACTTCCCTGATGCATTGTATGGTCATTATGGTATTGCTAAAACAACAAATCTAATGCTGACCTAAGATTGTTGCACAGTACTGTACGTTTTTGTTAGTAATACTTCAAACAATGCCATTAGAGGGCAGCAATGATATTTTTGGTGAATTCTCTGTGAAGCTGGTCCCTCATGTGATCGAAACCGAAACCGAAATACTACAGTTCCCAAAAACAGAATTGCCATACTACTGTTCGTTTGTGTTGGTTTCTGTTGTAGAAATCACCACTCGTCCAACCTTTAAGGCATTATAACTTAAGAATCAAAATAGCACAGATGTTCTGTTAACGGCACAGACCACCACAAATGTGTGATGTCACAAGTAATGATTACCAAAGAAAAGACGCATTACAGAATCTAATGTTTATTTTCTTAAAAATGGAAGCAGCACAAACCCAACAGTAGTGTTCCCCTTTGGCGCAAATGGGGGACCGGCTTCATGGAGCAAAATGTTTTTCTCCCTTTGAACGTTGACTGCAGTGTACACAGAAATCCAACGTTGTGTTGTTAAATTGTATGGTTTGATGCAGTAGGTCTGAACTAACTCTACACCCTTGTCCAGACATTTTGTCGCTGGCTGGAAGTGGCACTGAAGGGCCTTCCCAAGGAGATGTCGGGAGGAGCTGTAACTGTCACTCATAAGCAGCTCACAGACTTCCATAAACAGGTTACAAGGTGAGTTTGGCTCACCTGGGTTTGCTTGTAGCTGTCCGCATGCATAACGGCTCTCTGCAGTATTGGTGGTTTTAAATAACTTCTTTATATAAAACGTATATCCTTTTTCATTATTTGGCTCCACACTTTTATTGTTTCTTAAAAACGTCTTCTGCATGGTTCCATCCTTTCAAAAAGTTTTTAACCCACACCAACAGGCAGAGAAAGACCGCTTACCACCTTGTGTAAATAATAAATATTTAAAGGGTAATGACACGATTCAACATACAGTTTGGTACTACTTTGCCATTTTGCATGCAGACGGCCTGGATTTAAACAAGGTAACCAACACCATAGGAGTTAAACAGTAACATGTAATGGGTTATGAGCTGAGGATCCATGTGGAATGTCTTAGAACGGGTATAAAAATCTCAAATATAAATCTTCAGTGGTTGAAAATGCTGTTTCAGTATGAGTATGCATCATGAGGACACAAGAAGCCAACATTTCCAGGGTTCCCATGGTCCCTCATATCATGGGAAATTACATACATATATAAACAATTGTATATTATGTTTTAATTGTTATATATGTTCTCTCTTAATATTTATTTAGCTTCTCTTTATTTAAACTGTTATTAAAACATATTAATTAGACAACTTTTTATTGTTCCGTATGACATCTAAGCCACCCAAGGAGGTCGGGTCCCGGGTTTGGTTCTCCTAAGGTTTCTTCCTTATGTTTAGGGAGTCTTTCCTTGCCACTGTCGCCCTAGGCTTGCTAACTTTAGGGTCGGACTTGGATAATATAGGACAATAGAAAATTGTAAAGCTGCTTTGTGACAATGCTCCATTGTAAAAAGTGCTGTAGAAGTAAATCTGACTTTTCCTTACGTTATTAATATGGGATAGCAACCACTGAATTATTATTAATTGGCAGCAATACTTGAAACGGCTACAGTGGGGCAAAAAAGTATTTAGTCAGCCACTGATTGTGTAAGTTCTCCTACTTAGAAAGATGAGAGAGGTCTGTAATTTTCATCATAGCTACACTTCATCTATGAGAGACAAAATGAGAAACAAAATCCAGGAAATCACATTGTAGGATTTTTAAAGAATTTAATTGTAAATCATGGTGGAAAATAAGTATTTGGTCAGTAACAAAAGTTCAACTCAATACTTTGTAACATAACCTTTGCTGGCAATGACAGAGGTCAAACGTTTCCTGTAAGTCTTCAGCAGGTTGGCACACACTGTAGCTGGTATTTTGGCCCATTCCTCCATGCAGATCTCCTCTAGAGCAGTGATGTTTTGGGGCAACATGGACTTTCAACTCCCTCCACACATTTTCTATGGGGCTGAGGTCTGGAGACTGGCTAGGCCACTCCAGGACCTTGAAATGCTTTTTACGGAGCCACTCCTTCGTTGCCCGAGTGGTGTGTTTGGGATCATTGTCATGCTGGAAGCCCCAGCCACGTTCCATCTTTAATGCTTTGGTCTTGGCCACTGTTGAGTTTGGAGTCTGACTGTTTGAGGCTGTGGACAGGTGTCTTTTATACAGATAACGAGGTCAAACACGTGCCAGTAGTACAGGTAACGAGTGGAGGACAGAAGAGCTTCTTAAAGAAGAAGTTACAGGTCCATGAGAGCCAGAAATCGTGCTTGTTTGTGGGTGACCAAATACTTATTTTCCACCATGATGTACAATTTAATTATTTAAAAATCCTACAAAGTGATTTCCTGGATTTTTTTTCTCATTTTGTCTCTCATAGTTGAAGTGTAGCTATGATGAAAATTACAGACCTCTCTCATCTTTCTAAGTAGGAGAACTTGTACAATCAGTGGCTGACTAAATACTTTTGTGCTCCTCTGTACATTTGTCACAGTGAAGAAATAGCAGGGTTCCTAACAGGTCTAAACATGTACCTTGGCATAAGCAAATTGTGCAAGTCTCAACCTGGCCTGTAAGTGACGTTTTGGCAATGTCGTACACACACACACACACACACACACACACACACACATGCACGTTCTCTGTAGAGATTGGCAGTTGTGCTGGAAATCACCCACGCTTTGCATGTCTGTGAATCTGCATTAACCTTCTTCCTTGTGTGTGTGTTCAGTGCAGAGGAATGTAAACAGGTGTGCTGGGCAGTGAGGGAGTTCACCAGGCTTTACCGATAGCTGGGGTTAAGCCACTCGTTCTGCAGTATCAGGTAAGGAAACTCGGCAAACCTTGTTAACAGTGAGTGTGTTCACATGCACACTGCCAAAACGGATTTTGATCTGACTATACAAGAGCTCATGTAGACAGTGTAGTCTGATGGCTTCAATCAAAATTTAAATAAGACAAGCTATGTATGAAACTAGGGACACAGTGTATGAAAGAACCTTCATCATCAACACTATTGGTTTGTTAAAGACATGCCAAAATCCACTGATCATGTGGCTAAGAAACTGTAGATTGTATCCACACCACAGCCCTTCAGTCATTAAAGTCTAGGAACAGAATTACCAATAACTTTATTATACAGGCAATAAACACAAATGTATCGATTGCGAAGTGTTAATTTATTAAAAACTAAGTTTATTTACATTCAGCAAATAAATGGTTTGGGTTTACAAGGCAGGCTGTTAATAAGATGCACTATTCTACTGACTGAAGCAAATCGGAGCGAGATCCTGGTTGATTAGTGATTATAAATCTGTATGATGAAGCTCTTAATGCTAAAAATCTTACCAGTCAGAAATGTGAGGGCAGAGCATCAGCAGCTTCTCTGGGTTAGAGCTGGACTTACAGATAACAGACCTGTCAGATGAATGAACCTCTGATCAGCCACGGATGGTGTTTAATGAAAGAGCCGAGTTTATCTCCAGCAAACGACGTCTTTGTGAGGGATGAAGCTGATTCAGCATTTTTGTTGATGGGGCTAAAATTGATCTGCAGTCAAGCTGTGAATGTTTTATAAACTAATTATAGCTTTCATTTTGGCCGTGTTTTACTCATTATAAGTTTGCTGCTGGGAACAACTTCTCTCAGCCAATCAGATTGTGGGGTCAGAACGAACTGTGGTATAATTCTAAGAAACCTGATGGTATATTTTAAATAGAATACGTTTGCTCTGTGTGCTGGCTGACCAGGTCAGAAGGCACCACTGGGACTTGAACCCAGGTCTTATTAACACTTCATACCTTGCTATAGTATATATAACTATACTGTCAAAGCCTGCTGTCTGAGTTCATCCCCAACACCCCCTCCTCCCTCTCTGTGTGAGGTAAAAATAATGTTCATATATTTGTAGTTGTTATTAGTAATGTGCTAGAAGAGACACTGCTGAGGAACTGGGATTCTGTACTGGTCACGGCAATGGTATACAGTACTGTGCAAAAGTCTTAGGCCACCAGTAGATTTGTTGTTTTTGCAATGGTATTATGACCATATATTAATATATTCCTGACGATTGGACCCAAACATTTCAAACTTTTATGGATTTGTTACTCCCTAGTGCTCTTTTCCACTGATCTTCCTTCCAATCTTTGCTTTAGCATATAGCTTATAGCATATAGCATATATAGCATATAGCTTTAGCATATCTTAGCTTTTTCTCTCTGTTCCTCTTCTGAAAAAGTCAAGTCAGATTTATTTATATAGCGCTTTTTACAATGGAGCATTGTCTCAAAGCAACTTTACAAGTTTAGATTATCTCCTGATAACTACGTCCAATCGCAAATTGAGCAAGCCTAGGGCGACAGTGGCAAGGAAAAACTCCCTGAGTGTTATGAGGAAGAAACCTTGGGAGGACCAAGACTCAAAAGGGACCCAACCTCCTTGGGCGGCGTAGATGATAAATCTAAGAATGAGACTAAAGTGGTTTCTTGGCTGCTTCCTTTCCAACAAGACCATTCCTGGTCAAGCTTCTTCAGACTGTAAGAGCCAACTTGGCGTCCCGGTGAAGCTGCCAGATGCTGCTGTTGCCCAAGTGTAAGGACGAGGTCACATCACTATAGCCTATAGAAGCTGTTTATTGTATTATATTATTAAGTGTGTTTATTACAAAATTCCTGTATTTTATTCTAATAAAGAGGATTAATTATATATGGTCATTCTACCAGTGCTGAAACAACAAATCTAATGTCGGAGAACCAAAGCAGAGCAGGTGGATCAGGTTACATATTCAAGCTGTGTGGTTGTGTCATGTAAAAGTAATACTGAAAACAAATTCTTCTTCCTCCCTCCAGGTCAAATCTTTTGTTTGCAAACACTGAAATGATAACAAACAGGCTCGAGATTGACTGCTTTTTGAGATATTAAAGGACTGGATGGGACTTGGCAGCACTGAGAGCCAGTGGGACGCGGCGCGGCCTTGGAGTGACCGGAAACAATTTGAGGGCACGATGGGAAGTGTCGACTCCCTCTCTCTGCTCCGATGCCAAGCACGCTGCTAATGACTAAGACGAGTGGTAATGTTGGGGGAGCGTGCAGGAAAATGTACACCCATCTTCGGCCAAAACAGAAAAAAACAACCCGAGAAATAAAACAAGGATGTGCCTGGTTGCAACTCAAAATGCATTGTAGAAAAAAAAAGACTTGTATGTTTTTAAACAGAGAAATCGAGAGCTTTATTTTCATGGACGTGTCTTTAGGAATCGGCCTGTTGCTGTCATGCCACCCTGAAATAAAATGTGAGGATTCTCACGCGGAGACGACTGTGGAAGATCGTGTGGAAACTGAACGACCTTTTTAAAATTGGTGGACTTTTACCATTATTATGTGCCACATGAAGGTAACACGAGAGACTGATTTATATGAATTTATGTATTTTGTTCTTCCATCTGTTTTTGGCATAGAGTGAGGCACATCCCATCAGCAGTGTGTAGCCATCTCATGAACAATAAAAGCAAAAAGGAGGTGAGGAACATGGACCTTTTTTGACCATCATTTCCTCCACTGTCCCTCTCTCTTCTCATTGCCCTTGTTTGAACTTGTTTGACCAGATTTCATAGCAGCTCTGTTCACAGGCCGCCTCCTCCCTCTCTCACACACGCCTCAGGGCTTTATACTAGCTGATCCCAAGCAGCAAGACCACTAATCACCAGGTTCTTGCATGCATTTCATGTGGAGTTGACCTGGAACACAATGCAAGATCCAGTCAGAGCAATTAAGTGATGTTACTCTACTCACTGCATGGCTTGTATGAGTCACACTAATCCAGGATGGGCTTCGGTCCTGTAGAGAGGCTTAAAGTGCTGTTGTATGAGTAAGCACGGTCCGTCCAGAGCTTCATATCACTCATCAGAACGTGCCTTCCCTCAGGCTGCTTTTGCTTAAGTACTGCAGGCAAGCTCCCTGATCAAGTTGAACAAGTTCCCATGTGGCGTGCACTCACCATATGATGAGAATCAGCTCCCTTAGGAGTGCCTGTTAAACCCGACTTTCCCTCTGTGTGTAATACATGTCCGGGTTCCAGCCGAGGGAAAAGGTGTCCTTTCAGTCTGATCTGATGAATATGTATGGATGTAACAGTTACCTACTGCCACCTACAGTGGTGCTTGAAAGTTTGTGAACCCTTTAGAATTTTCAGTATTTCTGCATAAATATGACCTAAAACATCATCTGATTTTCACACAAGTCCTAAAAGTAGATAAAGAGAACTCAGTTAAACAAATGAGACACAAATATTATACTTGGTCATTCAATTATTGAGGAAAATGATCCAATATTACATATTAGTGAGTGGCAAAAGTATGTGAACCTTTGCTTTCAGTATCTGGTGTGACCCCCCTGTGCAGCAATAACTGCAGCTAAATGTTTTATTTCCTTTAGAATTCTCTGATATCATTCAGAATTCATTGTTCCATCAATGATGGCAAGCCGTCCTGCCCAGATGCAGCAAAACAGGCCCAAACCATGATCCTACCACCACCATGTTTCACAGATGGGATAAGGTTCTTATGCTGGAATGCAGTGTGTTTTCCTTTCTCCAAACATAACGCTTTTCTTTTAAAACCAAAAAGTTCTATTTTGGTCACATCATCCATCCAAAAACATTCTTCCAATAGCCTTCTGGCTCGTCCACGTGATCTTTAGCAAACTGCAGACAAGCAGCAATGTTCTTTTTGGAGAGCAGTGGCTTTCTCCTTGTAACCCTGCCATGCACACCATTGTTGTTCAGTGTTCTTCTGATGGTGGGGACTCATGAACATTAACATTAGCCAATGTGAGAGAGAGGCCTTCAGTTGCTTAGAAGTTACCCTGGGGTCCTTTGTGACCTCACCAACTATTTACACGCCTTGCTCTTGGAGTGATCTTTGTTGGTCGACCACTCCTGGGAGGGGTAACAATGGTCCTAAATTTCCTCTATTTTGGACACAATCTGTGGATTGGAGGAGTCCCAAACTCTTTAGAGCTGGTTTTGTAACCTTTTTCCAGCCTGATGAGCATCAACAACTCTTTTTCTGAGGGTCCTCAGAAATCTCCTTTGTTCGTGCCATGATACACTTCCACAAACATGTGTTGTGAAGAGCAGACTTTGATAGATCCCTGTTCTTTTAAATAAAACAGGGTGCCCACTCACACCTGATTGGCATCCCATTGATTGTAAACAACCTGACTCTAATTTCACCTTCAAAAGTAACTGCAAATCCTAGAGGTTCACATACTTTTGCCACTCACTAATATGCAAATATTGGATCATTTTCCTCAACAAATAAATGACCAAGTATAAAATTTTGTCTCATTTGTGTAACTGGGTTCTCTTTATCTACTTTTAGGACTTGTGTGAAAATCTGATGATGTTTTAGCTCATATTTATGCAGGAATATAGAAAATTCTAAAGGGTTCACAAACTTTCAAGCACCACTGTCCACTGACTGGTCAAGAAAAGTCATTGAGAGGCTTTGATTAGATGGTTACTGCAGTGGTTAATATGTTTCAGCTGGCAATATGCCTTTGTGAAAAGACACTTAAAGTGGTGCATGTCGGATAATGCGTCTGTGCTCGAGGAAAAACTGTTACCACGTCCAGAAGCATTAAACTATTGGCCTGAATCAAGCAAAGAATACAACCCAGGTGATTGCTGACATAAAATCAATTAAGACCTGTACAACACAGCATTAACCATCAGTTTTGTGGAAGAAATGTGGTCAGAAAAATCCCTTGGCTGGCTCTCGGGTCACTAAAACACTTGGTGAAATTACAGCTGTGCTTGCTAATAAAAGTGAGAGTATTTGCACACACAATTTGACGAGAACTTGTAGGACTGAGAGAACAGTTGTGTGAACGCAAGAAATAAAGATTGGACTCTGGAGCAATTGAAAAAAGCCACAGGGTCTGATGATATTTGCGATGGGTATGTCAGGGTAAGAAGAGACGAGCATAAAGTAATGCATAGTGCCCACTGTACAAGCCTCTGGACTCTGTGTTATGATCTGGAGGTGCTTCAGCTGATCGAGTCTAGGCTCAGTAACATTCTTTGACAGTAAAATGAAATCAGATCAGGATCTGAATGTACTGAATGACAAGATTATATTATCCATTGTTTTTTAGTTCCCTAATGGTATGGGCATTTTCCACATCGCCCGATAATTCATCTGGCTCAAATAATGGATTGGTTCTTGGAGCATGAGGGATCATTTTCATATGTGAATTTGGCCACCACAGAGTCCTGACCTTAACCCCACTGAAAATCTCAGAGATATGTTTGAGATGACTTTACAAAGTGGCCCAAATCTCCCACAGTCAGTCCTGGTCTCAGCCAAACATGAAAGCAAATCGGGATGGAAATAGAAATTGGGTCGAAGCATTGCCTTAGTGAATGAGTGCTGTGATCAGAGCTAGAGACGATCCAGTCCAATGTTAGTGTGAAACCTTTTTCAGCTTCTTTTTTGAAAGTCTTATCCGAGGGATTTCCAAAATACTGATCATCTTGAGGTCACTTGTGATTTAAATGTTTGCATAGAATTGTTTTGTGGGGTGGGGGTGTTCATGAAGGGCATTCTTGCATTTCAGGCCTGCAGCACATTCCAAAAAAAGTTAAGACAGGGCTAGTTTAAGTAAAAAGGTAAAACAACTAAATAATGAGGTGATTTCAAACAGGTGATGTGAACAGGTGATTATACTCAAGATTTGGTACAAAAGCAGCATCCACGAAAGGCTGAGTTTTTGAGGAGTAAAGACGGACAGAGGATCTCCAGTTTAGCAACCGATACATGAGAAAGTTCTTGAAACGTTTAAAAACAATGTTCCTCAAAGAAAGTTTGGAAAGCATTTGCATATTTCAGTCCTCTTTCTGATTTAGATGATTTTGCATTGTCTTGTTGAAGAATGCACGGATGGCCCTCCAACAGATGTCGTCTTGAACGAAGCTCATGTTGCTCTAAAAGCTCAGTGTACTTTTCTGCATTAATGCTGCCATCACAGAAGTGGAAACGACCTTTGCCGAGGGCCCTGACCAGACCTCATACCATGACAGAGCCTAGCTTTTGGACTTGTTGTTGGTCCTTTTTGTGTTTGATCCAAATCACATTGTGTCCATTTTTATCAACAAAAAAAGAAAGATCTGGAATACTGATTGGTTTGACCACAAAACATGTTTCCAGTGTGTGATGGTCCATCCAAATGTCTGCCATAAATATTACTTATGTCATACTCTGACATTTTGCCTCCGAGCCCAGAGAAGTTGACTCCGCTTCTGGACATGGTTATAACATAAGGCATCTTATTTGTGCAGTAACGTTTTAAGTGGCATTTGTGAATGTAACTGTATTGTAGTGCTTGATAAAGGTTTGATAAAGTAATACCATGTGGTTCTATCAGCTGTTGATGTATGACGGTTCTTGATGCAGTGCTGTCTGAGGGATCAGAGATCATGGACTTTCAGTTTAGGTTCACACCCTTGCATCCTGGTTGCGTCGAAATTCCTCCAGATTCCTTGAAAACGTTAATGATATTATGCACTGTAGAGGGAGAAATTTGGAGGATCTTTGTTTAAGCACTTCAATAGTTTTCTTGTATATTTGTTGACAAACTGCTGAAATACTCAGCCATTTGTAGATACTGCTTTTGTACCAAATCATGGTTACAACCACCAGTTTGAAATCACATTGTTTTAAATGCAGAAATGAATGTATATTAACAAATGAAATGACGTTGGCGTACATAATTGTTTACAGTCTAGAGAACTGAGCAGAGCCTATGGAAAATGTTCCTAGTCTGGTGCGAGCAGAAATACCTGAAGAGTTAATCAGACGGGATTAATCTAGTGAAGCACATTTCCAGGCGTGTCTCTTCTGTGGTAATTCCTGCTGTGTCACTATAGCTTTGTCATTACACTTAGGCACTTTTATTTATATATTTTTGGGCAACTGTTATAAACTTTGGTTTTGTCAAAATCTGGTGAAGAATTGGCTAAGTTAAGAGTATTTTTAATTTTTTAACCAACCTAATGGGTTCTTGAAGATGGTAAGTGATGGGATGTCTGACTGGTGATGACTGTATTGTTCATAAAGAAACGTTTCTGCCTGGGTGAGCCGTATTGGGCTAAATGTTCTATTATCAGCTGCAGAAGCAGTTATGGAACAGTTATGGCAGCGTACAGTGGAGCTTGAAAGTTTGTGAACCCTGTAGAATCAACTATATTCCTGCATAAATATGACCTAAAACATCAGATTTTCACACAAGTTCTAAAAGTAGACAAAGAGAACCCAGTTACACAAATGAGACACACATATTATACTTGGTCATTTATTTCTTGATTTAACTGCAACTAATCATTGCAGTGACTTTCTCTTGGCAACCCGCCATGCACACCATTGTTGTTCAGTGTTCTTCTGATGGTGGACTCATGAACATTAACATTAGCCAATGAGAGAGAGGCCTTCAGTTGCTTAGAAGTTACCCTGGGGTCCTTTGTGACCTCGCCAACTATTACACACCTTGCTCTTGGAGTGATCTTTGTTGGGCGACCACTCCTGGGGAGGGTAACAATGGTCTTGAATTTCCTCCATTTGTACACAATCTGTCTGACTGTGGATTGGTGGAGTCCAAACTCTTTAGAGATGGTTTGTAACCTTTTCCATCCTGATGAGCATCAACAACTCTTTCTCTGAGGTCCTCAGAAATCTCCTTTGTCCGTGACATGATACACTTCCACAAACATGTGCTGTGAAGAGCAGACTTTGATAGATCCCTGTTCTTTAAATAAACCAGGGTGCCCCCTCACACCTGATTGTCATCCCATTGATTGAAAACACCTGACTCTAATTTCACCTTCAAATTAACTGCTAGTCCTAGAGGTTCACATACTTTTGCCACTCACTAATATGTAATATTGGACCCATTTCCCTCAATAAATAAATGACCAAGTATAATATTTTTGTCTCATTTGTGTAACTGGGTTCTCTTTATCTACTTTTAGCACTTGTGTGAAAATCTGACGATGTTTTAGTCATAGTTATGCAGAAATATAGAAAATTCTAAAGGGTTCACAAACTTTCAAGCACCACTATATATCAAATGTGGATAAATGCCCCAAAGTATGTAGACACCTGTTCTAATGAGTGATTATTGTTAGTTCTGCCACACCTCCTGCTAACAGTTCCATAATCTAAAGCAGTGGTTCTCAAACTGTGGTATGCCGCCCTTACATCAGTCAATGCTATTTAGATGTAGAAGGTACGGCTAGTGTTGGTGATCTCCGAAAAAGCACTGAGACGGTACGGTGCAAGGTTAAATTTGGGATTCACATAGTGGGACAGAGGAAGAATCGAGACCACAATGTGAGATTCTCTGCAACAAGAAACCAGCACATCTAACAAGACTAGAGCATTAAACATGTACATTTGAAGGCTAAACTTGCAGACGTAGGTAATTATGCCTACTGTGTAGAGTGTGTGTTTTTGTGATGAGAATCCCATTGGGTAGTTTGAGGTTTTGGCTTGATGATGGGTGGTACTTGGTCTAAGAAGGTTGAGAACCACTGATACTGGTATAAAAGGTATAAAATCTCCATAGACAAAAGGTTGCTTATGCTGAACACCTCAGTGACTCGCAATATGACAGCCTGGTGGATTTCCACCTCCCCAGCAAGTCAGTTCTTTGCCCTGCCCTCCTAAAACAAAGTTTGACGGGTGGGATGCACAGGGTCCTGAAGACAACCGTCATACTAAGACTGGTGCTTTCGTGTTCTGTGTCGACAAACTTTTCGATATACAGTGGCACTTTGTGAAATTAATACATAACCAAGTATAACACTCATCTCATTTGTTTAATTGGGTTCTTTACCTACTTGTAGGACTTGTGTGAATGCTTTAGGCCATATTGCTGCAGAAATATTGAACATTTTAACTTCGGTAACTTCAGTTCCGCGTTTCATATTTATTCAGAGTAGTGTCGTAAGATCGGTTTGGCGCAAGTCGAGTGCGCTGTAACCCAGGGACTGCCTGAATAATAATAATAAAAAAAAATATCAGTCTTAACTCTAATAGCTGCAGCCATGAACAGCCACTCAAATTAAAAAAGGTCCTTGGTAGCCTGGTGGTTAAGGTACTGGACTATGGACCAGAAGGTCCAGGGTTCAAATCCAAGCTCTACCAAGCTGCCACTGTTGGGTCCTTGAGCAAGACCCTTAACCCACAATTGCTTGGATTGTAAGACTGTACCAATTGTAAGTCATTCCGGATAAGGGTGTCTGCTAAATCACAAATGTAAATATCACTTATGTCATGCTTTTTTATGTCAAATCTTTTGTTTACTTTTTTTCTTTCATTTATTTTCATGGATATTGAATCACTTTGCATTAACTACCTGCCTATGCAAGAACTACAACACTTTCAGTGTCACAGTTATCTCTGGCAAGAAGACGTGAAATGGAAGAAGGTTGTACTCTACTTAAAGCTTTACAAGATGATACTGCATTGTGGAAATGAGTGTTTCTTTGAGTGGACTCATTCCCTCTTGGGTGTGTGCAGCCAGTGAGGTATGTTTATATGTTACTTAGTTTCTACAGTGCTTGTAACTGAGGAGTCATGGTGTTGTGCCTTTCTTTTGTTAGCGGGAGTGATATGTAGAGAGATGGTAGCGTTATACTCTTGTTTTCAGAGGCATCTCAGAGGCATTTACGTATCATTTGCACACAGTTTGCTTGTGAAAATACCTTTTATATTTACATTACACAGCAGAAGAGTGACTTGCACATATTAGAGCTACAGAACATTTCTAAAGCCATTAGTAATGGTTAAAGTATTCATCACACATCACTGTCCGGGCTGTGCCACAAACAGCCCCCTACAGATAAAATATCTGGACAGTCCATATTAAACTCGATCAGTGATGCCTGCACTGTAGAATACTGCTACGGTACTTATTGAAACATTACATTTATTGAAACCTTTAAGCACAAAGACATAATGCACGTTAATCGCAAGTGTTTTCTCATATTTCGTAAGAGTTCCGAGAGCAGTGCTACTGAAGAGAGGGCTCTAGGTCCCAAACGACAATTAAACCTAGTGAAGGATTTGGCAACGGGAATCCCAGCCCTTGTTGCGATTCAAACTAGGCTGCTTCATCATTTGAACAAGCCTGATCATCCCAATGGCAATGTCAGTGAGTGTACCCCTAATAATGCAGCATACCAGTGTGAGACTTCTCCGACCGAAGCCTCCAGCTGCAGCCAAATGGCAGAAGTAAAAACCTTAAGTGTTGTACGTCCTCCCTGCACTCTTTTTCTAATTTACTAAGTCACGTGGCAGGCAGGCAGCAATGCTCTGTGAGATCAACATCCCAGATAGCATCCGATAGACTGTGCATATCGAGAGGCCGTTCCTAACCAAGGTCGAGGAATGAGGAGACCAACTTTGCGTCCTGAATTCCTTAAATAAGTGCAGCCCTCACTTGGGTGACTGAGAACTGACTTGAGGGCTTCAAGTTACTGGATGTTTTGATGCCATGTCGCCTGAGCATGTTGGTTCTGCAGCAGTCTGTGGAGCTCCTTGAAATGCTCCACCGTCTGGTCTTTCAGATCTGGGTTGGAGATCTGCAGGCGGATGCTGTCCGTGGACCACGAGAGCTCACCAGAGAACATCTCAGTGAGGATCCTCGCCACCACAGGGACCACCTGCACAGATACAGACGGCTCGATGACAAAGAAATCCATTAGTAATCCAGTGGAAGTACAGCGGTACCTCGGTTCTGGTCGATAATTCGTTCCAGAAGGCTTGTCGAGAACCGAAAATGAGGAGTACTGAGCAAATTTTTCCCATGAGGAATAGTGTAAATTGAATGAATCCGTTCCAGACCCCCAGAAAATCCACCCTGTATAAGGCATTATATCCTCGCAAGACCTGAGGATTCATTTTTGTCCTCCGTTATCCCTTATAAAGGACATTTGATGAAAAAGTGTTTTTTTTTTTTTTTTAATCCTTGTGACATGTTTTTTTCACAGATTTTATTTCAAAATTACTGAAATGATCAAACTTTACTCCTCCTGGGTCTCAGGAGGATAAGTGTTAACGCTTAGGAAGTTTTTCCTTGCCACTGTCGCCCTAGGTTTGCTCAATTTGGGATTAGACGTAGATATTAGGAGATAATCTAAAATTGTAAAGTTTGTCTGAGACAATGCTGCATTGTAAAAAGCGCTATAGAAATAAATCTGACTTGTAATGGAGTTGTATTGTACAGGTGCTCCCTGATTTATGAAGGGGATATGTTCCAACATCCATCACAAGGGAATTGATGAGTTTAATATATAATTATATACACATTAACACTTGCATTACCCCCGGTTGGTTAAAATCATTAACACAAAGCTTGTTTTATAACAAAGTGTTGAAAAATCTCACGTCTTTTAGTGAGTAATGGGTTGAAAGTGGAAAAATAAAACACTCTTTTGGTGCTAGCTGCTAATGCTAACTGCTCAGCCTGAAAGCCAGCTTTCCTGTCTGTGGGCTGTCATTTCCTTTCCTTTCCAGAACGTTTTCCTTTCGGTTGGCTGTCATTACTAACCTTTTTAGGACTCGTGGAGATCTTCGCTGAGCAAAGGCTATTGTGAATCTGAATCACTGTGTACTGAATCGGGAATCGAGAATCATGAATTGAGTTTCGGCTCTGTGCCGACTACCGAGCAAACGAGAAACTTTTTTAGTCAAAATCCATCGAGAACCGAATTCAACAAGTTCCAAGGTGGTTCAGAACCGAGGTACCACTGCATGTCTACACATTGGCTTTACTGTAAACATCTACTAATGGGTGAATAATTTAAACAAGTCGACCCCAGAAAAGCCCTGCATGCGTCAGGGGGCCCAAAGTATTGGGACACAAGCTGAGATTGCCACATAAAGTACTGTTGTAGTTCCTTAAGGAAATGCATATCTAGTTAGTTAAGTACTGAGTACTATTGAAGTCACTAAGAGAATTACCTTCTGGTTTATAGCTTCTAACATTAGGCATTTTATTTGTACAAAGTCGAGGGTGTTTTTAACTGTCAATGAAGATGCACAGCATTATCTTCTCTGTTTGCATAGATTAAGACTTCAAATCTTCTCGCTTGCGTAAAGTAATTCACAACTTGTCCTACAGATTATGTTGCTGTGGTGAGTAAAGGTGGTTATATGCTGCTCATCCTGTGATGAGCAAATTGGCACACAAGCCCACAAATCCTTCTTTGCTAAACTCCAGACACCACGATTCCTCAGGCTTTTGGTGGAATGCTCTAATGGAACATAACCTAGTCTGTTAGTTGACCTTCTCTGAAGCGTTTAGTAGTTAAAGCCATTGTTGACATTGGAACTGATCTCAAACTCAAGAGCGGTGATAAATCAGGAGCAGAGTAGTTTTACAGGTTAGGCTTGGTCCTGAAGGAAGTTCAACACAAATGACTGGATGGTGACAAGTCAACACAAGCACTAGAGTTGCATAATACATGGTAATCATTGCGTTTGCTGCGTTGTGGTAAAAACAAAAATGCGATTGTTGCATTCCAGGTAATGTTTGCTCCAGTAAGCTCTGCTGATATTGGTGGTGACTGCTCTGCTGAATCAACGTCAGCAGTGTCCTGGCAAACATGCAGCAATATTTGGAAACAAGATACGTCTCAAACATAAGCAATAATGATCACAATATGAAACTTGCATACAGCCCATCTCAGTTCTGACCATATTGGAATACTTGTATAATAACGAAGATGTTGTGAAGATGCTGAAATGTAAATACCTGGACAATGATGAGCTTCTTCTCTTTGGGTTTGCGGTCAGGCCAGTCTTCCCCAAAGCAGAAGTAAATTTCAAAGGGAGGGGGGATTGGTGCCTCCCCCTTCTGGTACATAATGAGTTCTGTTACAGAAACAAGAGACATTAAGAAGCCTTACATTTATGATTTTTGATACAGTGGTGCTTGAAAGTTTGTGACCCCTTTAGAATTTTCTATTTCTCTGCATAAATATGACCTAAAACATCATCAGATTTTCACACAAGTCCTAAAAGTAGATAAAGAGAACCCAGTTACACACATGAGACACAAATATTATACTTGGTCATTTATTTATTGAGGAAAATGACCCAACATTAACATATTAGTAAGTGGCAAACGTATGTGAACCTCTAGGATTAGCAATTAATTTGAAGGTGAAATTAGAGTCAGATGTTTTCCTTCCATCAAATGGGATGACAATCAGGTGTGAGTGGGGGCAGCCCTGTTTTATTTAAAGAACAGGGATCTATCAAAGTCTGCTCTTCACAAAACATGTTTGTGGAAGTGTGTCATGCCACGAACACAAGGAGATTTCTGAGGACCTCAGACAAATGGTTGTTGATGCTCATCAGGCTGGAAAAGGTTACAAAACCATCTCTAAAGAGTTTGGACTCCACCAATCCACAGTCAGACAGATTGGTGTACAAATTGAGGAAATTCAAGACCATTGTTACCCTCCCCAGGAAGTGGTCGACCAACAAAGATCACTCCAAGAGCAAGGTGTGTAATAGCTGGTGAGGTCACAAAGGACCCCAGGGTAACTTCTAAGCAACTGAAGGCCTCTGTCACATTGGCTAATGTTAATGTTCATGAGTCCACCATCAGAAGAACACTGAACAACAATTGTGGGCATGGCAGGATTACAAGGAGAAAGCCCCTGCTCTCCAAAAAAGAACATTGCTGCTCGTCTGCAGTTTGCTAAAGATCAAGTGGACCAAGCCCAGAGGCTACTGGAAGAATGTTTGGTGGTATGGATGAGACCAAAATAGAACTTTTTGGTTTAAAAAGCGTTATGTTTGGAGAAAGGAAAACACTGCATTCCAGCATAAGCACCTGATCCCATCTGTGAAACATGGTGGTGGTAGTATCATGGTTTGGGCCTGTTTTTGTGCTGCATCTGGGCCAGGATGGCCTTCCATCATTGATGGAACATGAATTCTGAATTATATCAGAGAATTCTAAAAGAAATATCAGGACATCTGTCCCCATGAACCTGAATCCCAAGAGAAGTGGGGTCATGCAGCAAGACAAAGACCCTAAGCACACAAGCCTTTCTAAACCAAAGAATGGTTACAGAAGAATAAAGTTCATGTTTTGGAATGGCCAAGGCCAAAGTCCTGACCTTAATCCAATGGAAATGTTGTGGTAGACCTAAAGAGAGCAGCTATGTGAAGGAAAACCCACCAACATCCCAGAGCTGAAGCTGTTCTGTACGGAGGAATTGGGCTAAAAATCCTCCAAGCCGGTGTGCAGGACTGCTCAACATTTACAGGAAACGTTTAGCTGCAGTTATTGCTGCACAGGGGGGTCACACCAGATACTGAAAGCAAAGGGGTCACATACTTTTTTTAAACCACTCACTAATGTAATATTGGATCATTTTCCTCAATAAAATAAATGACCAAGTATAATATTTTTGTCTCATTTGTATAACTGGGTTCTCTTTATCTACTTTTAGGACTTGTGTGAAAATCTGATGATGTTTTAGGTCATATTTATGCAGAAATATAGAGAATTCTAAACTTTCAAGCACCACTGTTCATTACACTGTTCTTTACATTTCCATGTTAAAATAATCATGTCTTCCAATAAGGACACACATAGTGGTCCTTGAAACTTTGTGAACCCTTTAGAACTTTGTATATATTAAAAAAAACAGATTTAAGTGTAGCTAGAAAGAACCCAGTTCAATAAAAGTAGACAAAAATATTACACTTGGTCAAAGAAAATGATCCAATATTACATATTGTATGCGAACCTCTAGGATTACCAATTACTTTCAATGTTTTCAATCAATGGGATGGCAATCAGGTGTGTGTGGGCGCCACTTTGTATTTAAAGAACAGGTTCAAAAGTATGATCTTCACAACACAAGTGTACCATAGCACAGAAACATGTGCCACAGCCCATGAGGTCACAAAGGAACCCAAGGCAACTCCTATGCAACTAAAGGCCTCCCTCTTAAACCACAGTCCTACCAACACATTATATTATTTTGGTCTCATCTGTCCACAAAATGTTTTTCCAATAGCCGTTTGGATCTTCAGTGTGCCAGGTGATGGGCGGCAATATTATTTTTGGAGAGCAGTGGCTTTATCCTCGACGCCCTGCCATGCATACCATTGTTGCTCAGTGTTCTCCTCATAGTGGACTCATGAACACTGATGTTATTCAATGTGAGTGAGGTTGCTTTGAAGCTACTTTCCATTGTGGCCATGCTGACTGCTACACACTTCGTTCTTGGATGCATCTTTGTTGTTGAAAGAGTAACAATGGTCTTGAAGTTCCTCAGTTGGTACACAATCTGTCTGACTGTTGATTTGGCGGTTCGAATTATTAAGAGATTGCTTTGTTACCTATTCCAGCCTGATGAGGCTTATAAATATTAGTGTAAATAATCTTGCTTCCTCGTATCCTTTTGTTTTAGATTACACAGATAGCTTTATTTATGTGTAACTATGTAATAAACATTAATCTAATTAATTTAGCTATTTGTAGACTAAATGCATTCTATACACCATTTTAGCAATTCAATGCTCTAACTTACCTGTCAGAAAGTTGGGTCAAACTAACAGAAGGTTGTTAATATACTGTAAAGTTGTACCTATAATCTTTATTTATCATCTACGCCGCCCAAGGAGGTTGGGTCCCTTTTTGAGTCTTGGTCCTCCCAAGGTTTCTTCCTAGAACTAGGGAGTTTTTCCTTGCCATCGTCGCCCTAGGCTTGCTCAATTTGGGATTGGACATAGATATTAGGAGATAATCTAAACTTGTAAAGTTACTTTGAGACAATGCTCCATTGTAAAAAGCGCTATATAAATAAATCTGACTTAACTTGACTTGACTATTTAATGCAAGTTCATATCAGTTCCAAATATGTTTCCTTAATGACTAATAATCAGCATCAGAACCAAAAACATGTTATTTCCATAACCATATAATAACAGGAACAGGATATGCTAAAATGATATCCAAACTGAAAACTGAATCATGTCCACTCACGCTGCAGGAAATTGTTCAGGCTGAACACATTGATCTTGCGCTCTCTTTCCATAGGGTTAGGTGGACCCTCTTCAGGCACCCCCGGCCCAGACCAGAACACTTTGCACTGGCACAACCGCACGGCATAGATATCCTGCCCTCTAATCTCCAGGATGAGGCCACGGTCCATCACATCCAGCAGGTGCTCGGTGTAGAAGCGCTGCTTCTCATTCTGGATATCAGCAGTCCCGGGAAAAAGCACTTGGTGCAGGGTGACGGGCCCGAATAGCTCTACCTGCTCCGGCGTCGGCGCAAAATTACCATAATACAGCCGGCAGCCCTGGGGATTGCTCACTGTCAGACAGCCCACTGAGCGGCCCCGGTACTGGAACTTAATGTCAAGGTCCGTTACTAAGGGAAAAAACACATTGAGTAATTGCATAATGGAAATTATGATTCAGCAGCATATGATTTAATAATAACAAACAAACCCCTTTGAATATTGTTACTTGTGACATGCAATCAGGAGCATCATGGATCAGTGTATAACAAAGAAAAATGAGAACAGAAGTGAATATATAGATATTACAAGAGAAAGGGGGGGAAAAAAAAAAAAAAAAAAAAAAAAAAAGTGTACCACAATACAATAAATGCTAAGAGTTATCATGATATCAAAAGTTATCAAAAAGTCATTATAAGAAAATCCTTGAGAATTAGTTTAATTTAACTGAAGTAAATTTAGACTGAGAATAAGGTAAGGTAAGGGCTTTAATAAAATCCCCCATTAAAACAATTATTGGAACCATTAGAAATTCTCAGCAACAAAATGTAACCGAAAGCAATTTTCATTTACAAACCCAAATCAGAAAGTTGGGATGGTATGGAAAATGCAAATAAAATAAAAAATTTATATGCAGTGTTCCTTACATTTTCTTTGGCTTTTATTTCATTACAGACAGTATGAACCCAAGGTATTTCAGGTTTGTTCTGATCAACTCACATTTACATGTACAGCATTTAGCAGACGCCCTTATCCAGAGTGACTTACAACTGATACAGTCTTACAATCCAAGCAATTGTGGGTCATTTAAACTTCTGTCATGGCCTTGCTCAAGGACCCAACAGTGGCATCTTGACAGAGGTGGGATTTGAACCCTGGATCTTCTGGTCCAGAGTCCAGTACCTTAACCGCTAGGCCACCACAGTCCTACCACATTAATTAATTATAATCATGATTTGATACAAAAGCAGTATCCATGAAAGGCTGAGCCTTTGAGAAGCAAACATGGGAAGAGGATCCCAAGTAAGAAAATTATCAAAATGTTTGGAAACAATGTTCCTATAAGAAAGCCTGGAACAGATTTAAATATTTCTCCCTCTACAGTGCATAATATCATTAAACAATTCAAGGGACTGTGGTGGCCTACTGGTTAAGGTACAAAACAATGGATCAGAAGTTCCAGAGTTCAAATCCCACCACAGCCAAGCCGCCACTGTTCGCTCCTTGAGCAAGGAAGGCCCTTAACCTTGGATTGCAAGACTATCAATTGTAAGTCTGGATATGAGTGTCTGCTAAATGACATAAATGTAGAAGTTTATTAATGCAAGTATTAAAAAAATCTTTGTGGGACTGTGGTAGCCTAGGTTGAGGTAATGGACTCTGAACCAGAAGATCCAGGGTTCAAACCCCACCTCTGCCAAGCTGCCACTGTTGGGTCCTTGAGCAAGACCCTTAACCCACAATTGCTTGGATTGTAAGACTGTACCAATTGTAAGTCGCTCTGGATAAGGGCGTCTGCTAAATGCTGTAAATGTAAGTCTAGAGGAACTGAACAGCCGTGATCTCTGATCCCTCAGACGGCACTCCATCAAGAACCATTCATCGATAGCTGTTACAACCACATGGGAAAGGCATGACTTTAATCAAACCTTTATCAAGCACTACAATACGGAGTTACATTCACAAATACCACTTAAAATGTTACTGTGCAAACCAAAAGCCTTATGTTAACCATTTCCAGAAGTGGTGCCAACTTCTCTGGGCTCAGAGGCATCTGGGATGGACCATCACACAGCGGAAACACGTATTGTGGTCAGACCAATCAATATAACAGATCTTTTATGGAACTAATGGAAGCCGTGTGCTCTGGATTAAAGACCAAACGGACCATTCAGGTAAGTTATCAGCGACAAGTCCAAAAGCCAGGCTCTGTCATGGTACGGGGTTGGGTCAGTGCTCTGGGAAAAGGTCATTTACACTTCTGTCATGGCAGCATTAATGCAGAAAAGTACTCAGAGATTTTAGAGCAACATGAGCTGCCTTCAAGACGACATCTTTTCCACGGACGTCCGTGCATTGCAAAACAAGCCACATTAGAACGAAATATGTAAATCCCTTCCAGTCTTTCTTTAAGGAAGATTTTTTTTAAGCATCTCAATAATTATCTTACACATGTGTTTATAAACTGTCGATCCTCTGCCCATCTTTATTCCCCAAAGACTTCTATGGATACTGTTTTTTTCTACCAAATCATGATTATAATCACCTGTTGACATTACCTGTTGGAAATCACATCATTTCATTTTTTTACCTCATTACTAGCCCTACTTTGTCCCTGTCCCATTTTTTTTGCAATGTGTTGTGAGCCTGAAATGCAGAATGGGATGTTTATTAACAAATGAAATGAATTTGACCAGAAAAAAAAAAACGACATATCTTGGGTTCATACTGTCTGCAATGAATTAAAAGCCAACGGAAATGTAAGGAAGATTGCATACATTTTTTATTTGCATTTTCCATACTATCTCAACTTTTTCTGATTTGGGGTTGTATATTTTATTTTAAGCTGATAAGCATGGTTAGGGACATTCAAGCAGGCTTCCTCCTTCACTGTGGTATATATGAGGTGACAGAAAGGTCAAATTCTTTGAGCCATTCTTCAACATATTAAAAAAAAACAAGACTGCATACAATTAAATTAAGAGACAGCCGAGTTGTCTGGGAATGGCCAGGAAACAAATAATAATAATAATACTCAAATACTAATGTGACAAGCTAGCACTGAACAACAAATCATATTTTTTTTTGCTCCCATGCACAGTGAGAAGGATGGTTCCCGATCATTGTCAGTTACGGAACAAAGCAGCATCTTGGGCTCACCAAGCCTCCAAAACTAACATCAGACACCACCTCCATGCCAACAGATTATTTGGAAGTCTTGCCATGAACAAAGCCTTTCCTGTCATCTAAGCACAAATGTCAGCATCTGGAGTTTGCAAATCTGGAACCATGTCCTATAGTCAGATGAAATAAAAATGTAGTTTTTGGCAACAACTACTCAAGTTGGGTTTGTAGAAAAAAGAAGGATGACTACATTGATAAGAACACTTAAGTAGGGTGGAGGGTCTGCATTGCTGTGGAGCTGTTTATCCTCCAAAGGCCCTGGGAACCTCATTAGGATACATGACCTCATGGACTCCATGAAATACCAGGACATTTTAAAGCAAAATCGGTCTGCTTCTGCCAAGAAACTAAAAGGTCATCACTTGACCATCCAGCAGGACAATGAATAATACCATATGTCCAGATCAACACAAAAATGGTTTACTAAACACAAAATCAAGCTTCTGCCATGATCATCTCTGTCTCCAAACTCTAAACTCATAGAAAACCTGTGGGCTGAGCTTTCAAGCACCACTTTAAATATTTATATTATATTATAATTTTTCAAATTGGTTAAATTCAGCAAATAAACACTAAGGATAAACAAAAATTTGCAGAGAAATATCAGATATGATTGTGTTCTCTATGAAGGTTGTTAACAATAAACAACATTTGGCTGGGATGATCAAACTTGTAAGTAAAACAGTAAGGAAAAGAGATGTATTAGAAGTATTGACATCAGTGCTGAACACTTCAGTATACAAGATGTAAGACAAAGACGACAGCAAGCTTACATGGCAGCATATGGGGACTGCTTAGCAGGTCCGAGATGCACGGCTGCACGTGGCTCTCTGCTTCAGGCTGCACCTCTGGCATAGGACTGTCTACCAAGGCATCTTGCATGTCAACAGGATGGGGCACTGCAGGTGGTAGGTTGACCCCAGTGCCGATGTCAAGTCCATTTGGAAGATTTTCCCTGAGTATATACTCCTGTTTCACGACTGGAGCTAGGCATTGGCCAGGAAAATCAGGCGTTAGAATTGGTGGGAGGAACGGTTCAACCACGTTGCTTGGAAATGCTGTGTAACTTGGAGGCTCGTTTATCCTGGGGTCTATCATAGGAACAAACAATGCAGTAATGTACACATGCAGAAATACTAAAAAACACCATCAAATTTGCATTACATAGATAAGAGTTTATATTTTGTTGGTGTGTCCCTTTAGATAAAGTCAATGGGTCTAAAAGCATTAAAAGACTTGACAAGTTCAAAGTGTCCCACTTCCATGTACATAAATGGGAGAAAATACTTACTAATAGAGAGGTGCTCGAAGTTTGGTAGCTAAAAGAAAGAAAACAACATGGAAAAAAATGCAGTAAGTTTTGCTTCACTATGCTAATGTTATTGATCTTCACCCAGTCTTTTTGCTTAGCTCACCTCCTCCTCCTCATCATCTTCGCCTCCATCTGAAAAAGTATTTCAATATTTAAAAAAAAATACGAAATGAACTACTTTAACTAAAAAAAACCCTTGGGTATGAAGCTCAAAAGGAAATAAAAACATAAATAAAAATGTGATAAAAAACAACCATGACTAATATGCAAATAATTCTAATTAAATATCACCATTGGTAACCATTTCGTGTGTCTACTACAGGTTCCATCAGTCAGGTGACGCAATGCCTTATCAGAACTTCCACAAACTCCATTTACCTCCACTGACTGGCTGATCGCAAACTTCATAGATCTTGTACGGCTGCATGGGTGTCTCCTTAGTGCCATCATACTTCAGAGTAAACTCGCGGCTCTTGTTAAGCGCACATCGCAGGTTGGCTTTCCACTTGGCTGGATCAGGTTCATCTACACCTTCTTGGTACTTCCCTGTCTCCAGTGCCCAAGCCTTTACAAAAAAATATTTAGGGGCCTTAAAAGCACTGTTGGAGGACCAAATCAACCTGTATTACCAGCTATTCACGTTTCTTAATGCCATAAAAGTAATCCACTTTGCAACTGGCATACTCTATTAGCTTTATATCCAAGTTAATTATAAAGTCCACCAATGGAAAAAGACTTTATATGCATGTCACTTTGTATACACAGATTATACCTTTCAAAACACACGCTACAGAACAAAGCAGCGTTCAATACAACTCTGACTTTTGTAATGCATCATAACTAATACATGGCTAAATTAGAAAAGGCTGGGACGGCATGGAAAATGCAAATTAAAGAAAAGTGTACTTTTACTTTGACTTTTGTTTCATTGCAGACAGCATGAACCCAAGATATTTCATGTTTTGTCTAGTCAACTTCATTTCATTTGTTTATGTACATCCATTTCTGCACTTCAGGCCTGCAACACATTCCAAAAATCATGGGACAGGAAAAAAGAAAAAAAAGTAAATAATAAAAATGATGATTTGCTACAAAACCAGTATCCATGAAAGGCTTTTTCCAAAAAATCCATGAAAGTCTTTGAGGCGCAATGATGGGCAGAGGTTTCCAATTTCTCCAGTTTGTAAAAAAGAAGCCTTATGTTAACCATGGCCAGAAGCAATGACGACTTCTCTGGGCTCAGAGGCATCTGGGATAGACCATCACACAGTGAAAACGTGTACTGTGGAGAGTTACTCTTCGGTGATGGCGGCATTAATGCAGAAAAGTAGACGGAGATTTCAGAGCAACATATGCTGCCTTAAAGATGACAACTTTTCCATGGACATGCACACATTTTTCAACAAGACAATGCAAAACCACATGCTGCACACATTACAAAGTCATGGCTACGGGTACTGGACTAGCCTGCCCACAGTCCCGACCTGTGCCCAATATAGAATGTGTGAAGAAATTTGAAACACAATCTGCAACAACAGACATGTCTGCAGGAAAAAATGGGACAGAACAACACCTGAAACACTGTATATTAACAAATGAAATGAAGTTGACCGGACAAAACATGAAATAGCTCGAGTTCATACTGTCTGCAATTAAATAAAGTCAAAGTAAATGCAAGACAGACTGCATTTATTTGCATTTTCCACACTGTCCTACCTTCCTCTGATTTGGGCTTGTAGAAGTGCAGAGTTGTACTTTGAGAATGTAAACTGGGAGCAAAGGTTTTAGAGAACAGTGTAAATGCTGTGTCAACATTCCAAATGAAGATCTATGTACATGTTTTAGAAAGATTTTGTGGCTCGTAGGTACTTCATCTTTCCTCTTCAACAAATGTCCTGCTGAAGGGTTCACTGGGGGAACTGAAACTTGCACAATTTTTACTTCTGCAAAGCTGCACTTGATAATGCGGAAAAAAAAAGTCTCAAGATAGTAAGCTAGAGGTGTGTGCAACTGAAAACAGAGCGCTTGTATGGCCTGCGAAAAGGTTCATTTGAATTGTCGTTTAAAGAAAAGAAAATTTTACAGCTCGTTTCAAAACAGGTTAAAATTGATGTACAAATCAAGAACAAATCAAGTGAAGAAATAATCTCATGTAATACCTAACATGTATCTGCACAAATAGGTCAAACATGCACTCCTGAGCAAGACTGCAACATGTCAGCAGTCAGAGAACTAGCAAGAACTAAGAAAATGCGATGCCCAGACTCATTGTTGCAGTGAACTGTTGGAGGGGAAAAAGCCAGAAACAGGGACATTCACTTACATAGTCGTCCTTTTGTACACAAAGATAAAATCATGAAAAGATTTAAATGTTTCATATAAAACTCAAACTCCCACATGTATGGGTGTTTTTTCTTGTTTTTTTTTTTTTCCCTTAAACGATTACTCGCTAGCTGGTAACCTTCCACACCTCATGCAGCTTACCACAAGCCTGAATACAAGCTCTTACACTGAACCAGGAGTGACATATCTACAGGCAAAGATCTACAGTATTGTCTTGTGAAAATGAGTGAGAAAATATACAAAACATTATGCAGGGACTGCTGTCAGAAACAAGATAGTTGGTCATCATCAAGCCAACTGCACCTATTCTGAAACAGGCAAGACCATAAAGGCACAGCAAATCATCATGTCACTATCAGCTACAGTGGGGCAAAAAAGTATTTAGTCAGCCACTGATTGTGCAAGTTCTCCTACTTAGAAAGATGAGAGGTCTGTAATTTTCATCATAGCTACACTTCAGCTATGGGAGACAAAATGAGGAAAAAAATCCAGGAAATCACATTGTAGGATTTTTAAAGAATTTAATTGTAAATTATGGTGGAAAATAAGTATTTGGTCAATAACAAAAGTTCAACTCAATACTTTGTAACATAACCTTTGTTGGCAATGACAGAGGTCAAACGTTTCCTGTAAGTCTTCACCAGGTTGGCACACACTGTAGCTGGTATTTTGGCCCATTCCTCCATGCAGATCTCCTCTAGAGCAGTGATGTTTTGGGGCAACATGGACTTTCAACTCCCTCCACACATTTTCTATGGGCTTGAGGTCTGGAGACTGGCTAGGCCACTCCAGGACCTTGAAATGCTTTTTTCTTGGGATGCAACTCAGCAATCTTCTTCCTCCAAACACAACGAGTTGAGTTTTTACCAAAAAGTTCTATTTTGGTTTCATCTGACCACATGATATTCTCCCAATCCTCTTCTGGATCATCCATATGCCTCTCTGGCAAACTTCAGACGGGCCTGGACATGTACTGGCTTAAGCAGGGGGGCACGCCTGGCACTGCAGGATCTGAGTCCCTCTCGGCGTAGTGTGTTACTGATGGTAGCCTTTGTTACTTTGGTCCCAGCTCTCTGCAGGTCATTCGTCAGGTCCCTCCGTGTAGTTCTGGGATTTTTGCTCACAGTTCTCATGATCATTTTGACCCTACAGGATGAGATCTTGTGTGGAGCCCCAGATCGAGGGAGATTATCAATGGTCTTGTATGTCTTCCATTTTCTTACAATTGCTCCCACCCACCTGCTTTGCCTATTGTAGATTCACTCTTCCCAGCCTGGTGCAGGTCTACAATTTTCTTCCTGGTGTCCTTCAACAGCTCTTTGGTCTTGGCCATGGTTGAGTTTGGAGTCTGACTGTTTGAGGCTGTGGACAGGGATATTTTATACAGATAACGAGGTCAAACAGGTGCCATTAATACAGGTAACAAGTGGAGGACAGAAGAGCTTCTTAAAGAAGAAGTTACAGGTCTGTGAGAGCCAGAAATTTTGCTTGTTTGTGGGTGACCCAAATACTTATTTTCCACCATAATTTACAATTAAATTCTTTAAAAATCCTACAACATGATTTCCTGGATTTTTTCCTCATTTTGTCTCTCATAGTTGAAGTGTAGCTATGATGAAAATTACAGACCTCTCTCATCTTTCTAAGTAGGAGAACTTGCACAATCAGTGGCTGACTAAATACTTTTGTGTCCCACTGTATTACTTGTTTGTTTGTGTATTTTGTTGAAAAAGTCAAGGTTACACTCAAGGTTATATCAAAACTAGTCATATTCATGTATACATATGACTGTTCTGAGTATATATAAATATATACACACTCAGATCAGGGCCAATTTAGTGTAATCGATTAACCTAATACATGTCTTTGGCCTGTGGGAGGAAACCAGAGTACTCCAAACAGAAAGGACCCGGGTTGTTCCACCCTGGGATCAACCCCAGAACCTTCTTGCTGTGAGGCGACAGTGCTACCCAGCAAGCCACCGTACCGCCTCTCTATCAGCTACGAAGAGAACAGGTCAATGCTTTGAAAAAAACAGGTGATGCTGCAAGAAATAAAGGACTGGGAAGGGCCAAAGCCTCTTCAAGCAGTGATGACCACCTGCTGAAATGTATGGTTCTCAATGAACAGGAAAATAGCCTTCAAAAAATGTCAGAAGTATTCAAGACCTGGTGACGGTTCAGAGAGGGGTCTTCGAAGATCTGGTGAGAAATACAATAGTGAAAGCATCTCTACTACCATTAAGTTCGAGGTGTCATGGTGTGGGGAGCCTTTTCTGCTGCTGGACCTGGTGCACTGCTTCACTGTGAAAAGTCAGTTCTGCAGTAAGGCTCGCTTCCCTCAACTAAAGAGTTGTCTTCTAAAGAGGAAGAATCAAGCTACATTTCAACAAGTCAATGCTCCTGCTCACTCTGCTAAAGACCACCAAGAAGACCACAAAGACATAAACTGATAAAACATCAGTTTATCAGTTTAATTCATGCTCATTTCCTGACACATGATTGACTGTTGAGACCATTAAAAGCTTAATATTTTGCAATTTTAGGTTTGGCTATTTTTTACCCAGGAATATACAGGAACAAGACTTAGCTAGTTACACTTCCCACCACACTGGCATACCACAATGACGTAAGATGTACATGCCAAAGTACACACTAAAACCATCTAAGTCTTACCTTGAATATAGTGTTTTCCTCCTCCAATGTGGGGAGGTGGCGTGTGGCATGTCTCCAGGGTATCTGAAACAAGCTTTTTTCCTTATTGAGCCACTGGAGCCCTGGGTATTTCCTACTGCTCACCTGGCCAAAGAAAAACATGTCTAAAGCATATCCCTTTCATTTCAAAATCGGATCCACTTTATAACATTTATTAATGTTACTGCTCACCTGAGCCAGCAGCCATGGCTTTAGACGAATCCTCCTTGGCTGGTTGCTCATGGTGCCAAAAATGAGAAGGCCAGCAAAATTAAAGTTCAGAAATGTTCTACACTCTTCCTTTGACGTTCACGGACCTCTGGAATTGGTTCACAAAGACAAAACGTTTTTTTTCTTTAAAAGAAAAATTCATAAAACAAATACATAAAAGACACAAATGAAGTAATGAATTAAGTAGTCAATACCAATGTCAAAAACAGGATTTGGTATTTGAGTTTTAAATGGCACATGGCATAGGACTATGGCATCTGGTCTATAAAAATAGGGACCTACACAACACAAGAAAAAGGAAATTGCCTCACTGTAGCCCTGTCACTAAGTCTTGACTGAACACAATCATGTGCACCAAACATCTTTTCTGTAATTCAGGGTTTTCCCCTAACTTTTAGATGTTGCACATCAACACAATTTCCCTCAGACATTTAGAAAAAGAAAAGCAGAAGCTTGCAAATAACCAACACTCACACAGGATTGTGGGACAGTGGGTTTAGTTTCGAGAAGTAGCTGTTATTTGTGGATGACCCACCATGGGGGGAGAAATAAATGCCATAAGAAGTATAAAAATTTAGCCACCACAGTTAAAAGCGCTCGTTTCTGCACGCTTCTCAGTTCCAAGCTCCCTTCTGAAATACCTGCTTGCGTCTTAAATACAACAGAAAATCTGTACATAAAAACAGTTTCTCCATGCCACAGAAAGAGAGAGAGGGAGTGAGAAAAAGAGGGCTGAGCGAATCAATGTACACACAGCTTTACAGTCAAATGATTTTACCAATCATAAATAATAAAAAATATGGTCATCAACATTGATAATAAATAAAAAAATAAATAAATGTTTGGGAAACATACTCCCAAGTATATGGACAGTTATACTCAAGTTATATTTGTTTCTCATGTTTGTTTGTTTGTTTAACATCACTTTCAGCATCAATTCAGCCATTTAACCGCAGACAAGGTTACGTCGACACATAAGGTTTTGAAATGAGTCATACATAGTCATATCAGGCCAGTTCAGAGTAATCAGTTAACCTAATGCATGCCTTTGGAATGTGGAGGACATGAAAGCTACAGTGGAGCTTGTAAGTTTGTGAACCTTTTATAAGTTTCTATATTTCTGCATAAATATGACCTAAAACATCATCAGATTTTCACACAAGTCCTAAAAGTAGATACAGAGAACCCAGTTACACAAATGAGACAAAATATTATACTTGGTCATTTATTTATTGAGGAAAATGATCCAATATTACATATTAGTGAGTGGCAAAAGTATGTGAGCCTCTAGGATTAGCAGTTAATTTGAAGGTGAAATTAGGACTCAGGTGTTTTCAATCAATGGGATGCCAATCAGGTGTGAGTGGGCACCCTGTTTTATTTAAAGAACAGGGATCTATCAAAGTCTGCTCTTCACAACACGTTTGTGGAAGTGTATCATGGTACGAACAAAGGAGATTTCTGAGGAGCTCAGAAAAAAGAGTTGTTGATGCTCATCAGGCTGGAAAAGGTTACAAAACCATCTCTAAAGAGTTTGGACTCCACCAATCCACAAAAGAAAATTTCAAGACCATTGTTACCCTCCCCAGGAGTGGTCGACCAACAAAGATCACTCCAAGAACAAGGTGTGTAATGGTTGGTGAAGTCACAAAGGACCCCAGGGTAACCTCTAAGCAACTGAAGGCCTCTCTCACATTGGCTAATGTTAATGTTCATGAGTCCACCATCAGAAGAACACTGAACAACAATGGTGTGCATGGCAAGGCTGCAAGGAGAAAGCCACTGCCCTCCAAAAAGAACATCGCTGCTCATCTGCAGTTTGCTAAAGATCACGTGGACGAGCCAGAAGGCTATTGGAAGAATGTTTTGTGGTTGAATGAGACCAAAATAGAACTTTTTGGTTTAAAAGAAAAGCGTTATGTCTGGAGAAAGGAAAACACTGCATTCCAGCATAAGAACCTTTATCCCATCTGTGAAACATGGTAATGGTAGTATCATGGTTTGGGCCTGTTTTTGCTGCATCTGGGCCAGGACGGCTTGCCATCATTGAATGGAACAATGAATTATAAATTATATCAGAGAATTCTAAAGGAAAATATCAGGACATCTGTCCATGAACTGAATCTCAGGAGAAGGTGGGTCATGCAGCAAGACAACGACCCTAAGCACACAAGTCGTTCTACCAAAGAATGGTTACAGAAGAATAAAGTTCATGTTTTGTAATGGCCAAGCCAAAGTCCTGACCTTAATTCAATGGAAATATTGTGGAAGGACCTGAAGCGAGCAGCTAATGTGAGGAAACCCACCAACATCCCAGAGCTGAAGCTGTTCTGTACGGAGGAATGGGCTAAAAATTCCTCCAAGCCGGTGTGCAGGACTGATCAACAGCTACAGGAAATGTTTAGCTGCAGTTATTGCTGCACAGGGGGGTCACACCAGATACTGAAAGCAAAGGCTCACATACTTTTGCCACTCACTAATATGTAATATTGGATCATTTTCCTCAATAAATAAATGACCAAGTATAATATTTTTGTCTCATTTGTGTAACTGGGTTCTCTTTATCTACTTTTAGGACTTGTGTGAAAATCTGATGATGTTTTAGGTCATATTTATGCAGAAATATAGAAAATTCTAAAGGGTTCACAAACTTTCAAGCATCATTGTAACTGGTACAGTAAGGCTCTGTTTTTCATGCTGAGGAAGCAGGACAAAATCATCAGAACAAACACTTATCTTGACTTTTGATAGTCCACAGCCATCAGAAAAACTCCTAATAGGATACCTAGTAGTAGACTTATACGCCCTGAACATGGGTCAGTGGGATGTAGGAACAAAACTCATGCAATAACTGTGGATGAGGAGGACATGGAACAGAAAGTCAGGAAAATATCACCTTTGCTAACATGGTGAAGGTTATCTGCACAACACAAACACGGCTAAAGTGGCTAAACAAGGAAAAGCCACAGCAAGTTGCAAAAGACCTGTGCCTGGTAAATGTAAAGTGACGAGCATCCGGAATCTTGCACCTTCATATGGGATGCATCCTGAGCTCTGGTGCACCCTCAATAAATCCCACGATACTGTGGTTAACTGCAGTAACTTAGCAACTGAATTGATCATCAAAGCGTTTGACCATGTCATGAGTAGCCACTGCATGGACAATATCTGCATATGCTGCAGAAGAAAAACACAACAGTGCATAACCAGAGCTCACAACTGGGCCGTTACCAGTTACTTCAAGTTCTAGTGTTCAAGATTAAAATGTTATGCAGGCACCTATGTGAGTTACCATCTATCCATCCAGAACCAGAGCGCCTATCGAGGTGGTAATTGAGATAAAACTCCTACTCCTTGTTCTAGATACTAAGATGTCCTTTGCCTCACACACACATTCCTTGAAGGTCAGATCTTAAAAGCTCTAAATATAATAAAAGTGTTCTCAAGAGTAAAATTGGGAGTAAGCAGGGTCCTCCTTCTAGACCTTTACGTAACACTGATGAAGCATCATCATGGACATAGCGAATAACAAAAAGGCTCAACTTGCATACCAACAGCAGTTATCTGACATCAGGAGTAGGCTCTCCCTACATTTCCCCATATATACATATGGAGCCAAAGCCAACAAACGCTTAGGAGCTACAGGGCTATTTGGCCACTGTGGTGTATTTTGAATGGACTAATAATAATAATCAGATAGCAATTACAGATCATGATTTCCTACTGCAGTTTCAGAACTTCCAAACCTTCCCACCAAACTAATGGAAATGTGAAGAGCGGTAGTAAATCACTGAGACTTTATTTTTTGGATGGATTCAGAAGGTTATGAGTTAATAATGGTTTAACTGATGACCTTGTGACTGTTGACCTGGCTTCCGTTATGGATAGTGACACGAGAAAACAAACAGGTGCAGCGGAGACTGAGAAGTAATGGTTAGGGAATGCTAAAAACTTCGTTCCAACGGCTGAGCTGTAACAAATTTGTCACAGTAGATCAAGGTATAAAAGAGCAGAATTTTGAGAGGCCAGTCAGTTTTCTCTGGGTATTGAGTCTGTTCATCTGTGGTTTATTAAACCATAACAAACATTTTATTCTATTTTCCTTCACTTCAAGCGTTGTTAGGTAACCTTGTGCTTGTTTGGACAGGTGATTGTTGCAACAACACCACTAATATCTGACATCTTCATACCAGAACAGAGATCTATCTTCACAACCAAAGCCTTGCACTTGGCTCTGGAGTGTTCATGGGATGCACTTGAGTGAAATTTCTTAATCTGCATGGACTAAAATCTGTCTGAAATCTCTTGGCTCATTAAAACAGATCACCCCATGATAGCCAGTATACTACCGAAGACGTTTACTCAAAGATCAAGGGTGCAATATAACTGGAATTAAGCAGGCTGACTCACTGCTCCAGCATCCCTGGTTCGATCCCGACCTCAGACTCTGCCTGTGTGTACAGTGGTGCTTAAAAGTTTGTGAACCCTTCAGAATTTGCTATATTTCTCCATAAATATGATCTAAAACATCATCAGATTTTCACACAAGTTCAAGTTCACTGTATGATGCAATTTCTGCCTCTTCTGTATTCTCCAAGTCATGTGCGGGTTACTTCCAACAAGGGGGCAGAACAGCGCTGATTGTTAATCGATTTACTTTTCTAGGTTGACCCTCAGTCATCTTTTCAGATGGTATGGCCACATGTCTTGACTAGCTGATTGACTGGACCGGACCTTCTGTCAATATGAAGTTGAGTACCATGTTGGATGGTAATCATTACATATTTCAAAATGTACTACCTTACCCTGACAGCTTATCCCTATACTATTATACCATGTTGTGTTTGCATCAGTGTTCAGTCCATGGTGTAACTAGTCAAATTTGGTTGGGCCCTTCAAAACTGATCATTAAGTATTTCTGAAACATTTATTATCACAACAATACCCAATGCAACCCCTTATTTGAAAAATCTGCTTGGTGTAACTGTCAAAAGTGTGCTACGTAGTACAGACAAACTCAGCCATGAGCTCAGATTCATGAGCTAAAATGTGTTGTAAATGATGTTTTCACCGTGTGAACAATTACTAATACAGGTGTGCACATTCTTCCCTATGTGAAGGATTAGTAAGCAATGAAACAAGGCAGGATGGATCCATGTTTTCACGTTGTTTGCACCAAATTCTGACCCTACCATCTGAATGCCGCACCTGAAATTGAGACTCATCAGACCGGCAATCTTTCCAATCCCCTATTGTCCAATTTACGTGAGCTCGTGCAGATTATAGTCTCAGTTGCCTGTTCTTAGCTCGTAGGAGTGGGCATCTGCTGTAGCCCATCTGCCAGAAGGTTAGATGCGTTGTGCTTTAAGAGGTGCACTTCTACATAAGTCACATTGTAAATAGTAGTTGTTCGAGTTACCTTTCTATTAGCTCATTAGCTCAAAGCAATCTGGCCCTTCTGCTCTAAGCTCTGGCATCAACAAGGCATTTTCACCCATAGAACTGCTGCTCACTGGATTTTTTTTCCTGACCATGCTCTCTACACCCTAGAGGTTGCTGTAGATCCCAGTAGATCAGCAGTTTCTGAAATACCAGGCCGTCTAGCACCAACGAAATACCCCCTTCCCCATTCTGACAATAGGTTGAACTTCAGCAAGTCATCCTGACTATGTCTACATGCCTAAATGCACTTGGCTGATTAGGTACATTTACAGCATTTAGCAGACGACTTACAATTGGTACAGTCTTACAATCCAAGCAATTGTGGGTTAAGGGCCTTGTTCAAGGACCCAACAGTGGTAGAGGTGGGATTTGAACCCTGGACATTCTGGTCCATGGTCCAGTACCTTACCCGCTAGGATACCACAGTACCACAGGTGTTCATGTGCAGTTGAAACTGTGCTAAACTGGGATACCCGAAGTAAACCCACATGGACACCGGGAGGACACGCAGACTCCACGCAGATGGATCCTGAGGTTGGGATCAAACCAGTTACACTAGAGCTGTGAGGCGACCGCGCTAACCACTGTAACGTCGTGCCGCCATGGCAATTAATTACCGTATAAATATTTTCGTCCAGATGACAGTTCAAAGGTCTAAGCTACCATACAAATAATTGTAATGAACTATGTATTTATGCCCGCCTTACAAGCATGATAGTGCAACGATGTATATACATTAGCCGCATGTCCTTTTGTTGACACTGGACAGGCTGAACAAGTAGGTCTGCCTGCCTTTCGGATTCAGTAATACATGTCAAGAAAAGACAACACATAAATGTTTGCACTGCGGCAAAAACAAGCCAATAACTTGCATTTAAAACTGCTAAACATTACTGTTGCACAACAGACCGAGTTCAAAGGTCTTGAGGAATAACAACAAATAAAAAATGAATACACCGTGATTTGATTACACGGTGCACTACAGAGGTGTTCTGCAGAACTAAGGGTTAAACACGATGAGGCTATCTTGTATAGATCTTAAGCAATTGCCTGTGAAATGTATAACATGTTCTGTACCGCGCCATTCCAGAACACCACACGATCCGTACATGCCAACTTTCTCTATATGCATTAAAGTTGGCAGTAAGGCAGCCTATATTTACATTCCAAAGGAAGGTCAAACAACACAACCACTGACCAAAAACATTATGCTCCGTGACTCAGTTTGTTTCTTTCTGTTCTAAGCAAAGCGTTTAATCCACGCAGATTTTTTTTTTGAGAAGTGACAGGACTTCCCGCTTTCGGTAACTATTTAGCTAGAAAGATTTCAGGTCTAACCGTATACATGGAAGTTGATCTTCTATCTCCTACATGAAGACAATAACTTCATGGTGGCGTTACACTAAATAATAAAACCAATAGCCCACCCCAGAACCAGGTGACAGGTAAGGGCGCGCATAAACTTAACAGGTTGTTTTAGGAGTTTTACTTCAACTCCTTGTTTTGTCATATCTTCATTGAGCTATTCTCAATTCTCAGGTGGGAAAGGATGGAAATTACCTGCAATGGGTGAAACAGTTTGGTCTTCGTTCGGCTCAGTGGTAGCTCCTGCAGGTCGCTCTGACCAACTACCAACAGCGTCAGAGCTCACAGATCCAGCCAGGTGAGCGCCTTTAAAGTACCTATACACCGCACCAAAACTCCATAATAACCAATCCGAAACGGGTTTATACCTACAACGCGGTTTCCCAAAGGTTTTTCAAGAAGTACAGTCCCTGAAACAGCAGCATGTTAAAGCCGAAATTTGTGAGGTGATTTGCAGAACTTCAGCCAGGTTCCACCCTTCCGGATGATGCAGACGGTAAACGGAAGCGGCTCGTTTCTCTGCACAGAAATCAATCACGTCTCGTCTTACACAGCTGGACCAAAACAAAAAAACCCACAATCCTTAACAACTAGTTGGCTACATTTTCTGCAAGAGAATTGCACGTTACGTTTGAAATAAAGTAAACCAGCAGCTGTTGTAGTGGCACTTGCATTACTCAAGATTTCACAAACTAACTACCCACGTTTAAATTCTGTGCTTTGGCGTTTTACCGCGTGGTTTTCAGCAATTCACTAATGGTCACAAAGATGGCGCTCAATCACCGTTAAATGGTATGTTTACATTACATACTTCACTCGGCTTAGCCCAGTAGACTGCTTCCATATACTCCATATACACTGCTTCTTATATTTTTACTGCGAAACAGCATTCATTGCTTTCAACATACATTCATTGACAAAAAAACACCCAGATAGAAATGTTGGCTTGCTGCAAAGTTACAGTTACTTGTAGGGAAGCACACATGGTAAACAGGCTTCGGACGGACCAAACAGACCACCAGTAGAATAATTGTTTGATCCGCCAACAATCACGAGCAGCTCCCACAGTTTTGCTCTCCACCATCTAGACACAAGTGCCACCTTCAGTACACAACAGAAAGAAATCTGTTAACACGGTGCCCATTACATGTCCTGCCATTGACAGCCAGCCACCTTCACCTTCGTTTGAAGTTGTGTCCTGAAAACTGGACTGGTATGGATTTGGACTATATTGTATTTAGTGACGAATCCAGGTTCTGTTTGGGTTCGACTATGGCAGCCTGGTGGTGAGCACTTCAGTCCTGCCTTTGTTGTGGAGTGACATGCTGCTCCAACTGCTGGTGTGATGATCATGGGACTCATTGAATACAACAGTCAGTCACCCCTAGTAGTGATATGAGGGACACTAACAACTTAGCATTATGAGCAAGATATCCTGCGGCCACATGTGTTGCCTCTCATGGCAGGGCTTCCAACTGGCATTTTTAAGCAGGATAGTGCTTGCCTAAGCACAGCAAGGGTTTCCCAGGAATGTCTCCATCAGATTGCAATACTTTCTTAGCCTACCTGGTTTCCAGATTTATCACCAATTGAGCATTTATGGGACCAGCTGGTACACCAGCTTCAGCAAACTATGAGTGTGTCTAGCAGTCAATGATCTCTCACCAAGAGGTACACTACCCAAAAGTATCCTCTGAGAGCCTTGTGCCAATTTGAGCCTATTTGTGGAGGTATTACACACTATTAAGCATGTTTCATGTGACTACACACACACACACAAACACACACACACACACACGTGCGCGCACTCAGAGTTGTGTATCTGTGTGTATTGGTGAATAAATGTAATATATATATTAATTAATTAGGAATTAAAGGAATTAATTGTAACACAGTCACCTTATGTGATCTACTTACTACACACTAAACCAAATCCAGTATGTCATTTATTACAATCATTACACTGGCTTGTTTGTTAGTGTCTGCTGCACCAGCTTTGTGTCACAGTTGATTCTTAGCAATTCAATGTCACTAGCAGGTTTTACATCTCCTAACTATTTGTGAATTTTGAAAAAGTGGGAAAAAAACAAACCTGACTGGAAAAAGTCCACAATTGCAAAAAAAAAACCACCCAAACATTCGCAAAAAGAGTTTTATGCTAGGATTATTAGTTTATTTATTAGTTTATTATTATTCAGCATCAAAGGCTATTTAACAACAGCCATCAACTTACATCAACACTCAAGGTCATATTGAAACTACAACCCCAAATCACAAAAAGCTGGGACGGTTTGTGAAATGCAAATAAAAAATTCCTTTGACAATTCCCTTATTTCAATACAGTCAGTAAGACCCCAAGATATTTCAGGTTTGTTCTGATCAACTTCAGTTCATTTGTTAATAAGCATCCATTCCTGCAACACATTCCAAAAAAAGTTGAGACGGGGGCAATTTAGTTCTAATAATGAGGTAAGAAAACTAAATAATCATCTGATTTCAAACAGGTCATGTCAATGGATGATTGTAGTCATGATTTGGTACAAAAGCAGTATTCACAAAAGGCTGAGTATTTGACGAGTGAAGATGGGCAGAGGATCTCCAGTTCAGCAAATGTGTAAAAAAATATTGAAATGTTTAAAAACATGTTCCTCAAAGAAAGATTGGACGGGATTGACACATTTCTTCCTCTGCACTGCATAATATCATTACACAATTCAAGAAATCTGGAGAAATTGCATTGCGTAAGGGGCAAGGTCACAAGCCTAAACTGAAGAGGCATGATCTTCGATCCCTCAGACGGCACTGCATCAAGCACTGTCATTCATCAATAGCTCATAGAACCACATGGGCAAAGGATTACTTTAGCAAACCTTTATCAAACTTTACAGTAAGGAGTTACATTCACAAATGCCACTTAAAACATTACTGTGCAAAAAAGAAGCCTTATATTAGTGGCTTATATCACAAACTGCGGTCGGTTTGTGAGGTAGTCCAGAATCCAGTTTGCAAGGTGATGTCCCACCCCTATGTGCTGCAGCTTGTCCCTTAGAAAAAAAGCTGTATTTTAAAGTTGTGAATAAATGGTGCAGACCATAAAACACTGTGCTGTTACTGAGTCAAAGCAAAGCATTAAAATCACTAAAACCATAAAAACAGATTTCCTTGCCTTCTAATTGATGTAATTTTATTTTTCAATTTAATTCTGTGTGTTCAGTGGCTGGGTTGTAATTATCTGCTTTTCTAGAATTTACGTAATACAGGCAAGAACAGGAATGACCACATTTCCATAACATTAAATTCTCTTATTTACATATTGATGGCGTTTCTGCATGTCACATCACCAGTCCTAATGGTTATTCTAATGGCTGTCTCTAATCACATGGTCACTAAGGCCATGGTCATCGGCCTTAAGGTACAGTCACGTTGTTACAGATGTGTCTCGTAGCTTTATTCTGCTTTTCACATTTCAATTTTTCCGTCATGTTCTTAGGATGTTGGAGGACTGGATGAACTGATGATGGACAGGCTGTCATGGTCTGGGCCCCTGTTTTCAAACCATGATGGACTCTTCAACCTCTACACCACTGTGGAGTATTGAAACTTGATTATCTCCTTGTTCTGGTCCTCAGGAGTACTCCCAGGACATCCACCGTGCAAACAGGATGTTTGCCTATACCATTTCACAGTGGTTCTCCCATGAGCTGCAGGTTTGAATCTGCTTTTAGTCTGTTATAAAAAGTAACTTTATTTGACTTTACAATGGAACATCATGATTGATACTGCTGCTGACTTTCACAGTGGGTGGAGGTGAAGCTGCAGCATAAGACCTGTTATGCAGGCGTGGAGTCTGAGCACTGGTGGGTGCTCAGCAATGATTTTTACCAGCTCCACCAACAGGTAACGTTTAAGTGGAAGGTTTAGGTTCTGTAAGGTTTAGTTCATGATTACTACCTGACTGCAAAAAAAATGGACACGAATCTTGTTATATTGTCCACTTTCTTTGTTTCTTTGATTCTCTGTTTATTTATTGGTAATTGTATTTTACATTGTACTGTTACCAAGTTGTACAGATTTGTCTACCGTTGATTTGTATTAATAAAAACTTTTTTGTTTCATCATCTGGTTTCTTTGTGTTCATTATAAGTATATATTATATAACTATATTATATTAATAACAAAATTGATGCGTTTATCAAACATTAGAGCTTGATCGAATACGATGCCTAGTAGAAGTAGGAGAGAGAGACATATAATGCAGATGAATGATTATTTTAGATTTGGGAATTTGTTTGAATTAATGGATAATAGCTTTTAACCTGTAATTACTAGCTCAGTTTTAATGCTGTTTCAGCCCATTCCTCCGTACAGAACAGCTTCAGCTCTGGGATGTTGGTGGGTTTCCTCACATTAGCTGCTCGCTTCAGGTCCTTCCACAACATTTCCATTGGATTAAGGTCAGTACTTTGGCTTGGCCATTCCAAAACATTAACTTTATGCTTCTTTAACCATTCTTTGGTAGAACGGTTTGTGTGCTTAGGGGCGTTGTCCTGCTGCATGACCCACCTTCTCTTGAGATTCAGTTCATGGACAGACGTCCTGACATTTTCCTTTAGAATTCTCTGATATCATTCAGAATTCATTGTTCCATCAACGATGGCAAGTCGTCCTGCCCAGATGCAGCAAAACAGCCCCAAACCATGATACTACCACCACCATGTTTCACAGATGGGATAAGGTTCTTATGCTGGAATGCAGTGTTTTCCTTTCTTCAAACAGAACGCTTTTCTTTTAAACCAAAAAGTTCTATTTTGGTCTCATCCATCCACAAAACATTCTTCCAGTAGCCTTCTGGCTCGTCCACGTGATCTTTAGCAAACTGCAGACGAGCAGCAATGTTCTTTTTGGAGAGCAGTGGCTTTTTTCTTGAACCCTGCCCTCACACCATTGTGTCTTCTTATTGTGACCTCATGATCATTAACATTAGCCAATGTGAGAGAGGCCTCTGCTTAGAAGTTTACCCTGGGTCCTTTGTGACCACCCCCCCCCCCCGCCCCAACCCAACACTCACAACTTACATACCCCTTGCTCTTGGAGTGATCTTTGTTGGTCGAACCACTCCCTGGGGAGGGTAACAATGGTCTTGAATTTCCTCCATTTTGTACACAATCTGTCTGACTGTGGATTGGTGGATTCAAATCTTCAAGATGGTTTTGTAACCTTTTCGCACCTTATGACATCAACAACTCTCATAAAATCTCCTTTGTTCGTGCCAGGACACACTTCCACAAACATGTGTTTGTGACGAGAGCAGACTTTGATAGATCCCTGTTCTTTAAATAAAACAGGGTGCCCACTCACACCTGATTGGCATCCCATTGATTGAAAACACCTGACTCTAATTTCACCTTCAAATTAACTGCCAATCCTAGAGGGTCACATACTTTTGACACTCACTAATATGTAATATTGGATCATTTTCATATATAATATTTATGCCTCATTTGTTTAACTGGGTTCTCTTTATCTACTTGTAGGGCTTATGTGAAAATCTGATGATGTTTTAGGTCATACTGTCGCAGAAAGATAGAAGGGTTCACAAACTTTCCAGCACCACTGGAAGTGTAGTTGCAGTTAGGGGGTGCTGACAGTAGGAGGAGCATCAGCACTCCTCCCACTGCTGTTCCACATTAATAGCACCTAAGCAACGGACTGTGCTTGGATACTGTTACAGACGCAGGTGTCCCGGGCTGCTGTTATTCGTAAATCACATTAACGAAAGGACATACAGTTTGAAAGCAAAACGTTAACGTTTGACTTCTTATTTCCAAATGAACTTGTCGTTTTAGAAACAGAAAATGGGTTACTAGCAAAACCGTTGGACTGACCTTCACTTTGCTGGGTTTTGAGTTAGTTAGAGCTTAGCTAAACTGCCCAACCTTTCCGTTCTGTTTTGACTTGACGAGTTCGTATGGACACGAACTTAACTGGTAAGTAGACAACTGATGATACCAAGAATGACTTTCAACTTGTTGACCATCAAAACCGACATACATAGATATTGAAACAATAAACAGGAATCTTTCACAAATTAGTCATAAACTGCTACACTGTTGCAGCACGTCTCTTTAGCCATTTATTAGCTTTTCTACTTTTAGAAAGAAAGAAATATTGAACACCGAGCAGGAGACAATGAACTTCACATTTATTTTCATAGTACTTTTTCCAATAGACCATTGTCTCAAACAAGTATTAAAATGTTTAGGCTCACTGCCTCAATTGGGCAAACCTACAGTGACAGTAGCACCGAAAACTCAGAGGAAGAAACTTTGAGAGCACCGAGACTCAGAACAGAACCCAACCACATTTGGCAAAGTAGATGTTATGTGTAAGACACATCATTGGACTGAGAGAAGCAGGATGGATGTTTCGATGAATTGCCCATAATCTAGACCGTTCTGACCTAGCTGTTAGGGGGTGTTGGGAGCAGTGGTTCCGTGAGGGCAGGCAGACATGGCCAGCAGGCTCCGGATGGATTGTTTGATCCACCGACAAGCACGAGCAGCTCCCACAGTTTTGTTGTTCACCATCCAGACAGAGGTGGCAGCTTCACAACACGCCAATGCCTCTGTCTGGACCATTTCCAGGTGGATAGCACAAGGAAACCTGTTGTCACGGCAGCCATTACATGTCCTGCTGTTAACAGCCAGCCACCGTCTCCTTCAGTTGCAGTGGTGTCATGAAACGAGAAATACCTTTACTTTGTTGTGACAGATGTCACCATGCATATGCAACACAAATATTTAAAAAGGCTATTTTATTGTCCCACAGATAGTAGAGGTAGATTGCCAAATCATCACAAGTTGGAATGATATGGAAAATGCAAATAAAAAACCCACAGCACTTCTAACACGTACTTTGACGTTTATTTCATTGCAGACATTATGAACTACATATATTTCTGGTCAGCTTAATTTAATTTTTTAATATATATCCATTCCTGCAATTCAGGTGTGTAACACATTCCAAAAACGTTGGGATGAGACAATTTAGGGCTAGTAATGAGGTAAACAACTAAATAATGATGTGATTTAAAACAGGTAGTGTCAACAGGTGATTTGTAATAATGATTTGGTGCAAAAGCAGCATCCATAAAAGGCTGAGTCATTGAGAAGCAAAGATGGGCAGAGGATGGGAAGTTTGTCAACAAATGTGTGAGAAAATTATTGAAATGTTTAAAAAAATAGTTCCTGAAAGGAAGATTGGAAAGATATTTCAATCATAACTTTTTCTGATTTGGTTTGTTTTGCATTGTCTTGTTGAAAAATGCACAGACGTTCCTGGAAAAGATGTCATCTTGAAGGCAGCTTATGTTGCTCTAAACACTCAATGTACTTTTCTGCATTAATGCTGCCATCAGATCTGGTTGCAAACATTAAATTTTTTATAAGTAGGATATGCAGTTTTATGTAGTTTTATTCACTTAAGTGCTGGGTGAAGAGGTGAGTCTTTAGTCGCCCCTGAAGACAGCAAGAGAAATAATGAACTCCATGAAATATCTGGAGACTTTAACATTTACATTTACAGCATTTAGCAGACGCCCTTATCCAGAGCGACTTACAATTGGTACAGTCTTACAATCCAAGCAATTGTGGGTTAAGGGCCTTGCTCAAGGACCCAACAGTGGCAGCTTGGCAGAGGTGGGATTTGAACCCTGGACCTTCTGGTCCATAGTCCAGTACCTTAACCGCTACCACCGACCCATACAAACATGCTCCGAGCATACACGTCAATGAATTGCAACATGTTACTGAATATTTCATGTGTCATTTTCTCTATTTACACTTGGACTTTTTCCCAGCCAGCCTTAGGACCTTTAGTGATAGTGAAAGTTTTCCCCAAGACATTGCCAAAATGGAAAAAGCCAAGTGTAATCTATTGATGTTGCTGTTGGACTGTGATTTATGAAGCATCAAACACTGATCTCAAACAAAATTCTGTGGCAAATTTTTAAAATTTTCGTAAGTATATGTTTCATCAAAAACTTCTCAGGAAATGAAAGTTTCTAGGGGCTGTATCTGATATGAATTGAATATCTAATCTCTGCACCTTTGTTGTGCTTCTTCTGATCTTTATATATTTTTTGTAAACTTTATTTTTAAGCTCTTATGTATTGTGTATTGTATGTAAACTTAATTGTAAACTGAGGACTTGTGTATAATGTCTAGGCAGAATTACTAATTAGCAATAGTATTAAGTATTAACCTTAAGTTCTCCACACATTCTCTGTTAGGGACAGGTCAGGACTGCAGGCAGACCAGTCCAGTACCTGCACCCTCTTTTTCCAAAGCCATGCCTTTGTAACGTATGCAGCATGTGATTTTGCATATTGCATTGTTGAAAATGCACAGACGTCCCTGGAAAAGATCTCATATTGAAGGCAGCATATGTTGCTCTAAAACCTCAATGTACTTTTCTGCATTAATGCTGCCATTGCAGAAGTGCTAATTACCTTTGCCAAGGGCATTGACCCAACCCCATACCATCACAGAGCCTAGCTTTTGGACTTGTTGCTGATAACAGTCTGGATGGTCCTTTTTGTCTTCGGTCTGGAGCACACGGCGTTCATTTCTTCCGAAAAAGATACCAAATACTGATTCATCTGACCACAATACACATTTCCATCGTGTGATGATCCATTCCAGATGCCTCCGAGCCAAAAGAAATTGATGTGGATTCTGGACATGGTTAACATAATGTTCCTTTTTGCACAATAAAGTTTTGAAGATAAAGTACAGTAAAGTTTTCAGTGGCATTTGTGAATGTAACTCCACATTGTAATGTTTGACAAAGGTTTGCCAAAGTACTCCCTTGCCCACGTGTTATATAAGCTACTGATTGACAGTTCTTGATGCAGTGCCATGCTGAGCCATCACAGGTGCCACAGTTTAGCCTTGTGTCATCGCTCGTTATGCATCATTTTCTCACGCATCTGTTGGCAAACTGGAAATCTTTTTTCCATCTTTGCTCCACAAAGACTTTCTTGGATACTGCTTTTTGTGAATCATGATTCACCTACACCTGTTGACATCACCTATTTGACATCACATCATTATTTATTTATTTTTTATTTTTTTACCTTATTACTAGCCATAAATTGCTAATTACTAATTACTAATCATAAATTGAATGTCTGAATGTCTTGAAGTCCTGAAAAGTGGGAATGGGTGTTTATTACCAAATGAAATGGAAGTTGACCAGAAAAAACGTGAAATATCTTGGGTTCAGACCATCTGCAATTAAATACACGTCAATGTAAGACACTGTTTATATATCGTCTTATTCTGGAAACTCTGAAGGGGATGTCAATCCATTGCAGATTACATACTCTCTGTTATGGGTAATTTAGTTCAATTCCACTTAGTTCAATTCATTACAATCACTGGGGAATACAAAACTCTCCAGAACAGCAACTTGAGGCAAATATCAAAATCCAGTCATTAGGTCCAAGGGGATCTGTGAGTTACCTGGTTTTTCAAGGTATAAAGTAGTGAAAATAGTAGCCTAATATCATGAAAAGTGGAACCACGTTCTCCTTCAAAGAAATGTATTTCTCTTAGATCGGATTCAGGAGGCAACTTCTTCAGCCTCTGAGGAGATCATCAGGATTCCAGCTTCGCTAGATGATTTCTGCCAGCAGCTGAGAAACAGGATCGAACACCAGTCACCCCACTCCGTCTGCTCAGAGGACCATGATGCCATGGTTGGTTTTGAGTAGCCTTAGAGAATTTCAGCTAAAAATGAATTTACGTATAGCTTTTTATTTTGGGGCCACCTCCCACCTGATCCAAGACTCAACCCCATGTGTCCCTGTGATGGTGGGCTCGTCAACAGCCAAGCGTTAGAAGATAAATAGGATAGTAAGCTTTGTGTTTGCATTGTCTGCTCTTTTTGTTCATACGCAGGTGACAGTAATAATGTCAGAGGTGAGTCTGGTGTGGCGTGACCTGTGCAGGTTACCCAAAGACCCCATGTTAACCCTGGAAGAGAACAGGTGTCTGCGAAGACGTACTTTTGCTAAGGTGCTGTGCATCTGTGAACAGCTCTACTTTCACTACCTGCACTGGCTGGGGGTTCTGCAGAAACATGGCAACTTCAGTCAGCAGGCTAACCGCTGTCGTGTGGCTGCACAGCTGGCTAGTGACGTTAGCCGTCTGTAAGAGGCATTCATACACACTATTGGTGCAGTAACAGTGCTAAACTTAGATGTTAGTGTAGTCACTTGTGAACTGGCCTCTGGGCTATGTGAAGATTGTCTGTATTCCAAACTATAACCAAGTTTCATGGAGTTGGGAAATGTTCCGTAGTAATCAGTTACATTCTACAGATGCAAATGATGGACATGATGTTAAAAACACCGGAGTATTTCTTGAAATGCTATTTTTGTGAATGTTTGCAGTTTAAATGTTCACTCAATAAAACGCAGTATTGCCGTGGGAATTAAGGTTACAAGGAAGAACGGGATAAGTGACGTGAAGCCAGATGTGCCAAATCTAGATACCTTCCTACATTTGCCACCATGTTCTAACAATCAAGTGGCAAGAAACCAACAGAAAAAGACAGTTGAGCAAGACCTACAGGAGGTAGTTACACATAAAAAAGTAAATGTGTTCTCGTGGATATATGCATGAGAGAACAAGAGAGAACCAGCTTTGAATCAGATATATGTTTTTGTTCCATTTTTCATCCAACTTTAGATCCAGGAAAAGATTGGAGATTTGGAACTGGAGCTCACAAATGATCTCTACTCTCCGCCGGAATTGATAACCAGAAAAACTGAGGCACACTGTATGACACAGTGTACCACACTGACATGCATAAGTTACACATTATTGTAATAGTCAGTAAGGAAATGAACTGAAAATCTATGAAATATTACTATAATTCATATTGTAATGTACAGTACACTACAGTGGTGCTTGAAAGTTTGTGAACCCTTTAGAATTTTCTGTATTTCTGCATAAATATGACCTAAAACATCATCAGATTTTCACACAAGTCCTAAAAGTAGATAAAGAGAACCCAGTTAAACAAATGAGATAAAAATATTATACTTGGTCATTTATTTATTGAGGAAAATGATCCAATATTACATATTAGTGAGTGGTAAAAGTATGTGAACAACAATGGTGTGCATGGCAGGGTTGCAAGAAGACATGGGGGTGGTAGTGTCATGGTTTGGGCCTGTTTTGCTGCATCTGGGCAGGACGGCTTGCCATCATTGATGGAACAATGAATTCTGAGTGATATCAGAGAATGCTAAAGGAAAATGTCAGGACATCTGTCCATGAACTGAATCACAAGAGAAGGTGGGTCATGCAGCAAGACAACGACCCTAAGCACACAAGTCGTTCTACCAAAGAATGGTTACAGAAGAATAAAGTTCATGTTTTGGAATGACCAAGACAAAGTCCTGACCTTAATCCAATGGAAATGTTGTGGAAGGACCTGAAGCGAGCAGCTAATGTGAGGAAACCCACCAACATCCCAGAGCTGAAGCTGTTCTGTACGAAGGAATGGGCTAAAATTCCTCCAAGCCGGTGTGCAGGACTGATCAACAGCTACAGGAAACGTTTAGCTGCAGTTTATTGCTGCCAGGGGGTCCACACCAGCTACTGAAAATCAAGAGGTCACATCTTTTGCCACTCACTATATGTATATTGGATCATTTTCCTCAATAAATAAATGACCAAGTATAATATTTGTGTCTCATTTAGGACTTGTGTGAAAATCTGATGATGTTTTAGGTCATATTTACGCAGAAATATAGAAAATTCTAAAGGGTTCACAAACTTTCAAGCACCACTGTAGATGTGTCTGATAGAGAGCAGAGTGAGTGAACACAGTGTATATAGTTCTTGTTAAAAGCAGTAGGACCCATAGACACTTTAAGCATGTTTCTGTCGGTCTTTAAAGGAAGCAAACTGCTGATTATGTCACCCATTACACTAATATAGTACCTCATGTCATTTCTGCTGGCTGTGCTTATGTGTTTAGGTTCCAGTAAACCTGCTATGGCAGTGGAAGAGGTTGATGAGTGGATTTATGAAAAGCACATAACCAAGCTTAAGGTCATACAACTTCCTGTACCTGCAAATGTATTTTTGTATTGGCTTCATTTAACAGAAATGAATCTGCTACCAGGATATGGAGATGTTGACAATGTACATTATGATGACTTGAACATGCATTGGATTCCTAAACTTTGCAAATTTGTCTATCTGTGTCAGTTAGTGCCCTAGTACTGTGCCTTGTAGACACTGAATAATAAATAGTATTATTTTCTTATGGGTCTCTCAGGGATGCCATTCTATGCCAAACCTGCAAAGGGAAACTCTACTGGAGGAGTCACTGATGGTAAAACTGCCAGTGCGATCTTATTCAACTTGTGTGCTTCTGTCTGGAGACATGGAGAAGCACATCGACCCTGCTGAAGATTTGAGAAGGTCAGCTACACAGACAGGTCTTCAGCCTCTTCTTCAGTGTACACTGGTAGGGCCAGATATTAATACACACATAGAGAACGTCTTCCAAAAAGTTCGTAGTAAATAGTGGTGAAAATCCTGTTTCCCTTCTAAACCCTACATACCTAATGTGACATGACTACGCCAAAAAAACCTTTTCGTCTCAAAACTGTAGACACCGGATGCACTGCGATTTTTGGGGGGAATTGAGCTACCAGGTTCAGTTTGTTTTTGCGGCCAAAAAAAAGGACAAGGCGAACAAAATGTCTTCTTCAAATGATGAAGACATACTTTTACTTCTTAGAGAAGAATGCAAACGCCAATATTGGGTAGAGAAAGCACCACTTGCAGTTATTTCTATCCCTGCCCTTATTCCTTGGACTAAGCCTGACAAAGTATAAGCAGTTAAAAGAAAGAAGATGTTTTATTTTGGTCCGATCGGAAGCCTGCTATGGCTGTTTGGGTTGATCAAACATCTTCAGGTATTGTTTTTTGTAGATTGGTACAGGATACAGATAGCGTGGATAAGTCAGAGGCAGATCTTCCTCCTCTCATCCGAGCTTCAAACTGCAATGGATCCAGCAGACTCCAAAGGCTGACCTACATGCTGCAGGTTAATGCATTCACATACACTGCATGTTTTGGATGATCCTTGATACTCCATCTGAGCCTTTCTAAGAAACACTGCCACCTTGGGCAGGATTCCAGTTTGTCACAGAGCATTGCACACTCCAATTCCCAGTTGATCTGTAGGTATGTTTTTGGGAGGTGCTTTTTATTTAGCATACAGTGCTGCTTGAAAGTTTGTGAACCCTTTAGAAGTTTCTATTTCTATGCAAATGACCTAAAATATAATTTGATTATTACACAAATCCTAAAACTACATATAGAGAACCTGATTAAAGAAATGAGACCAAAAAAATATATTCATAATTTTGTCATTGAAGGACATTACAACCCCAGGTGAGAAAAAGTTGGAACAGTATGGAAAATGCAAATGAAAAACCTGCAATCGTCCTTACTGTTTCTTTGACTTTTATTTCATAGCAGACAGTATAAACCCAAGCTATTTCCTGTTTTTTCTGGTCAGCTTCATTTCGTTTGCTGCTAATCATCCATTCCTGCATTTCAGGCCTGCAACACTTTCCAAAAAAAGAGCTAGAGGTAGTAGGGCTAGAAATTAGGTCAACAGGTGATTATAATCGTGATTTGGTACAAAAGCAATATCCACGAAAGCATTTGAGGAGTAAAAATGGGCAGAGGATTTCCAGTTTGTCAACAAAAATGTAAGAAAATCTGAAATATTTAAACACAATGTTCCTCAAAGAAAGGTTGGAAGGGATTTACATATATCTGTCTCTACAGTGCGTAATATCATTAAACAATTCCATGAATTTGGAGGAATTTCAGTGCGTAAAGGCCAGCCTAAACAGATAAGGTGTGATCTCTGATCCCTCAGTCGGCACTGCATCAAGAGCCATCATTCAGCAATAGCTGATAGAACCACATGGGCAAGGCATTACTTTATCAAACCTTTATCAAGCACTACAGCATGAAGTTACATTCACAAATGCCACCTAAAACGTTACTGTGCAAAATAGAAGCCTTATGTTATAACCGGTGTTGACTTCTCTGGGGTCAGAGGCATCTTGGATGGACCATCACACAGTGGAAATGTGTATTGTGGTCAGACCAATCAGTATTACAGATCTTTTTGGGATGAAATGGATGCTCTGTGCTCTGGACCAAAGATGAAAGGACCATCCAGACTGTTATCATCAACAAGTCCAAAAACCACGCTCTGTCATCGTACACGGTTTGGTCAGGGCCCTTGGGAATGGTCATTTATACTTCTGTGATGGCAGCATTAATGCAGAAAAGAACATTGAGATTTTAGAGCAACATAAGCTGCCTTCAAGACGTCTTTACCAAGGATGTCCGTGCATTTTTCAACAAGACAATGCAAAGTTAAATGAGAAAAAGTTAGGATGGAATATGTAAATCCCTTCCAGTCTTTCTTTGAGGAACATTGTTTTTAAACGTTTCAATAATTTTCCTACATGTTTGTTGATAAACTGGAGATCCTCTGCTCATCTTTACTTCTCAAAGACTCAGCCTTTGGATACTAGATGCTGCTTTTGTACCAAATCATGACTATAGTCACCTGTTGACATCACCTGTTTGAAATCATCATCATCAGATATCACTATTTAGGGTTTTTTTTTGTTTGTTTTTTTATCTCATTACTAGACCTAAATTGCCAACTTTTTTGGAATGTGTTGCAGGCCTGAAATGCAGGAATGGATGTTTATTAACAAATGAAATTAAGTGGATCAGAAAAATCAAAATCAAATGGAAATGTAAGGAACACTGCATATTTTTTTTTATTTGCATTTTCCATACCGCCCCAGCTTTTTCTTTTGGTTGTATAAAATATTACATATCTGTGAGTAGGGCTGTGCCATCCGAAAAGTTCGGAGCAATGAATTGAATAAAACATTTAAAACAGCATCACCTCACTGAATATGTGGAATTTGACAAAGCTAAGAAAAGCAAAGAGGTTAAAGCTAAAGCTAGCGAGAGCACAGAGCCAGGCACAAGCCAGCAGCCCGGCTATCTTTCTTTAGCAATGAAACCGTTTTCATTCAAATGAAAGTTGAACAAACATATTTCTCTATGCTGTCATTTAGAATTCTTAGACAGAAAGAAAATCTTAAACTGCTGGTCATATGTTAAAAAAATGGACATTGGAATAGGCCAAAAAAATTGCACTCGGTGCATTTCTACTTAAGCCTTTATATGTTACTATTTTATATTTTGTTATATGTTTAACCATTTTCACAAAGTTTCTGGATAAAAGGAGACATATAATTAAATATGAAGAAGTTGCTTTTATTTGTTGAGTGTATATAATTCAACATGTAATAAAAATAGGTCTCCACGTGGTCATTTTATTTTTAAAAATATTCACTGAAGCCACAGTAAATGTGCTATATTGTGATTTATATCGTTATCAGGATATGAAAGGACCTACAGGGGGGGCAAAAAAGTATTTAGTCAGCCACTGATTGTGCAAGTTCTCCTACTTAGAAAGATGAGAGAGGTCTGTAATTTTCATCATAGCTACACTTCAACTATGAGAGACAAAATGAGGAATGAAATCCAGGAAATCACATTGTAGGATTTTTAAAAAGAATTTAATTGTAAATTATGGTGGAAAATAAGTATTTGGTCAATAAATTTGGTTCAACTCAATACTTTGTAACATAACCTTTAGTTGGCAATGACAGAGGTCAAACGTTTCCTGTAAGTCTTCACCAGGTTTGCACACACTGTCATGAACATTAACATTAGCCAATATGAGAGAGGCCTTCAGTTGCTTAGAAGTTACCCTGGGCTCCTTTGTGACCTCACCAGCTATTACACGCCTTGCTCTTGGAGTGATCTTTGTTGGTCGACCACTCCTGGGGAGGGGAACAATGGTCTTGAATTTCCTCCATTTGTACACAATCTGTCTGACTGTGTAACCTTTTTCAGCCTGATGAGCATCAACAACTCTTTTTCTGAGCTCCCCAGAAATCTCTCCTTTGTTTGTGCCATGATACACTTCCACAAAAACATGTTGTGAAGAGCAGACTTTGATAGATCCCTGTTCTTTAAATAAAACAGGGTGCCCACTCACACCTGATTGGCATCCCATTTATTGAAAACACCTGACTCTAATTTCACCTTCAAATTAACTGCTAATCCTAGAGGTTCACATACTTTTGCCACTCACTAATATGTAATATTGGATCATTTTCCTCAATAAATAACTTACTAAATATGACTAAATATAATATTTTGGTCTCATCTGTTTAACTGGGTTCTCTTTATCTACTTTTAGGACTTGTGTGAAAATCTGATGATGTTTTAGGTCATATTGATGCAGAAATCTAGGAACTTCTAAAGGGTTCACAGACTTTCAAGTACCACTGTACATGAAGTGAGGTTTGAGGTGTTTTGAAGTTTTGAAACACAGAGGACTCGACTAGCAACTAGATTCTGTCAGGTGCAGACATTTCACCTTGCCAGAGGCTCCAGTCACAGCACACCAATGGGTAGGGTTAGGTCTGCATTGGTCACATGATGCAGACAAGAGATGCCCTACATTACATCTTTGGGGTGAAAGTGCATAAGTAGGAGAAAGTGGGGTGCAAGCTCATACTAGACAAAGAGCAAGTGTGTGTAAAACAATGAAACTAGGCATCCGTGGCGTTACAGTTCAAATTCTTGTCACACCCCTTTGTCTGACAGAGGCTGGATCAGGAAGAGAAGCAAATGATGAAGAGTCAGATTGAGGTGGCAGGGCCACAACTTCCCCAGGCAGCAGTGGCGAGTGTGAGTGTGTCCTCTCAGAGCGTTGCACGTACAGCAGAGTCCCGCGTGGCAGATAGAGTACTCAGTGAGACTGTCAACATAAGCCTCAACCCACCTGTATACAACGACCTGACTGGAGAGGTATAGCAGCACTTACAATATACAGTACATCATAGACACATGCAATGACGAGTCGGTTTGAGGTAGCAAGGCCTCACAATCAAATTGCAGACGCCATTAAATGAAGGTCTCCATGTCATACAGTTTAGTATCATATCACACTATGTTAACATAGAATTAGCTCACCGGAAAGAAATTGTCATCTGTGACTGAAACGTTTCTAATGGCGTGTAATAAATTCATGACTACCAATAACAGCTGGGATCGAGCTAAGATTTTGTTGGCCAGTCCAGATGTGTGTTCATTATGCCAGTCAGTCACATTTGCAGCCCTGTGAATGTGAGAATTATCACCTTGAATATCAGGGATAGGAATGCTCTCTTCCTCAGTAAGATAATGAGGCAAAACCTGGTTGTCCAGCAGCTCGGTGTAGGCATTGTGGTTCAAATTTACTGTCACCTCAACCAAGGGACCCATTTCCATATATACCAAAGAACATCACAGAACCTCCTCCAGCTTAAACCACACCTTGCACGCAGTCCTCATTGAAGGCTTCCCGAGGTCTTCGATGAACACGATGCTTTGGCATCATTCACATGCAGCCAGAAACAAGATTCATCTGACCAGACAACATGTTTCCCGTCATGTACAGTCCAGTGTTTGTGTCTTTTCACCCACTGTAAATGTAGGCAACTTTGTGAGCAGAAGTGAGCAAAAGCCTCTTGCGTGCCACTCTGCTCCATATGTTCACGGTATGCAGTTCCCAGAGGAGGGTGCTTTCAGAAATTGGTTGTGCGTTGACTTCCAGATGCAACTCTTTCTATATTTCTGCATAAATATGACCTAAAACATCATCAGATTTTCACACAAGTCCTAAAAGTAGATAAAGAGAACCCAGTTACACAAATGAGACAAAAATATTATACTTGGTCATTTATTTATTGAGGAAAATATCCAATATTTACTTATTAGTGAGTGGCAAAAGTATGTGGACCCTTTGCTTTCCAGTATCTGGTGTGACCCCCTGTGCAGCAATAACTGCAGCTAAACGTTTCCTGTAGCTGTTGATCAGTCCTGCACACACCGGCTTGGAGGAATTTTAGCCCATTCCTCCGTACAGAACAGCTTCAGCTCTGGGATGTTGGTGGGTTTCCCCCCCTCATTAGCTGCTCGCTTCAAGGTCCTTCCACAACATTTCCATTGGATTAAGGTCAGGACTTTGGGCTTGGCCATTCCAAAACATTACCTTTATTCTTCATTAACCATTCTTTGGTAGAACGGCTTGTGTGCTTAGGGGTCGTTGTCTTTGCTGCATGACCCACCTTCTTCTTGAGATTCAGTTCATGGACAGATGTCCTGATTATTTTCCTTTAGAATTCTCTGATATAATTCAGAATTCATTGTTCCATCAATGATGGCAAGCCGTCCTGCCCAGATGCAGCAAAACAGGCCCAAACCATGATACTACCACCACCATGTTTCACAGATGGGATAAGGTTCTTATGCTGGAATGCAGTGTTTTCTTTCTCCCAACATAACACTTTTCTTTTAAACCAAAAAGTTCTATTTTCTTTCTCCAAACATAACACTTGTCTATTAAAGCAAAAAGTTCTATCCTCAATAAATAAATGACCAAGAATAATATTTTTGTCTCACCTGTTTAACTGGGTTCTCTTTATCTACTTTTAGGACTTGTGTGAAAATCTGATGATGTTTTAGGTCATATTTATGCAGAAATATAGAACATTCTAAAATTCGAATGCAATCACTCTTTTTTGGCAGTCGTTAACATCTGCCTTGCGATCTTTCTACACATCAAAATAGACATTCACTGCACTGTACCACCTCTTCCCAGTCTATGAATCCAGTCGCACAACGCATAGGAATTTATAGCCTGACCATCCTTGTGCAACGACATCTGCAGGAGCCTCAGGAACTCATCGTACCTGGCTGATATCACAGACCAAACTGTACTTTCTTTTTTCAGATTGATCCCTTGTGGGCCCAGAGGTTTGATCAGAACCTGTTTGTTGGGACTGAAATAAAAGCACTCTACAAAGAATTATCCAAAAGTATTACAACTGATTACTTCAGCTTTGATGAGGTCAGTAATTACTTGAGATCGGATGGGGCTTGTATTATTTGGATTGCATGTCATAATAGCATTTTATGTAGATAACGTGAAGATTTCAGTGCGTACAGACTCGAAGTACTGCTGGAGTTATTGTGCAATATTTAGCCTTTTTTGTATTTTCTTTTCAAATGAGGACTCTATGATAGAACCTGCCATGAGCAATGCAGACTTACCGCCCAGCCTGAAGAGAAGTCATGAGAAGAAGCTATTGAACACTTCGCTGTGTGTACCTTATGTTCGCAGCGAATCTCACAGGTGCATTTTACAAAACATGTTGTAAATTAAATCTCACAGTACATCCTCACATCATATGGTACGCTGTCCAAGATACCCTGGTGATTGAGAACGTCGGTGTGTCCCTGACTGCTCACTTCTTCAGACCACCCCATTATTTAGGATGTTGTATTATTAGCATGGTTGTTGTGGCTCCTCACACACCTTTATTTTAATGAAAGCAGGAAGAGGACCGAGGTTGCAGTGGATCGAAAGAGGCCAGCGGATATGACATCACATGCCTATGCTACATGGTACAAATGGTGGAAGGCTAACATAACAGTGGATGATTGTCTCAACTACATTTCCAACCAGGTGATTCTTTACACCAAACTTTGGGGACCACTGGTAAAATTTTGTTGATTTTCCAATGGAAATGGAAGCTATCCTTTACATGGAATACATTTAAATATGGCATGTTTCTGCAAATATTAATGAACAATTGTTTATTTTTAATTAAGCTACAGACAAAATGTAAAATGGTGTATACACAAATGGTATCCAGTCAGTCAATATTAAGTGGCACCCACTTTCACTAAAAATCACAGCCTTCATTTTTGCCAGACTCTTTTCAAAACCTTAATTTTTCATTTCTTGAAGTAGTTTGAATCTAGTTTACACATATGCTTTGGATCACTGACAACCTATTTTCCAACCTCTTTTCTTTATTAAATTGGATTTCAGGATTTGCTAATATAGTAGAATCTATTCTTCCCTCTATCCACGTATTACCATTGGCCGCCACACAACCCCAAAACAGAACAGATCAGCTTTTTCTTGAAATGCCTCCACCTTTTTCTATAAATATAGTATTGGTAACTGTAACAATTGACTTTTTGTGGGACTCCAATGCTTGTGTAAGCAGCGTTGAAGAGTTGACCGGTACACCACACCACTACTTTTGTACCAGCTGAAATCTACTGCAGGTGTACTGTTTGTGTGATGTGAGAGTTTTGCTTTGCATACCTGACCAGTCAGTGGGGTTATGAAAGCATTCTTTGTCTTTAATTTCTTAATGACGTTTTAGAGTATAAAAATGAGATCAATAACAAATTGTGATAAGAATAAATTGTCATGAATTGTCACATTAATTCAGATGTTTTCAGAAATATGTCATATGTAAGTTTGTTTTCCCACAGAGGTTTCCATAAGCTTTCCTGTATGAAATCAACAAACTAACACAAGACTGTATGAGTGTACCTGTGTAATGAGTGTGTCTGTGTATCTTTTGTGTTAGCATGGCATTTTGCATTTCAACCTTTCTTGTGTTTTTTCACCTCATTTTCACTCCACCATATTTTTTTTTACAGTTTTTGCTCTGTAATCTGTATTTCATCTTATTTTCTCGTGTAAATAACATTTCTAGTATTGTTATTACTATTGTGTGATGTGTCCATCTAAATTGATTTGTTTTTTTCTTTACATATAAAGGAGTCAGATTACCTGTCTGTGGTGTTTCACTTGTATGACAGTGATAGTAGCGATGAGGATGGTGAGAGGAAGAGGATACTGCAAATGGAGAGAGAGAACAGAAGGTCATTTCGTTGTATCTTAGAACCGACACTAAATAACCAGCCTATAACCATTAGAAATGATTTTACCATGCCAGTCTATGATGCATTATTGTAATGTCACTATTATGTATATTTCCCTTGTTTCTTGTTGTGGTAATCTCTTCCAGAAAGCAGCAAGAAAACAGGAATACACTGAAGAGCCAGAAGCAGGCCTATGTGCCCGGACTCTGGAACGTCAACACAGTGCTGATGGGGGGTCTGTGGAAAGAGCCAATGTCTGAGAGTAAGTTATATTCAGAGCTGCAGCAGATTAATTTTTTTTTTCCATTTTAATTGTGATCTAATACTTTTATCCTCACATAACAGCTTTGATACAATATTTGTCCTTTGTTTGTATGTAAATTTGGACTTGTGTGTTTATCAAATGTTATTTTATTTTATAGAGACTTTTTGCCGGTAGTGTTATTTATTGTTCATAATTCGGTAGCTCATATTGTAAGATGGGATGTTCAGAATGATGACTGTACCAGTATTCTTACTGACTACAATGTGTGGCCTTAAGCCTTAACCTGAACCTTTGTGCTTCAGATGTGAAGCAACCAGATGTAGAACACCCTCAGATGGTAAGTTTTCTTTGTACTAACTGATTGACCTTTTAATGTCTCTAAACTCTCAGCGAGTGTAATATAGATAGATCAATGAATTGAGGGTTTGTGTCACTGACATGTCACAAATCATAGATAAAGCTAACAGTAATGAAAGAGAATTAAACAGTTTGATTGTAGTCCTGTGTTAGAAAAAAAACTGTAATAGAGACCAGTGCTTTTTCAGGGATTATATTTCATCTCTGTGTGCCATGTGTGAAGATCACACTGTTATTGGTTACAGGCAGGAATGGAGGACTGTAGCTTTTCTGGAGCAGGACCTGTGAATGGTCCTCAAATGCAGGCCAGGCTACTGAGAGTCTGGAGTCTACTTTGCCTGTCTGAGACAGAGAGGCTGGACATGGCCATCAAATACAGCTCTCATGCACACAGAGACCAGCTGGAAAAGGTAGGAAACATCTGAACATTATAGGTTTGTCTTTTTGACATTTTGTGATCGTACAACCTGGAATTGAAATGAATAATAAATTGGAATGATGCTGTTATGACATAGAGCCTACAGTGGTGCTTGAAAGTTTGTGAACCCTTTAGAATTTTCTATATTTCTGCATAAATATGACCTAAAACATCATCAGATTTTCACACAAGTCCTAAAAGTAGATAAAGAGAACCCAGTTACACAAATGAGACAGAAATATTATACTTGGTCATTTATTTATTGAGGAAAATGATCCAATATTACATATTAGTGAGTGGCAAAAGTAATGTGGACCCTTTGCTTTCAGTATCTGGTGTGACCCCCCTGTGCAGCAATAACTGCAGCAGCTAAACGTTTCCTGTAGCTGTTGATCAGTCCTGCACACCGGCTTGGAGGAATTTTAGCCCATTCCTCCGTACCAGAACAGCTTCAGCTCTGGGATGTTGGTGGGTTTCCTCACATTAGCTGCTCGCCTTCAGGTCCTTCCACAACATTTCCATTGGATTAAGGTCAGGACTTTGACTTGGCCTTTCCAAAACATGAACTTTATTCTTCTGTAAACCATTCTTTGGTAGAACGGCTTGTGTGCTTAGGGTCGTTGTCTTGCTGCATGACCCACCTTCTCTTTGAGATTCAGTTCATGGACAGATGTCCTGATATTTTTCTCTCTGATATCATGTTCAGAATTCATTGTTCCATCAATGATGGCAAGCCGTCCTGCCCAGATGCAGCAAAACAGGCCCAAACCATGATACTACCACCACCATGTTTCACAGATGAGATAAGGTTCTTATGCTGGAATGCAGTGTTTTCCTTTCTCCAAACATAACGCTTTTCTTTTAAACCAAAAAGTTCTATTTTGGTCTCATCCGTCCACAAAACATTCTTCCAATAGCCTTCTGGCTCGTCCACGTGATCTTTAGCAAACTGCAGACGAGCAGCAATGTTCTTTTTGGAGAGCAGTAGCTTTCTCCTTGTAACCCTGCCATGCACACCATTGTTGTTCAGTGTTCTTCTGATGGTGGATTCATGAACATTAACATTAGCCAATGTGAGAGAGGCCTTCAGTTGCTTAGACGTTACTCTGGGCTCATTTGTGACCTCACCAACTATTACACGCCTACTTGATATAATAAAAAAAAACCTAGAGGGGTATGAAAAGTTGTAAATCTAGTGACAAGATCACTAACTGGGCAATATGGCAGCAGTTGTTCATTATTTGGGGGGGACGTTGCGGGGGTTGGCATTCAGCATGAACCTGTGACTGAAAAATCAAGTCAAGTGTTTTATTTTCTTTGAAATGCTCTCATAATGGAGAAACCTTTGGTCTTGTGTTTTAGCCTCATTGTCATCACACTTTCTTTGCTGTGCTGGTCGCTCGGCATGAGTGGGTCCAGAACAGCGCTGTGGTTACCTGATCTGCACCTCTTGCCCAATTAGTACTGATTACTGTTCTGCAGCTTCCGAAGCCAGCACACCCACCCTCAGCTCTGGGATTTAAAACTGCTTTTTTTCTTTCTTTTTTTACTTGTGTATTGTTTGATCTGTCTGTCACTGTCAGAACAGATGCAAAGGGAAGGGAAGCATCCAGCACATAATTCTTGCACTGTCAACTTGGAATATGACCGTGCCATCTGGGAAGAAAAAAATCCATTGATGGAAGAACCTGGTGGTTCAGTATATTCAGGTATCAGCTGACCTCATTCTTTGGGCACATAACGTTGCTGAACCCAGACCTAACCAACTGCAGCAAACCCAGATCATAGCCCCTCCCCCACAGGTTGGTAGGGTAGGCACTTGGCATGATGGGTGCATCACTTCAGCCGCCTCTCTTCTTACCCTGATGCACCCATCACTCTGAAACAGGGTAAATCTGGACTCATCAGACCACATGACCTTCTTCCATTGCTCCAGAGTCCAATCTTTATGTTTCCTAGCAAACTGAAGCTGTTTTGCCGGTTAGCCTCACTGATAAGTGGTTTTCTTGAGGCTACACAGCTGTTAAGTCCCAGTCCCTTGAGTTCCCTTCTCATTGTGCATATGGAAATGCTCTTACTTTCACTATTAAACTTATCCCTGAGTTCTACTGTTGTTTTTCTATGATTTGATTTCACCAAACCTTTAAGTGATCAGTGATGATGATCATTCAAGATTTTGTTCCGATCACATTCCTTCCTTGAAGATGATGTTTCCCCACTGCCCTGCCACTTTTTAATAATGCGTTGGACAGTCCTTACCCCGACTTTAGTAGGTTCAGCAACCTCCTTAGATGTTTTCTCTGCCTGATGCATGCCAACAATTAGACCCTTCTGAAACAGATGAACATCTTTTCCACGACCACATGGTTGTTTAACAAATGAGAAGCTACTCACTACATCAGTTAGGGTTAAATAATTTGTTGCCAGCTGAAACATAATCACCAATGCAGTAATTATCCAATGGGAGGCTCTTACCTATTTGCTTAGTTAAATCCAGGTGGTGACCTTTTTTTGGCCAGGCAGTGTATCTTGTTCTGGAAAGGAACATAGTTTGAGAGCATACCTACACAAATATCAGCACATAGTGTTAAAAAAAAAAAGAAAAAAAGAAAAAAAAGACATAATCCTGTACTTGAAACAAAGAACCCCACCCACCAGTGCATCTACAACATGGAGATGGAAAATGCTGAACTGATGTAGGAATTCATACCTCAGCCTGAACTGGAACACACATACCACAGCCATCATTAAACCAAGTCACTATTTCTACACCTTTAAAATGCAGGCATGATGAGACACAACCTCTGATAAATTTCTACCGAGGAGTGATTGAAAATATCCTCATCTGAGGCATTGCAGAAGGGTTTAGGAGCACCAATGTATTACAAATTATTGTTCATATCACAGGAAGTATTACTGGCCCAGATCTCTTCGAGTCTCTAGCAACTTGCCACATGAGGGTTGTGCTGTTATAAAAGTCCCCATCACCACTGAATTCATGAGTATGAGTATGAGTACGGTGTTAGCTCTTGTAACTGAATATAAAGTAAGAAGCATAATGAAGATGGTTTCAGTATGAATTTGCACTGAAGTCATTAAATATGTGGTACTGGTTTCATTACAGTCTGCTACATTAGCTTTACAAGAACATAATTTGAGCTTTCTGTACAGTTATAAAAGCAGAAAAAAATGAATGTACGCTCAATGAATAACCAACCTAAATCAAACCAAATATTCTTCAGACATATTTACTCATTGTAGACGTATTTATAAACACTAAACTCACTAAAACCACCCCATTTGCCATTTAGTGACTTAAATAGGACTTGCATGAGTCTGGAGTGTCAAGACTTGAGTCTTACTTGTTACTTGCAACTACTTGCAATATTCTGAAGAATATTAGCTTTGTGTTTATTCTTAGGCAATAGCAGCGTGGGAGCAGGCTGCTCAGCTCATCCAGCAGAGGGAATTGCTGCTGTCTCAGCTGGAGGAGTTTGAGAGAATGGCATCTGACCCTAAAAGGTTCTTCCAACAAGGTAATGAGGTTATCTCTCAAAATGGGAAACTAGAACCTAAAATTTTAAACTGATTAAATTGTAACTTTCTTAATCAATGCTTCTATCTATGCCATAGTGAGGCAACAATGCCATGTCAGTAAAGTCTTATGTCACTGCAGTCAATCCTCACAAACTGAGTCTGAGATTTAGATTGAGAGGGTGTTCAGACTCATGCAAGCTTTGAATGAAGTTTTGTGACTGTAAATTCTGAGAAAGATGAACTGTCTTACAGTGGTGCTTGAAAGTTTGTGAACCCTTTAGAATGTTCTATATTCCTGCATAAATATGACCTAAAACATCATCAGATTTTCACACAAGTCCTAAAAGTAGATAAAGAGAACCCAGTTAAACAAATGAGACAAAAATATTACTTGGTCATTTATATATTGAGGGAAAACGATCCAAATATACAATTAGTGAGTGGCAAAAGTATGATGAGGGCCGTTAAGGATTAGCGAGATTGAACTGTTGAACGGGTGGAAATTGGAAAACGGAGAAAGGAAACACGTAGAACGAGTAAGAGGGGCTTTGTGCAGTCCAAGGGATGCCAAGCAGGTGTGAGTGGGCACCTGTTTTATTTAAAAAGAAACAGGGATCTATCAAAGTATGAGCTATTACAAACATGTTTGTGGAACGTTGTATTCATGGTACGAAACAAGGAGATATCTGAGGGCCTCAGAAAAAGAGTGTTGATGCTCATCAGGTGAGGATGAAAAGGTTACAAAACCATCTCTAAAGAGTTGTGTCAGGACTCCACCATCCCAAGTCAGACAGAGTGTGTACAAATGGAGGAAATCCTGGGCCAATTGTTACCCTCCCCAGGAGTGGTCGACCTAACAAAGGATCACTCAAGAGCAAGGCGTTGTTTGTAATAGTTGGTGAGGGTCACCAAATGAACCCCAGGGGTACAACGTTCTAAGCAAAGAAAGGCCTCTCTCACATTGGCCTAAATGTTAAGTTCATGAGTCCACCATCGAAGAACACTGAACAACCTACAATGGGTGCATGCAGGGGAGCAAAGAGAAAGCCACTGCTCTCCAAAAGACGTTGCTGCTCGTCTGCAGTTTGCTTAAAGATCACTGGACGAGCCAGAGGGAATCAGGAAAGGAAAGCCATTGCCTAGCCTGCGTGGGCACCAGGGCAATCAGTCAAGGGGGAGGAACAAATCCTAGCCAGGAGCCGCCGCAGTCCATTGCGAAAGATGAGCACAGAGAAAACCAAACTCATTGAATGGCCACACACTCAATAGTATAGGGTGTTTTAGAAAACACCAATCAAGTAATTCTCGATAAAACGAAACCATGCACCATTGGTAGGATGCCTGGGTAAGACGCATTTGTGGGAGGAAAGCAGATGGAGCACTCGGGTGTTAAAACCAAGGAGGAATGCAAACTACACATAGATATACACGTAAACATGGCAATAATTCCAATGCTAGCAGATGATACACAGCTTACATTATCAGCCAAAAATAATGGGACAGGCACTTACAAATTCCAACAAAAAGCGAGGGGACTGTTGTAGGACTAGAGGAAATTAAAAAGGGTAAGGATGTTATTTAATTTTCTCTTACTTACTCAGATAAAACTGAGGTTCTATTAGTGGGACCCAAGGCTGTGAGAGACAGGTTGGCTACATCTATCCTAAATCTAGATGGCTGTCCAGTATTGCCCAGTCCATCTATAAAAAACTTAAGGGTCACATTTGATTCAGATCTCTCCTTTGATGAGCACATTAGCAGTATCACTGGAATTGCTTTCTTTCAATTACGTAATATTGCTAAACTTAGAAATATCCTATCTTTTAATGATGCAGAGAAACTTGTTCATGCGTTTATAACCTCAAGGTTGGATGACTGCAACACCTTACTTACTGGATGCTCTAGTAAATGTATAAATAAACTTCAATTAGTTCAGAATGCAGCCGCTCGAGTGCTAACTCGAACTAGAAAATTTGATCATATCACTCCTGTTCTATCATCACTGCACTGGTTACCAGTCAAATTCCGCATTGATTACAAAATACTTTTTCTAACTTATAAAGCTCTACATGGCCTGGCCCCACATTATCTGAGTGAACTCTTAGAGTTTTACAATCCAACTCATCTACTTCGTTTGCAGGGTACAGGACTTCTTTCAGTTGCTAGAATTACAAAAGTCACAGCAGGGGAAAAGCTTTCTCATACATGGCCCCCCAACTATGGAATAAACTTCCAGCTTTAGTTGGAGACTCAGACACTCTCCAAAATTTTAAGTCTAGGCTAAAGACATAGTTATTTACGCAGGCATTTGACTAGATTTAGACCGGGATGCATGGCTTGGGTCACTGGGGCTTGGGTCAGTCTGGAGTCATGTCTGGCCTACCTGCCTTGTCCGTTAGCCGGAAGTGTCGAGTGGGTGGTCTGGCTGAACTGGGCTTCAGTCCTCTTGATCTTGACTCATGCATCCTTGCCTTAGACTAAGGGCAGAGCTGGGGGTTCATATCCAAAGAGTCTTATGGTGACAGGAGACGTTGGGTTGCTGTCTTCTGCCTCCCGTGGGGTTGCCGATGTCTCATGTGATCCCTCTTGGCTGTGTTACCTACCAGTTCTCCTCTTTCTAGCTATGCTGCTATAGCTAATGCTGCCGGGGCCTCATGCTACACATGGCATCAGTGATTGTTAATAAACACTGTGCTCTTAATCAATAACTAATACCTGCTCTTCCCCGACAGAGGTTAGGCAGCACGCTCGGACAGATCCGTGAGCATGAAACCTCAACTCTGAGACGGCAGCGCAGCACGACGTAGGGTTGCTGTTCTTCGCCGCCTCGTGGGTTGCCAATGTCTCATGTGATCCCTCTTGGCGTGTTTCCTTACCAGTTCTCCTCTTTCTAGCTTCTAAGCTATGAGCTATAGCAATGCTTGACGGGGTCTCATGCTACACTTGGCATCAGTGATTGACATGGCATCAGTGTTGTTAATAAACACTGTGCTCTTAATCAATAACTAATACATTTTTCTGTTTTTTCTCTCGAGCTGGTTCGGCAGTACGGCCCACACATGATGTAATATGATGGAGCTCACTGTGCATAATTCACATTTTATTCGGGACCATGACTCCATGACTTTAGTTTCGCTCTTAGATTTTCATCCATACCGGGCCACTTGTTCGATGTGAATACTTCACATTTATTCAAACTGGACTCCATGACTTAGTTTGCTCTTAGATTTATCATCTCGCTGCACAAGGAGGTTGGGTGCCTTTTGAGTCTTGGTCCCTCCCAAAGGTTTCTTCCTAGAACTAGGGAGTTTTCTTGCCACTGTCGCCCTAGGCTTGCTCAACTTGGGATTGGACGTAGTTATTAGGAGATAATCTAAACTTGTAAAGTTGCTTTGAGACAATGCTCCATTGTAAAAAGCGCTATATAAATAAATCTGACTTAACTTGACTTGACACAGGTGGAGACAGAGGTCAGGATTAATTGAATCGGACCCTGGAGCTGTGATTCAGCTGCGCTAACTGTGTCGCCCTATATACATAATATGTGTGTGTGTGTAAACATCTTACATATTGGACCAACTACTAGTAATACTGTGCATGCTAAAATATTTGAGAACTTAGTTACCTTACACTTTATTTGAATTCTTTTACACTCTCAAGTACACTCTCATTTCCTGTCAAGGTCCCCGTGGGAACTCTCTGACCAGAATGAAGGAGGCGAGCCACAGGGAGAAACTCCAGTCTAAGATAGCAGCTCTGGACAAGATCTTGTCCAAATGCATCCATCACATATCATCATCCTTTAATGATATAGTCACATATAAGGTAAGCACACGTGACATTTTATCAGTTATACTTACCATAGAAGCTCTCTGTAGTTCTACAATTACAGTCTGTAGTCCATCTGTTTCTCCACTTTCTTATTCCCCTTTACTCTGTTCTCTAATAGTCAGGACCACCACAGGACCCCCACAGATCAGGTGCTATTTGTGTGGTGGATCATTCTCAGCACTGCAGTGACACTGACATGGTGGTGGTGTGTTAGTGCGTGTTGTGCTGGTGTGATTGGATCAGACACAGCAGTGCTGACTGCTGGAGTTATTAAACATCTCATTGTTACTGCTGGACTGAAAATGGTCCACCAAACAAAAATATCCAGCCACCAGCATCCCGTGAGCAGCACTGTGTGAGCTGAACTACTTCCAAAAGATAGAACAACAAGAGTGAACACAGTGTTTCAAAACTCCAGCATCAGTGCTGTGTCTGATTCAGTTCAATACAGACTGCTTCTTTTGCTAACATTGTTAGTCAGGTTCGTCACCCTGCATTTACTGATTAAATTATCTTCGAACCATGTGGTTAATTCTCACCTGTCGCCAGACATTACTCCAATAACATAGACTTCTTTTTATTATACCAAGGATTTTGTTATATTATACAATTTTTATTATAACAATGTACTACAAAGGAAGTGTTGCGTTAATGATTTTGGACGTCTGTAGGTTAATGTAAGTGTTTTATCATGAGGCGGAATCTCCATCTACAGGCGCCATAATGTAACTGCAGTGATTTAAGGTGGACCGGAAAATGCGAATAAGTCTTCAGCCTCGTCCCCGCTGTGATACACTCGTTAAAGAACCCAGTCCATGTTATATTTAACTCATGATGGATTTGTCGGAACGTATCCCCTTCATAAATCAGGGAGCACCTGTACAATACAACTAAAAAAATGCATATAATGCCTTATACAGTGTGGATTTTCTGGGGGTCTGGAACGGATTCATTCAATTGATGTAAATTAATAGCATTCCTTATGGGAAAGGCTCGATACTCGTTGTTTTATGTTCTCGACAAGGCTTCTAGAACGAAATATCGTCAAGAAGTACCACTGTTTTCAAATCATAAGACCTTTCCATAGAGACTACTGTGATCTGTCTGTAAGAAGTTTTAAAGTTTCTCTTTAAATTCAGAAGTATTCTGGTGATCAGGTAATACTTACTCAGTGGATACATCAGAGAGATTTGGCCAAGGTACTATACTTAAAATTGCAGGGACGGCCATATGGTGAGAAGATGCGTTGGGACCGCATTGAGATGCTCTATTGGCTGCAACAAGAGAGACGTGTACAGGCCTTGCATCAGCTGATGGAAGGGAGTGGGCAGCTGCCAGCTAGACTTCCCCCTCTAAACCATGACCATAGACTCTCTTCAGGTATTCACCCTACTGTCCAGGGACTCTGCACCAACCAGTTCCAACAAGTTCTGTGTACCATGCACAAGCAGTCAAACTAAGGTTAAATAAAAAGATGTTTCTAGATGTAGCAGTGCATCATGTGATTGGTCTGTAATGCCATGTAGGGTTATATTATTTGAATCTACAGGGTGTCTATAAAGGAAGTCCCACTTTAACATTGTTAATACGTGCGTTGGTATTTGTCATGTACCCACTGGACTCGCACTGAATAAAACCTGGGCTCTTTGTGCCTCAGAGAAAGCTGAAAACAGCCTCAGGTACATTGGTTGGCGAGTGATAAGTGTATTAAAGTGGGACTTCATTTATAGACTTATATTGAGGATATAACAGATCTGATGGAATTAAAGTGATTTGTATGACATTTGTCAATGTTATTAGCTTAAATGAAGCAAATCCCCCTAAATCGAACACCCAGGATGTCCCAGTGAGTATTTGGTCACCCACAAACAAGCAAGATTTAATAACCGACAAAGGTTATGTTACAAAGTATTGAGTTGAACTTTTGTTATTGACCAAATACTTATTTTCCACCATGATTTACAAGCAAATTCTTTAAAAATAGTACAATGTGATTTCCTGGATTTTGTCTCTCATAGTTGAAGTGTAGCTATGATGAAAATTACAGACCTCTCTCATCTTTCTAAGTAGGAGAACTTGTACAGTCAGTGGCTGACTAAATACTTCTTTGCCCCATTGTATGAAGAGAGGCATAAATGTCTCCAAGGATCATGGTTAGAGAGTTGCAGATTTTTGGTATAATTTTTGGGTCACCAAGTCCCAGAATCTACATAAGACAGCACCTTTAGCCAACAAACCCTTTGGAAGGCATTCCAGAAGAAAGCCTTTTCTTACATCTTGGCACAAACATAAGTCTAAGCATAAGGAGATGTTAGACACCACTAAATATTGGAGTGAAACTGAATTGGTTTGATAGAAAATATGCTAATGCCTATGGTATCGGTGAGCTTGTGAGGCTTTTTCTTAAGAATTATTTGGAAATATTGTAAATATACGTGGCACTGTGGATTCCATGAAGGAACGAAAAACTGTAAGTGAAAATCTTTATGCCTTCCTATACCAGATCTTACAGCATGACAATGTTTCCAAACTTACATATATTCCAAACATGTATTCACAGTTCTGTGGCAATACCAGCTATGTTTTCAAACATTTTTGTTATGTTTTTAACCCTGCTTATATTTGTCAGGATCTCTGGAACTTAGCTTTGAAAGGCACAGCTCACAGACCACATGTAAGCTGCAGAGGGTGGCCAGAGGATGAGCCCTCTCTCCAGACTTTCCTCCCTCTGGAACAGCCCAGTTGTGCCTGTGTGACACTTGGCCTGGACGGGAGACACCATCAGTCTCAAACTCGGGTCACAGCTGTAGCACCACTCAAGCACCGCCAATCATGTTGATGATTTAAGTTCATTGAAAGATTATTTAAAAGTAATATGGTTAATCAAAGAATGTGCACACAAAGTGTTCAGATGTCATTTCTCCGAAGCATTATGAATTTATGTGGTGTGCCTTTATTTTTCTGTTTCCCAGAACCTTTTATGTGTAAGTAAGTATTTTGGGACAAGCTGTACATTTTGTGAAAAAAAATGCACACAAAATATGAATTGACTCTGAATTAAGGTACCATTAAATATAAATGAGGTCAGTACGTTTTATGTCTCATTACATTTCATGGAATACACAGAACTGTTCTATTCATTCAACTTGGTCCATTTGAAGATGGCTGGCATTCTAGCTGTCAGTTGTTGAAGGCGAAGTTTCAACTTGTGGCTTTTATACAGAATTTAGAGGGGCACAGCCATACCCCAATCAGTCCCAGAGCGCAACTCATTCAGTCATTCGTTCACTTTTTTGTTTGCTTAATACCGTGCAAGATTGTGGGAGAGCGGTGCCTAGCTGGTGGCACAGGGTGCAAGGTAGGAACAAGACGCCAGCTAATCTAACACACGTGTCTTTGGACTGTGGGAGGCCCTCTCTGTGTATTCCTATGCCTGTCCTCCACATGTGTGCATGAGCATGTTTGTTAGGTTAATTGCTGTCTCCCAAGTGCCCATAGTGTGTGAGTGTATGTGCCCTACAATGGATTGGCACCCTGTCTAGTGCCCTGTGCTGCTGGTTAGGCAGTGGCTTTCCTGCGACCCCGACTAGGATTAAGCGGATAAGAAAATTAATAAATGGAAAGGAGTTAGCACTACAGTTAGTGTTACTCTACCATGGATGTGAAAGGAAGAACAAAGGAATGTTAACGAAGTGTTTATTAAATGCTTTATTTATGCTTATGTAACTATTGCATTTGCTAGTTTAATAAATGGCTTTGTGCTCTAACATGCCGCTACTTTTGATAGGTTATACATTTACAGTGGTGCTTGAAAGTTTGTGAACCCTTCAGAATTCTCTATATTTCTGCATAAATATGACCTAAAACATCATCAGATTTTCACACAAGTCCTAAAAGTAGATAAAGAGAACCCAGTTACACAAATGAGACAAAACTATTATACTTGGTCATTTATTTATTGAGGAAAATGATCCAATATTACATATTAGTGAGTGGCAAAAGTATGTGAACCTTTGCTTTCAGTATCTGCCGTGGCCCCCCTGTGCAGCAATAACTGCAGCTAAACGTTTCCTGTAGCTGTTGATCAGTCCTGCACACCGGCTTGGAGGAATTTTAGCCCATTCCTCCGTACAGAGCAGCTTCAGCTCTAGGATGTTGGTGGGTTTCCTCACATTAGGTTCACTTCAGGTCCTTCCACAACATTTCCATTGGATTAAGGTCAGGACTTTGGCTTGGCCATTCCAAAACATGAACTTTATTCTTCTGTAACCACTCTTTGGTAGAACAACTTGTGTGCTTAGGGTGGTTGTCTTGCTGCATGACCCACCTTCTCTTGAGATTCAGTTCATGGACAGATGTCCTGACATTTTCCTTTAGAATTCTCTGATCTCATTCAGAATTCATTGTTCCATCAATGATAGCAAGTCGTCCTGGTCCAGATGCAGCAAAACAGGCCCAAACCATGATCCTACCACCACCATGTTTCACAAATGGGATAAGGTTCTTATGCTGGAATGCAGTGTTTTCCTTTCTCCAAACATAACGCTTTTCTTTTAAACCAAAAAGTTCCTTTTTGGTCTCATCTGTCCACAAAACATTCTTCCAGTAGCCTTCTGGCTCGTCCATGTGATCTTTAGCAAACTGCAGACGAGCAGCAATGTTCTTTTTGGAGAGCAGTGGCAATTCTTCAAGCAACCCTGCCATGCACACCATTGTTGTTCAGTGTTCTTCTGATGGTGGACTCATGAACATTAACATTAGCCAATGTGAGAGAGGCCTTCAGTTGCTTAGAAGTTACCCTGGGGTCCTTTGTGACCTCCGCAACTCTTGCTCTTGGAGTGATCTTTGTTGGGTGACCACTCCTGGGGAGGGTAACAATGGTCTTGAATTTCCTCCATTTGTACACAATCTGTCTGACTGTGGATTGGTGGAGTCCAAACTCTTTAGAGATGGTTTTGTAACCTTTTCCAGCCTGATGAGCACCAACAACTCTTTTTCTGAGCTCCTCAGAAATCTCCTTTGTTCGTGCCATGATACACTTCCACAAACATGTGTTGTGAAGAGCAGACTTTGATAGATTTCTGTTCTTTAAATAAAACAGGTGCCCACTCACACCTGATTGGCATCCCATTGATTGAAAACACCTGACTCTAATTTCACCTTCAAATTAACTGCTAATCCTAGATGGTCACATACTTTTGCCACTCACTAATAAGTAATATTGGATCATTTTCCTCAATAAATAAATGACCAAGTATAATATTTTGTCTCATTTGTTTAACTGGGTTTTCTTTACCACATAGTGGAATCACGCCATAAAGCTGGCTTACTGACAGCCAAACGGCGGTGCCATTTCCATATGTGTTTGAATAAGCACGCTACGGTACACAGACGCTAACTGTTTGCTCTGTAGCTGGAGACGTTAGGTGGCAGTGTGCGTGTGTATAACAGCCTTCATAGAAGAAGAGTAGCCATTGCTCCTTTGCAAGTAAACATCTTACCAATGAAATGTGTTATTATAAGATTTATTGATTTGAGTAGGACTGAATGTGTTTATCCAGCTCGGATTTCGTCTGAACAAAAAGACAGCAGTTTACATGGAAAAGCGGGGGTAGGTTGTGTTGTGTTCAATACAGTGACGTTTCTGCTTATGACTTGTTTGATACGTACAATGTGGAAGACATAAACTTTGCCAGATATACAGTATAAAGTCCTTAGATTTAACCCTTTGTTCGCAATATCGTACTAGCAGTTCATACTCATGTCATACTCACTGAGAGATGTGTTTATTTTCTTGTGAGGCTGATGTCTGATTTTGCTGGTAATGTTTAATCAACATTGAGTCAGATTAAAAATACATCAAATATGTCGTGTAGAGCAATATAAACGAACTGGCTAACTTAACATTATTAGTATCATTCATTGTTAACAGTATTAGTCGAATTAAGTCTTTACATTTACATCGTTTAGCAGGCTCATACATACATACACTACTGATACATTCTTATAATCTAAGCAATTGTGAGTCAAGGGCCTTGCCTCAATCACCCAACGGTGGCAGCTTGGCAGAGGTGGGATTTGGACCGTGGACCTTCTGGCCCATAGCCCAGTAACCTACCTTAACCACTAGGCCACCAGTCTTTGTTTTGTTTTAATGTAATGTCAAGACACTACGTTTTACATCTCGACACGGCTGCCATATCGAGTCCTTTAACGCTCATTAAAATGCTATGGTGTCCAGAAGCAAAGCTTTGCTCTTAATCACATCGTAGAGCCACTTTTGTCGGAATCGGGTTTTCCCCGGAACATGCACAGATCTGTTGGACTCCACCTGAAAGCGGACCTGCACTGGAAGAGTGGGAGCTGAGCCTTTGGGGAGGCTGATGGTGAAGTAAACAGACGCCGTGTGTTTGGGAATGGGGCAGCGGCGGGTCGGGATGTTCCATCGAGCTCTGTAGTGGTGCTGCTTCTCAAATTCCAACTCCCTTTCCTCCACCAACTCGACGCTGAATTTCCAGCTCGGGTGCGTCTCCCAGGTGCCCATGTACTCCTCGATCTGTGCTTTCCCCACCTCGACGGTGAAGTCTCTGCAAGAGACCCAGTTGATGTTGCTGATCTCCATATCGGCTGTTCGTCCTCTAATCCACTGCTACTGACCTCCGAGCCTGTCAGATCCTGTGTGGTCTCCCGGTTTTGTTTCGATTTGACGATCTCAGATGATTTCTCACTTCGTGAATCTACTTCAGCTAGCCATACTGTTTGTAGCGTTGCACGTTTCCATGGCGACGTGGACATGGAGAGCTGCCCTCTAGTGATTTCTAATCAAGATAAAACACATACACTATACAGACAAAAGTTTGTGGACACTCCGTGTAATCATTGAGCTCTGCTATTTCATCAACACTCACTTAAATCACTCACATTGATAAAAGAGCATACATTTCTGAGCTCTCCATAGAGAAACCTGTGCAGTAGAATGGGTTGTACTGATACCCCAATGACACAGGTTTCTGCTTGCCACAAGTCGGGTTTTCTATATTTCTACATCAAGTTTCTGCCCTGCTGCCCTTAAACTAGTCCCTAGAGAATTGGTTTGCCCACTTTGATTGACTTGGCTGGCTTGCCTTGTACAGAACCGTACTCCATCAGACTCCTTACATGCACTGGAATGCCAAAAGTGAGCCAACCTCACAGCCATGTTCCATATTCCAGACTCTATACTAATACCCATGTTTTGGATGTAATTTTTGGGTGTCTACAAGCTTGTTTTGTCTACATAGTGTCTGAGCAGGTGTGTGGGAAACTCGGCTGTGATACAAAGCAAGTATTAAATCTAATAGTTGTGCAAATGGTTGATTTGAAGTGTTGACTCACAGCTTCAGAGATCCCCAGTTTAAGTCCTGGTCCAGGTCGCACCTGTGTGGAGTTGGTATCTTCTCCCTGTGCCCATAAGGGGTTTCCCCAGAGTACACCAGTCTCCTGACACATTCCAAAGACATGCATTAGGTCAGTTGGAGTCTACAGAGTGTTCCAGTAAGAGTTAGTTCATCTTCCAAATGTTTGGCTGTAACTGAAGCAAATTTCACTTATGCTCATTCATGCAGAGGAGAGTTGTGTTAAACACTAAGTGGTTGTTCTTTCTCTTTGCCTTGTTAATTTTTTAAGTAGCTTTTAAGATGAGAACTCATGCTGGCTACATTAATACGGAGACTTCGATTAGCAGACACTACCAACAAGACAACCTGTGTCATGCAGATCAGAACTTGACTACGATGAAGCTTTTGGAAGTCCGAGTGAAGAAGAGCGAAAGGCTTTAACCAATCGAACGAGTCCTGTCCTGGCATCGCCTCATCCCATGTCACGTATCAGGAGTACACTGGAGACTGTCACCAAAGCTGTTAGTGGAACAGTCAACACGGAGCTCCTTTCTAAAATAACACGTCTCAGACCCACTGATACTGCCGTGGCCAAAACCATAGAGGTCAAAGTAGAGCCTGAGCCTGCTGCAGTCATGACTGTGGAGGTCAATGACCAGCCAAGGGCCAAAGAGGAGGGAAAAGTCCAAGACGATGTCAAAGGCGCTCCCAAACATCAAGTTAAGGCTCTGCAACGTCTTCAGCCTTCAGCGTTCACCGCAAACATGGATGAGACCTACAGCCACCTGGCTGAGCATGTCAATACATACTTTGGGAGCGACACCCAGAAGCTGCTGCAGAGAGATGGTGATGCTGTTGTGCCATCAAACACAAGTCAGTTATGTGGGACCAAAAAACAAGATCCCATACCTGAGCCTGTGGCTCAAAACGTAGACCCACCGACTACTCCAAACACCCTTAACACAGACTGTCCAACCACAAAGAGTGAGGATCCAGTTGCTGTCCCGAAGAAAGGCATCAGCCAATACCTGTCTTATAAGAGTCCCAGCATGCAGGCATTTGTGGGAAGCTACATTTCTCCCCTGGTTCCCAAGTTCAAGATTGATTTAAAGAGCGCAGCTGCTGAAAAGGACAAACCTGCTGAGGATTCTCAAGCACTTTCTCAGGATCCAGAATTGGCGGAAAGCAAGGAGCAGAAGCAAGCAGAGGAAAAGGCTACAAGGCTACTCTCTCAGCGGGAAAAGGTAACTGCTCTGCTTACATAGAAGTTTAACGGTATAAGTCGTGCTAGGGTACATCATGCTAGATCATTAATGGTGGGGAAAGTGATGCAACTGTTTGGCACCTGCAATCAGGTTCGCTTCACAGCCTTTTAATAAGGTAATGACTGAAAACTTGTAAGTTGACCAAGGGCGCCCAAACTTTTCCATGATATGGTACAATAGTAACATGCATGTACTTGCCTTAAGAATAAATTCAAACAAGAATCCCTGCTGGCACTCTAATATTGTTTGTACCTTTTATACATAAACAGAATACAGATTACATGTTGTATAAACTACAACGTAAGATTTCAGAGCATCACCAACAACAATTTGGAAATTTTTTTTTTTTTTTCGAAACTCTCAAGCCAGGGTGTAATTGGTGAAATATGCAAATGTTGTGTAGATTATTGCACGGGTGAGTGTCGATAACAGGACCAGAGCGTTGGTGCAAGGCATAAGGAGAGTGACTGATGTGAAACTCATCACCAGCAGAGTAGAAGAGCTGAGCATGCACCTGCTGGAGTTCCCAGAGACCAGATGTGTGGCCGTCGCTGTAAGTCTGTGTGGGGGGCTGAGCCTCTTAGTGTTGTGTTTTTCCCTTATTTTCTGAATTAAATGAATATACAGTGGTGCTTGAAAGTTTGTGAACCCTTTAGAATTTTCTATATTTCTTGCATAAATATGACCTAAAACATCATCAGATTTTGACACAAGTCCTAAAAGTAGATGAAGAGAACCCAGTTACACACATGAGACAAAAATATTATACTTGGTCATTTATTTATTGAGGAATATGATCCAATATTACATATTAGTGAGTGGCAAAAGTATATGAACCTCTAGGATTAGCAGTTAATTTGAACGTGATTTGATGGTGAGTCAGGTGTTTTCAGTCAATGGGATGCCAATCAGGTGTGAGTGGGCACCCTGTTTTATTTAAAGAACAGGGATCTATCAAAGTCTGCTCTTCACAACGCATGTTTGTGGAAGTGTATCATGGCACGAACAAAGGAGATTTCTGAGGAGCTCAGACAAAGGGTTGTTGATGCTCATCAGGCTGGAAAAGGTTACAAAACCATCTCTAAAGAGTTTGGACTCCACCAATCCATAGTCAGACAGATTGTGTACAAATGGAGGAGGAAATTCAAGACCACTGTTACCCTCCCCAGGAGTGGTCGACCAACAAAGATCACTCCAAGAGCAGGCGTCTTGTAATAGTTGGTGAGGTCACAAAGGACCCCAGGGTAACTTCTAAGCAACTGAAGGCCTCTCTCACATTTGGCTAATGCTTAATGTTCATGAGTCCACATCAGAAGAAACACTGAAACAACAATGGTTGTTGCATGGCGGGTTTACAAGGAGAGAAGCCACTGCTCTCCAAAAAAGGAACATTGATGCTCGTCTGCAGTTTGCTAAAGATCACGTGGATGAGCCAGAAGGCTATTGGAAGAATGTTTTGTGGACGGATGAGACCAAAATAGAACTTTTTGATTTAAAAGAAAAGCGTTATGTTTGGAGAAAGGAAAACACTGCATTCCAGCCATAAGAACCTTTATCCCATCTGTGAAACATGGTGGTGGGTTAGTAGTCATGGTTTGGGCCTGTTTGGCCTGTTTTGCTGCATCTGGGCAGGACGGCTTGCCATCATTGATGGAACAATGAATTCTGAATTATATCAGAGATTTCTAAAGGGAAAATGTCAGGAAACCTGTCCATGAACTGAATCTCAAGAGAAGGTGGGTCATGCAGCAAGACCACCGCCCCTAAGCACACAAGCCGTTCTACCAAAGAATGGTTACAGAAGAATAAAGTTCATGTTTTTTGGAATGGCCAAGTCAAAGTCCTGGACTTTAATCCAATGGAAATGTTGTGGAAGGACCTGAAGTGAGCAGCTAATGTGTGAGGAAACCCACCAACATCCCAAGAGCTGAAGCTAAAATTCCTTCAAGTTGATGTGCAGGACTGATGAACAGCTACAGGAAATGTTTAGTTGCAGTTATTGCTGCACAGGGGGGTCACACCAGATTACTGAAAGCAAAGGTTCACATACTTTTGCCACTCACTAATATGTAATATTGGATTCATTTTCCTCAATAAATAAATGACCAAGTGTAATATTTTTGTCTCATTTGTGTAACTGGGTTCTCTTTATCTACTTTTAGGACTTGTGTGAAAATCTGATGATGTTTTAGGTCATATTTATGCAGAAATATAGAAAATTCTAAAGGGTTCACAAACTTTCAAGCACCACTGTATTTCATTTATGACATGCCGAAAGATGACTGCCAAAGCTTTTAAAAAATTCTGCATCATAAGTGTGCCTTCGCTCTGCCAGCAAATGTGGTATTGTGTACATGTCCTGTTATTTCAAATAGCTTACTCTGTTGCTCTCTCTGTGCAGGAGAAAGTAATCCCATGCCTTCTTCGATTACGTCAGGCACATGACCCCAACCTGCAGTCTGCAGTGAGGCAGGCTCTTGCTACTGTGGGCTACACTGATCCGGTCAAAGGCAGAGGCATTCGTGTCCTTTCCATCGACGGAGGAGGGACGAGGTACAGTAGAATTAACCAGTCGTTCGTTTTAGCCTGACTTCTATACATTTTCAAGGGGAAATACTTTTATTACAAGGGTTTACTACAGATCCCAAATAAGACACTTCACATCAATATGGTGCAATATTATGAAATTATAGAGTAGAACTGAATGGCTTTATTAACACTGTATGTAGTACAGCTAAATTAGCTCACTCACACCATGCCCAGTTGTCTTGGACCACGCCTGAGCATGAAGGTCTCCCCTCTCCCCACTCCCCTGCTGGCCTGCACTTGCATTGCGCTTAAAGGTTCTCCCCACAGTGCTAGTTTTTGTGGTGGAGAAAGGCACAATTGCACAGCTTTAACGTCACTGTTTTACTTCCTTTGTGTCTTTTTTTTGGCGTCCATTAGGGTGCTCTGAGGCACACCCCTCTCATACGCCTTGCAGATTTATTGATTTTGCAATGCAGCAATTTTCAGCGGATTGTGCTGCATGTGCAGTACTATGCAAACATCTTAAGCACTCTCTATTTTTTTAGTTTATATTGTACTTGTATTGTACTGTATTCTGTAGTCCATCTGTTTCTACACATACATTGTTAGCCCTCTTTACTCTTTCTGGGTACTTTTTGGGTGGTGGATCATTCTCAGCACTGCAGTGACAATGTTGTGGTGGTGGTGTGTTAGTGTGTGTTGAGCTGGTATGATTGGAACAGACACGGCAGTGCTGCTGGAGTTTTAAAACACTGTCAACTTTATTAGCGACATTCACCATATCGCTCCTCCTTCTAGATATTGAGTCAAAGGCAGTAGCTCATCTGCTGCTGGACAGTTTGTGTTAGTCGTCCAACCTTTGTCAAGCACTACCATATGGAGTTACAGTCACAAATGCCACTTAAAACTTCCATCTAGGATGGACCATCACACAGTGGAAACGTGTGTTGAGGCCAAATGAATCACTATTCCAGACTTTTTTTTATTTTTTACTTTTGGAAGAAAAGGACGCTGTGTGCTGAACCAAGGACACTGAACCAATGATGAAAAGGACCATCCAGACTGTTATCAGCAAAATCCAAAAGCCAGGCTTTGTCATGGTATGGGGTTGGGTCAGTCTCACCACTACTACTACTTATTTACATTTACAGCATTTAGCAGACGCCCTTATCCAGAGCGACTTACAATTGGTACAGTCTTGCAATCCAAGCAGTTGTGGGTTAAGGGTCTTGCTCAAGGAGCCAACAGTGGTAGCTTGGTAGAGGTGGGATTTGAACCCTGGACCTTCCTTAATCGCTAGGCCACCACAGTCTCACGTATGTGGGAAATAGAAATTACTACTTATCATGGTAATTTAAATAATAAGGTCCTCTTTGAATGTCTTACTGTTCTTATAGGGGACTAGTTGCACTGCAGACTTTACATAAGCTGGAGAAACTCACTGGGAAGCCCATCTACCAGCTGTTTGATTACATCTGTGGAGTCAGCACAGGTACAGAGCTGTTCTACACACCAGAACATCCTTGGTTTGCTCATTACTGTATCGTTATTAGTGTTTACTCTTAAACTCCTAAGAGGCATGCCCGACTCGCCCTTTGTCCAGACTGTCAGCTTAAGGCGTCACCATTTGTTAGACCAACAGATCTATTCAGACTGAAAGAACAAATCATTGAACTACTTTAAATGAGTCTCACTGTTTTCGTTATTCTGATGTGTTCATGATCAGTTTTTTAGGAATGCAACCCCTCAATAAAAATTGGCCCTGTAAAGACAGAATTCCAAGTTCTGTACTGTAAATTGTCATGATATGAAATTATTATTAGAATCTCAATATAATTATCTTTACAGTGGGGCAAAAAAGTATTTAGTCAGCCACTGATTGTGCAAGTTCTCCTACTTAGAAAGATGAGAGAGGTCTGTAATTTTCATCATAGCTACACTTCAACTATGAGAGACAAAATGAGAAAAAAATCCAGGAAATCACATTGTAGGATTTTTAAATAATTTAATTGTAAATTATGGTGGAAATAAGTATTTGGTCATCAACAAACAAGCAAGATTTCTGGCTCTCACAGATCTGTAACAACTTCTTTAAGAAGCTCTTCTGTCCTCCACTCGTTACCTGTATTAATGGCACCTGTTTGACCTCAGTATCTGTATAAAAGACACCTGTCCACAGCCTCAAACAGTCAGACTCCAAACTCAACCATGGCCAAGACCAAAGAGCTGTTGGAAGGACACCAGGAAGAAAATTGTGGATCTGCACCAGCTGGGAAGAGTGAATCTACAATAGGCAAGCAGGTTGGTGTGAATAAATCAGCTGTGGGAGCAATTCTAAGAAAATGGAAGACATACAAGACCATTGATAATCTCCCTCGATCTGGGGCTCCCACGCAAGATCTCATCCCGTGGGTCAAAATGATCATTGAGAACGGTGAGCAAAAATCCCAGAACTACACAGAGGGACCTGATGAAATGACCTGCAGAGAGCTGGGACCAAGTAACAAAGGCTACCATCAGTAACACACTACACCGAGAGGGACTCAAGATCCTGCAGTGCCAGGCGTGTCCCCCTGCTTAAGCCAGTACATGTCCAGGCCCGTCTGAAGTTTGCCAGAGAGCATTATGGATGATCCAGAAGAGGATTGGGAGAATATCATGTGGTCAGATGAAACCAAAATAGAACTTTTTGGTAAAAACTCAACTGGAGGAAAAAAGGATGCTGAGTCGCATCCCCAAGAACACCATACCTACTGTGAAGCATGGGGGTGGAAACATCATGCTTTGGGGCTGTTTTTCTGCAGAGGGGACAGGACGACTGATCCGTTGGTTAAGGGAAGAATGAACGGGGCCATGTAATCGTGAGATCTTAAGCCAAACCCCTCCTTCCATCAGTGAGAGCATTGAAGATGGAACATGGCTGGGGCTTCCAGCATGACAATGATCCCCAAACACACCGCTCGGGCAATGAAGGAGTGGCTCCGTGAAAAAGCATTTGAAGGTCCTGGAGTGGCCCTAGCCAGTCTCAGACCTCAGCCCCATAGAACATCTGTGGAGGGGAGTTGAAAGTCCGTGTTGCCCCAAAACATCACTGCTCTAGAGGAGATCTGCATGGAGGAATGGGCCAAAGTACAAGCTACAGTGGTGGCCAACCTGGTGAAGACTTACAGGAAACGTTTTGGACCTCTGTCATTGCAAACAAAGGTTATGTTACAAAGTATTGAGTTAAACTTTTGTTATTGACCAAATACTTATTTTCCACCATAATTTACAATTAAATTCTTTAAAAAAAATCCTACAATGTGATTTCCTGGATTTTTTTTCTCATTTTGTCTCTCATAGTTGAAGTGTAGCTATGATGAAAATTACAGACCTCTGTCATCTTTCTAAGTAGGAGAACTTGCACAATCAGTGACTGACTAAATACTTTTGTGCCCCACTGTATGTTCATTATTTTCATTACTATGTAAAATATGTCCAAATTTCTCTCCAACAGGCCCATGCGGTGCTCCTTCTCCTAATTAGGGAATAATGTGTCTATGTGCAGGTGCTATACTGGCGTTTATGCTGGGAGTGTTCCGGATTCCTCTGACTGAATGTGAAGAGCTTTACAGAAAGCTTGGCTCTGATGTCTTCAAACAGAATGTGATTGTAGGCACGGTGAAGATGGGCTGGAATCACGCCTTCTATGATAGTGAGATCTGGGAGAACATCCTCAAGTAAGACCATGAGTTGTTACACTCCACTGGAGTAGCATAAAGGATTGTGTACTGCTAAGTAAATCTGTACAGATGGCTACAGAATTACCCCTACCAGAATTACAGCTCTTAACTATAGGGACAAGTAGCATAATGTACCCGAAAGAAGGTACTTGGATATACAGTAATATTGTGAATATTTGAAGTGTATTAAAAATGCCACTCTTGTAACATTACAGAGAGAGAATGGGGGCTAATCTTATGATCAACTCTGCCAAAGATCCAGAATGCCCAAAGGTGAAAAAATCAAAAAGATCTCTAGTTATAGTTTGTGTTGTTCTGCATCAGTTTTGCCACCTGTGGATGATAAAATAGATATGAATTATTAATTTGAGACGTCCATTCTCAAGGTGGCGGCAGTAAGCACTGTAGTGAACCGAGGCCTGCCACTGAAGGCGTACATCTTCAGGAACTACAACCTGCTGCCCAACGTTCGCTCACACTACCTGGGTGGCTGTCATCATAAGATGTGGCAGGCTATCAGAGCTTCATCTGCAGCTCCGGGTTACTTTCAGGAATATGTTCTTGGACATGACTTGCATCAGGTGAATGTAGCAGTTATGACTAAAAGTATAAACCCAAGATGTTAGAATCATGTTTTTCCTTTTCGTGAGCAGTCTGAACTATTAATAGCAACCCAATCAAAATGTGTAATGCCATCAACTTTTAGCATTTTGGTTGTGTTTTTATATGTATATGGAATGGCCAAAAGTATGTGTACACCAAATTATACAACATAAACTCTGAAAAAGTTGGGACAGTATGAAAAATTTAAATAAGAAATGCAGTGTTTCTTACGTTTACGTGGACATTTATTTCATTGCAGACGTATGGGTGTTCCTGGACTCCAATCTTAAAGTCGAAATATCTTAAACCAACTTTTTTTGCAGACAGTATGAACCCAAGGTATTTCATGTTTTGTCTGGTCAACTTCATTTCATTTGTTAAGAAACATCCATTCCTGCATTTTAGGGGGCCATTTATGGCTAGTAATGAGGTAACAGGTGATGTCAACAGGTGGTTGTAATCATGATTTGGTATGAAAGGAGCATCCATGAAAGGCTTTGAGGAGCAAAGATGGGCTGAGGATCTCCAGTTTGTTCACAAATGTATAAGAAAATTATCTGAATATTTAATAAGTAATGTCCCTCAAAGAAAGACTGGAAGGGATTTGCATATTTCTCCCTCTACAGTGCGTAATGTCATTAAACAATTCAAGGAATCTGGAGGAATTCCAGTGAGTAAAGGGCAGGGGCGCAAGCTTAAGCTGAACACCCGTGATCTCCGATCCTTGTCATTCATAAATAGCTGATAGAACCACATGGGCAAGGGATTACTTTTGCAAACCTTTGCCAAGAACTACAATACATTCACAACTGCCAATTAAAACTTTAGTGTGCAAAAAATGTCTAGAAGCGCTGTCAACTTCTGTGGGCTCTGAGACATCTGGGATGGACCATCACACAGTGGAAACATGTACTGTGGTCAGATGATTAGTATTCCAGATATTTTTTGGAAGAACTGGAAACTGTGTGCTCTGGACCAAAGATGAAAAGGACCATCCAGACTATGATCAGCAACAAGTCCAAAAGCCAGGCTTTGTTCTGGTATGGGGTTGGGTCAGTGCCCTTGGCAAAGGTCATTTACACTTCTGTGATGGCAGCATTAATGCAGAAGAGTACACTGAGATCTTAGAGCAGCATAAGCTGCCTTCAAGACGACTGTTCCAGGGACGTCCGTGCATTTTCCAACAGACTATGCCAACCCTTTACAAAGGCATGGCTGTGGAAGAACAGGGTACGGGTACTGGACTGGTCTGTCTGCAGTCCTGACCTGTCCCCAATAGAGAATGTGTGACGATGGCCCCCTGCTGTTGTTACTTTAACATGTGTTTGCAGGAAGAATGGGACAAAATAACACCTCAAACACTTAATTTCTTGGCGTACTCAGTGCCAAAACACCTTTCAACTGTTTCTCTTCAGCAGGAACTGGGCAACTGGTCAGGACCGAAGTAAAAAAGGGATGCTATGAAGTATATTCAAAGTCTTGAGGATAACTTGTGACCCTTTATTTTTTAGGTTTTTAGGTCATTTCAGCCCCATTACTTGAATATTGTGTGGTAAACTGTGTGAATAAGTTGGAAAATACATTGTTTTTGTGAGTTCTAATTTCAGACTGTAGAACAAAACCGATACTGTTTCAGATGGAAATGCTGTAAATGCCTTACCATCCATTTTTTTGGGAATGTGTTGCAGATCTGAAATGCAGGAGTGTCTATTAACAATGAAATTAAGCTGAACAGACAAAACCTGAAATATCTTGGGTTCATACTGTCTGCAATTAAATAAAAGTGAAAGTAAAGACACACTACAATTGTTTATTGTCCATACTGTCCCAGCTTTCTCTGATTTGGGGTTGTAATATAGTGGGTGCCTTGATGGCACTGGGTTAGCGCTGTCACCTCAAATCTCCTTAATGAAACTTAAATGATGATGATGATGATGATGATAATAAGTACAAGTTTACATTTTCTGTCCGTTTGCAACTGTAAAGCCTGATTTAGGTTTCCATCCAAAGACATATACATCACTAGACAGGCTTCAGATGGTTGGGCCAAATTTGAAATCTGTTTCTTCACAGGATGGTGGCCTCCTTATCAACAATCCTACAGCACTGGCCATTCATGAGTGCAAGTGTTTGTGGCCCAACACGCCCCTGCAGTGTGTGGTGTCTTTGGGCACGGGCCGCTACGAGGCAACTGGCAAGAGCAGCTCCAGTACCTACACCAGTCTAAAAACCAAGCTGACACACGTCATCAGCAGTGCCACCGATACAGAGGGTGAGTCCGAGTGTGTAAGACCAGAAAGATCCTTAAAAGCTACACATCATGCCGAGATCCAAAGAAATTCAGTGACAATTGAGAAAGAAATAACTGAGATCTATCAGTCTGGAAAGGGTTCTAAAGCCATTTCTAAAGCACTATTGTCATGGACTGAAGAGGAATTTATTAAAAGAGTCTTCTATCCAGTCAGAAAAGCAGATGGCAGGTACAATGGCTTATCAGTAAAATAGTAAAAAAGAGACTTAAGCATCAGGCAGATGCAGTGTCTCGTATTGAACCACAAATTCATATGATTTGCCTTCAGGGTAAAAAAGGCTTCTCCACTGAAATATAGTTTGAAAATTAAGGTGTGTGTGTTTTGAGGGAATAGTGGATGCAGATTCATAGGGTTGAATAAGGTTCATAAGGGATGTTCCAGTGGTGCTTGAAAGTTTGTGAACCCTTTAGAATTTTCTATATTTCTACATAAATATGATCTAAAACATCATCAGATTTTCACACAAGTCCTAAAAGTAGATAAAGAGAACCCAGTTAAACAAATGAGACAAAACTATTATACTTGGTCATTTAATCATTGAGGGAAAATGATCCAATATTGCATATTAGTGAGTGGCAAAAGTATGTGAACCTTTGCTTTCAGTATCTGGTGTGACCCCCCTGTGCAGCAATAACTGCAGCTAAACGTTTCCTGTAGCTGTTGATCAGTCCTGCACACCGGCTTGGAGGAATTTTAGCCCATTCCTCCGTACAGAACAGCTTCAGCTCTGGGATGTTTGTGGGTTTCCTCACATTAGCTGCTCACTTCAGGTCCTTCCACAACATTTCCATTGGATTAAGGTCAGGACTTTAACTTGGCCATTCCAAAACATGAACTTTATTCTTCTGTAACCATTCTTTGATTAGAACGACTTGTGTGCTTAGGGTCGTTGTGTCTTGCTGCATGACCCACCTTCTCTTGAGATTCAGTTCATGGACAGATGTCCTGACATTTTCCTTTAGAATTCTCTGATATCATTCAGAATTCATTGTTCCATCAATGATGGCAAGCCGTCCTGGCCCAGATGCAGCAAAACAGGCCCAAACCATGATACTACCACCACCATGTTCCACAGATGGGATAAGGTTCTTATGCTGGAATGCAGTGTTTTCCTTTCTCCACACATAACACTTTTCTTTTAAACCAAAAAGGTCTATTTTGGTCTCATCCGTTCCACAAAACATTCTTCCAATGGCCTTCTGGCTTGTCCACGTGATCTTTAGCAAACTGCAGAAGAGCAGCAGTGTTCTTTTTGGAGAGCAGTGGCTTTCTCCTTGCAGCCCTGCCATGTACCCCTTCACGGAGTAGGTATATTCTAGTGGGAGTTGCCTCTTCCAACAGGGTTGTGCACACTGACACACCTCAAAAGTGGATCTAGAATGGGTTGAGGTGCACGACAATTCCCCAGATGTCAATCAAATTGAGCATCTGTGGGATGGGCTGGGCAGTCAAGTCTGATCCATGAAGTCAACCACCTCGCAACTTAAAACACTTAAAAAATCTGTTGCTAACGTCTTGGTGCCGGATGTTACATGACCCCTTCTGAGGTCTTGTGGAGGCTATGGGTCAATGGGTCAGAGCCTTAGTTGCATGAGACCTACACGATATTAGGCAGGTGGTTTTCATATTAAAGCTTATTGGTGTATGTGGAAATGTGCTTCATTTAAAGCTGACATTATGTACTTTGTGTCAGTTCCACTGCTACTACTACATAATAGTGACTAAACGTCACTACAGGAGACCTGCGGTATCCTGGGGAATTGGTTGCAGCACTTTACGTCGAAACCGAAATCTGCAGATTATCATGTGTCTTATATAAAATGGTGCATTATTTGCATATAACCAATGCACATCCTCCCCATGCTGTAAGTCATCTCTAGATTACTTATATTACCTAATAACTCATGTCATAGTATTACCTAATATAAATGTTACACCCCCAAATCAGAAAAAGTTGGGACAGTATGGAAAAATACATATAAAAAACCCACAGTGTTTCTTATATTTACTTTTTTTTTTTAATTGAAGACAGTATGAACCTGAGATATTTCATGTTGGTGTCCTGAAATATTGGTCATTTTTCACCAAGGCAATGCAAAACAAGCCAAATCAGAACAAGTTAGGACTGAGATATGGAAATCCGTTCCAGTCTTTTTTGAGGAACGTTGTTTTTATACATTTTAATAATTTACGTACACATTTGTGAATAAACTGGAGATCCTCTGCCCATCTTTACACCTGAAAGACCTTTTGTGGATACTGCTTTTGTACCAAATCTTGATTATAATCATGGATTTGTGAAATTGACTGAGTAGTGCTCAGTGGATGGCGTATTCACATTTTACTATTTTTAACTATGAAGCTTTTCTTTTATTCCAAATGTTTTCCTTCCGCGGTTGGTTGAATCTGCAGATGCTCGACCTGTGGATACGGAAGGCCGATTAGTAATTGAGTTACAGTCCAATTAATTACAGACACTTGGTATTTTTATCTTGTTTTTCCTCAGAGGTGCACACCATGCTAGATGCCCTGCTCCCACCGGACGCCTACTTCCGCTTCAACCCCTACTTGAGTGAGGACGTGCCTTTGGATGAGAACCGACGTGAGAGGCTAAACTTCCTGCAAGCCGAGGGTCAACGATACCTGGAGCGCAATGAGCCCAAGCTGAAGAAAGCAGCCGTGGTGCTTTTGCAGGAGAAGAGCACTATACAGAGACTGACTGAGTGGGCAAAGCTCAAAGCCGAAATGTACGATGGCTTTTCCTACTCCAAACTTTAGCACTTGGATTGAGCTGAGGCTAAATCTGTATCGTGTAGTGTTTGGTCCGTCAAAACCAACCCCCAGTGAAAGATTATCTTATGGGCGTCAATGGGCGTCATTGTGCGAGGGTTACAAAATTATTTCAACATTATTCCACCGATTTCTAACTCAACTGACAAATATATTACTTATTTCCACAAATCTATGCCTTGAAAGTAACAGTACCTGCCATGATGAGATTCATTCATTTGTTTTCATACTTGCTTAATTCAATTCAGGGTCGCAGGGAGTCGAGGTGTAGCTGGCAGTACAGGGCACGAGACAGGACACTACCCTAGACAGGGCACACACACCATCACAGTTGGACACCAGAGATGTCAGCTGACCTAATGCGTATCTTTAGACTGTGGTGGGAACCCACACAGACACGCAGAGAACATGGCAAACTCTACACAGGTGGAGACAACAGCGCTAACCCCTGCACCACTGTGCCACCCACATAATGTACATTTGCATGTCCTTGAAATAATTGATTTGCCTTTTCATGTGCAGCTCACCTGAAATACGTCCATTAACTGATTCTCGCCGTGTTTGGTATTATATTGTTGTTGGAACGCCAGTGCACTACAGCTCTGTTGAATCATGCTTATGGGATTTTAAAGTTCTTACTAAAGACGATATTCACTAGTCTTAATTGTTTACTTGATTATAGTGTTCTGTGTATACTGTATGTCTCTGGAACTGATCAGAAGCATAGCTGATAAAAGCACTTTTTAGACAGGTTTGAGTTAAACAGGAATGTTTTGGAGATGCTCTGAAATTACAGCCACTGAAAAAAGACCCAAAAACAGTTCAGGTCAGGATGCAGAGAGTGGAGAAGAAATCAGATAGCCACCAAAAGCTTGAACTTGGCACAAAAACTGACTCTGAATGCATGTTGCCTTCGACCTCTACGGACTAGGGGACATCAAGGAATCGATATGTTGGCAGAATGCTGGAAACAGAGGCAGCACATGGAACAATTAAATAAAAGTGTCAAAATCGAACACTATGAAAATAATTTATAATAAAATAATTGGTAATAAAAATGAGACTGAAGTGACTAAAAACGCTGTTTGTTTTCTTAAGTCTAGTCAAGTCAGATTTATTTATATATGGAGCATTATACAATGGAGCATTGTCTCAAAGCAAGTTTACAACTTCAGATTATCTCCTAATAACTACGTCCAGTCCCAAATTGAGCAAGCCTAGGGCGACAGTGGCAAGGAAAAACTCCCTGAGTGTAATGATTAAGAAACCTTGGGAGGACCAAGGCTCAAAAAGGGACCCAACCTCCTTGGGCGACATTGATGAGTTACTGCCCTCTGGTGTGGCCTGGGTATGGTGGGGCTGGAGCTGATGATGGAAGCAGCTTGACAAACTTAACAAATGCACTGAATGTTGAGAGCAACAGCAGACCAAGAGCTGGAATAGTTATCGTCACTATGGAATCATTACACAATATCCAGAGAGGTTAGAAAAGTCACTAATCACTGTGAATTACTTATCAAAAAACTGTTGTCCATTTGTTGTCTTATTTGCTTAATCCGATTCAGGGTTATTGGGAGCCTGGATCTAATCGGCACCACAGAGCACAAGTCCATCGCAGGGCACACGCACTCACACTGGGACCGTGCAGAGATTCCAGTTGACCTAGCTCCGGACTTCTCGTGACCCTGACCAGGATTAAGCGGATAATAAAATGTATTAATGAATGTAAATTTATTGTGGACTAAAACATCTCTCAGATTTAATCATGTGTAATTTACTATTCTGATTGGAATGATCGTCTCAAAGCTTTGTTGTTTTTATTTGAATCTCTGAAGGACATATGTGAAACCAGTAACTGCGGTGTATAAACACTGATCAGCCATAATATTACAACCCCAAATCAGAAAACGTATTTGCAGTGTTCCTTACAGTTCCTTTGACTTGTACAGTGGGGCAAAAAAGTATTTAGTCAGCCACTGATGGTGCAAGTTCTCCTACTTAGAAAGATGAGAGAGGTCTGTAATTTTCATCATAGCTACACTTCAACTATGAGAGACATAATGAGAAACAAATCCAGGAAATCACATTGTAGGATTTTTAAAGAATTTATTGGTAAATTATGGTGGAAAATAAGTATTTGGTCAATAACAAAAGTTCAACTCAGTACTTTGTAACATAACCTTTGTTGGCAATGACAGAGGTCAAACGTTTCCTGTAAGTCTTCACCAGGTTGGCACACACTGTAGCTGGTATTTTGGCCCATTCCTCCATGCAGATCTCCTCTAGAGCAGTGATGTTTTGGGGCAACACGGACTTTCAACTCCCTCCACAAATTTCCTATGGGCTGAGGTCTGGAGACTGGCTAGGCCACTCCAGGAGCTTGAAATGCTTTTTACAGAGCCCACTCCTTCGTTGCCTGAGCGGTTGTGTTTGGGAATCATTGTCATGCTGGAAGACCCAGCCACGTTCCATCTTCAATGCTCTCACTGATGGAAGGAGGTTTTGGCTTAAAATCCCACGATACATGGCCCCGTTCATTTTTTTTCCCTTACCACGGATCAGTCGTCCTGTCCCCTTTGTAGAAAAACAGCCCCAAAGCATGATGTTTCCACCCCCCCCCATGCTTCACAGTAGGTATGGTGTTCTTGGGATGCAACTCGGCATTCTTCTTCCTCCAAACACAACAAGTTGAGTTTTTACCAAAAAGTTCTATTTTGGTTTCATCTGACCACATGATATTTTTCCCATCCTCTTCTGGATCATCCATATGCTCTCTGGCAAACTTCAGACGGGCCTGGACATGTACTGGCTTAAGCAGGGGGGACACACGCCTGGCACTGCAGAATCTGATTCCCTTTCGGCGTAGTGTTTTACTGATGATAGCCTTTGGTTACTTTTGGTCCCCAGCTTCTCTGCAGGTCCATTCATCAGGTCCCTCCGTGTAGTTCTGGGATTTTTGCTCACCGTTCTCATGATCATTTTGACCCCCACGGGATGAGAGATTTTGTGTGGAGCCCCAGATTCGAGGAGATTATCAAATGTCTTGTATTCGTCCATTCTCCTCATTTTGCTGGGGCCTCACAGTTGCTCCCCACAGTTGATTTATTCACACACAACCTGCTTGCCTATTGTAGATTCACTCTTCCCCAGCCTGCTGCAGGTCTACAGTTTTCTTCTGGTGTCCTACCCAGCCACAAGCTCTTGGTCTTTTGGCCATGGTTGATTTGGAGTCTGACTGTTTGAGGCTGTGGACAGGTGTCTTTTATACAGATAACGAGGTCAAACAGGTGCCATTAATACAGGTAATGAGTGGAGGACAGAAGAGCTTCTTAAAGAAGAAGTTACAGGTCTGTGAGAGCCAGAAATCTTGCTTGTTTGTGGGTGACCAAATACTTATTTTCCACCATGATTTACAATTAAATACTTTAAAAATCCTACAATGTGATTTTCTGGATTTTTTTTCTCATTTTGTCTCTTGAAGTGTACCTATGATGAATCAGTGGCTGACTAAATACTTTCTTACCCCACTGTTTTTCATTGCAGACATTATGAAAGATATTTCAGTTTTTCTGGTGAACTTCATTTCATTTTTTAATAAACATGCCTTCCTGCATTTTAGGCCTGTAACACATTCCAAAAAAGTTGGGACAGGGAAATTTTAGGACTAGTAATGAGGTGAAAAATGAAATAATGAGGTGATGTCAACAGGTGAGTCTCTGAGGAGTAAAGATGGGCAGAGGATCTATAATTCCAACAAATGTGTAAGAAACTGATTGAAATGTTTAAAAACAATGTTCCTCAGAGCAAGACTGGAAGCGATTTACATTATTTCTGTCCTAACTTTTTCGGATTTGGCTTGTTTTGCATTGTTTTGTTTAAAAATGTTCAGACGTCCCTGGAAAAGATGTCGTCTTGAAGGCAGCTTATGTTTATCTACAATCTCTGTGTACTTTTTTGCATCAATGCTGAAATCACAGAACTGAAAATGACCCTTCCCAAGGGCACTGACACAACCCTGTACCATCACAGAGCCGGGTTTTTGGACTTGTAGCTTTGGCTTCTGTCAGACAAAAGTATCAGCCGTTTCAATCACTCATCAACCACTTGTCTTTTCAGTGGTATCTCTGGTTCATTCACGTATCATTTACACACACTACAGTGGTTCTTGAAAGTTTGTGAACCCTTTATAATTTTCTATATTTCTGCATAAATATGACCTAAAACATCATCAGATTTTCACACAAGTCCTAAACGTAGATAAAGAGAACCCAGTTACACAAATGAGACAAAACTATTACATTTAATTAGTTATTTATTGAGGAAAATGATGCAATATTACATGTTAGTGAGTGGCAAAAGTATGTGAACCCCTCGAATTAGCAGTTGATTTGAAGGTGAGATTAGAGTCAGGTGTTTTCAATCAGTGGGATGACAAATTTATGACCGGGTGGTAAGACCATTCAGCGTGAGATGACAGGGTGTGTGGAAAGTTTAAGATTTTTTATCAATCAGTGGATGACAATCAGTGTGAGGGGGGGCGGGTACCCCCCACATAGTATAGATATATTAAATAGAACAGGGATCTATCAAAGTACCCTGTTTTATTTAAAGAACAGGGATCTATCAAAGTCTTGCTCTTCACAACGTTTGTGGAAGTGTATCATGGCACGAACAAAGGGATTTCTGAGGAATCCTCAGAACAAGAGTTCTTGATGCTCATCAGTGTGGAAAAGGTTCCAAAACCATCTCTAAAAGAGTTTGGACTCCCACACAATCCACAGTCAGACAGATTGTGTACAAATGGAGGGAATCTCAAGACCATTGTTACCTCGGCCCCAGGAGTGTCGACCAACAAAGATCACTCCAAGAGCAAGGCGTGTAATAGCTGGCGAGGTCACAAAAAGGACCCCAGTGTAACTTCTAAGCAACTGAAGGCCTCTCTCACACTGGCCTAATTTAATGTTCATGAGTCCACCATCAGAAGAACACCGAACAACAATGGGTGTGCATGGCAGGGCTGCAAGGAAAAGCCACTGCTCTCCAAAAAAAACATTGCTGCTCGTCTGCAGTTTTGCTAAAGAATCACGTTGGACAGAGCCAGAAGTGCTATTGGAAAAGAATGTTTTGTGGATGGATGAGACCAAAATAGAACTTTTTTTTGGTTTAAAAGAAAAGTGTTATGTTTTTTTGGAGAAAGGAAAGCACTGCATTCCAGCATAAGAACCTTATCCCATCTGTGAAACATGGTGGTGGTAGTATCATGGTTTGTGGGCCTGTTTTGCTGAATCTGGGCACAGGAACGGCTTGCCATCATTGATGGAACAATGAATTCTGAATGATATCAGAGAATGCTAAAGGAAAATGTCAGGACATCTGTCCATGAACTGAATCTCAAGAGAAGGTGGGTCCCATGCAGCAAGACAACGGCCCTAAGCACACAAGTCGTTCTACCAAAGAATGGTTACAGAAGAATAAAGTTCATGTTTTGGAATGGACAAGTCAAAGTCCTGACCTTAATCCAATGGAAATGTTGTGGAAGGACCTGAAGTGAGCAGCTAATGTGAGGAAACCCACCAACATCCCAGAGCTGAAGCTGTTCTGTATGGAGGAATGGGCTAAAATTCTTCCAAGTTGGTGTGCAGGACTGATCAACAGTTACAGGAATTGCAGGTACTGAAAGCAAAGGTTCACTTTTGCCACTCACTAATATGTAATATTGGATCATTTTCCTCAATAAATAAATGACCAAGTATAGTATTTTTGTCTCATTTGTGTAACTGGGTTCTCTTTATCTACTTTTAGGACTTGTGTGAAAATCTGATGATGTTTTAGGTCATATTTATGCAGAAATCTAAAATTCTCAAGGGTTCACAAACTTTCCAGCACCACTGTATGTGACTATGGTAATGTAGACGAGAATTTTGGTCAACGACCTATTTCTAAGAACCTAACGCAGTCGTTAAACGGCGCATACCTGTCCTTCAGTGTGTGGTTTGTCCGAACGGTATGGTCAGATCACAGCACCCTCTAGTGGATGAATATTAAACTGCTAATCACTCATATGTTTGAGCTGTATGTGTGCTGAAATGTATTCCTTATCATAAGCGCACCGGACAAATTGAACCCCTCCAATATCGTCTACTATTTATTACGGTAGTATGCAGTGCAGCACATTATGTCACTGAGGGGATTGGATGGTGTGCTCGCGCCTGCGCAGAGCATCCGCGTATCGGCGCTCGACGGCCGTTGGATATTACAGGAGCAGCAGCGGAGAGACTGACGGAGACAAGGGGACGGACGCTGCAGGACGCCTCTAGTAGCCGGTAGCCACAAAAAACGCATTACGTGTACAATAGGTAAGTCTGCTTTCTTTTCTTTCTGTTTTTTAACAAACATGAAACCTACAATTCTCGTTTCAATTAGAGTACAGTAGTATTGGCGTGGACGCGCGCCCGTGAGCTGATGCGCAGCGGTATGGATGAGAGAAGCGGCTCATTCCTCTGTAGCAACGGTGGCTGAAGCATCAGCGTATGGCCAGGACAGGTGCCTTCATGTGTGCGCAGCGCCTGTGTCAGAGACGCATCACATAATGGCATGCGTGTAGCCTGTACGTGAAGTGGTGGCTGGAATAGTTTTGGTAGGCTTTTTGTTTTAGCTTGTAGAACGGGGCTGATCCGCATTCACACCTTCCGCGATGTTGGGTGGGGGTGGGGGAGACGAGACTGCCCGGTGTAGCTGCATAGAAGGCTAAAATCGCATTTCTATTGCCGTTAGACAAACCCAATATGTAATGGAACATGCATACTACGGTATATTTGTGGACTATCTCGTGGTGCATTGACTGAAATATACGACTGTTCCCCCCGCATCGGATCTTAATATTCAGATACAAAAGAAGGCTTCATTTTTTAAAATGAAATACATTTAACAGGTGCGCTCTGGTTGTCAAATCAAGCTGTAAGAACTGACTTCCACTTTACTGCCACATTTTGAAAGTGCATTTGCGGATTTTAAATTATATGCCCCGTCCTCGAAGATCTCTACCTTTTGATCAACAACGTGTAGGGCCTGTATACTGAGAGATCCCATTGATTCCGGCTACATATTGCTTTTTTCTTTAGTTCTTTCTTTGCATCGTTAGGATCACATTGCACACAACCCTTTTCCCTTTGTTGTGGTTTGTACGCAGGAATTTGTGCATAAATTATGTATTCAAACACTATAAAACAGCATCAGAGTGAACCCTTGCTTGAAATGGTGCATATACTTACAAAGAGCTTTGACAATGCATATATGTTATAAATATGTGGAATCATAATTCAGAGTTTTTAATACTGTATAACATCGGGGTGGGAGGCGTGTGAGGCCTGGAGGGCAAGAACTTGCTAGGACGCCAGTCCATTGTAGGGCCTGTCAGTGGTTGCTGTTGCAGCACCCAGGGTGAGCCCCCTGTCCGGCCTCCCCTCCCACAGATACAATCTGCCATGCCTGTGCCATGCTCAGCCAGGCCAGAAGGCAGTTCCAGGACACAAACCTGAGTCTGCACTGTGTTGGGCTAGCAAATTGCCATCGGGCCACCTGAACGCCAAATAAATCAGTTGTCAAATAATTTTGTACAGCCTTGGGCAAAGGTTGGGTGCATCTGGTTACAACCTCTGAAGGGAAAAATCTGGACTGTGATGGCCTAGTGGGTAAGGTACTGGACTATGGACCAGAAGGTCTAGGGTTCAAATCCCACCTCTGCCAAGCTGCCACTGTTGGGTCCTTGAGCAAGACCCTTAACCCACAATTGCTTGGATTGTAAGACTGTACCAATTGTAAGTCGCTCTGGAAAAGGGCGTCTGCTAAATGCTGTAAAGGTAAAAATGGCACATGGCACTCTTTCACTATTTGTCTGCTTTTGTCTATATTATTGTCGTATCATGCCAAAGTTGTGCTGAAATATGACCCAAATATTTTGTGGTCAGTGGCAGTTTTATGGTGGTGTCTTTCTATGCATGGGCAAGGTGGAGGGGGCTAACAAATGTGGAAAAACAAATGATTGGTTACGTGCAACAATTGTACAAATACAAAGGCTCCTATGTGGTACTTATGCCTGATAAAATGTCTGCTGAGAGTACATATGCCATAGATGTCCCTGATAGACTAGAAACTGAGTGTAGCTATATATTCTGGTTGGTTAGTCAAGTTTTAGAGCCACACAGTGGGGGGCCAAAAGTCTGAGTTTTATCAAAGTTGAGAAGGATTCATACTGCAGCAGGATCATGACCAAAAACACCCATCAAAGCTTTGTGACCGCTACTTTAAGACCAAAGAAGATAATGGAATGCTGACTCTCATTGACTTTTCTCGACCACTTGATCTAAACCCAAGTGAACATTTATGGGGGCACTGGAAGACACAGAATGGCAAGCATTCAGTAACATCCATCACAAGATGCTCTTTGGAATATTGTGAAATCATGCTGGGATGACACTGGTCATCAGATTTTACCCAAACATGTGGGGTAAATGTCAGCCATGCTGCCATTACAACAATACTAGAACATACCAAATGCTTATCAATTCAGAAATTTAGTACATTTCTTTTTCAAATATTTCACTTAAATTGCTATTCATGATGTATTGCTATATGATTTGTAATGAAAAAAAATTGTATTGAATTTGTGAGAATAGCAGTCTCAGACTTTTGGTCTCCACCTTTGACAATGAGATGATGAGCATCCTTCAAATTACTTTATGATATCCTGATTTATCTACAGCTCTGTAGAATTTGGTACAACGAACATCAGTTCCTATAGTATAAGAAGGCTTAAACATTCTGTCCTTATTTAAGTTTGTCCTTGTCAGCCATCTTTCACTTTGACTCTTCTGTCAGTAATGGAATCTGTGCTAGATCTCACTCACTCATAAAGTCCAATTCTTATCCCTTTAGTGCCGGTGAGGCCTCTCTGCAACCTATTTCTAGATGAGAGCTACTGCTGACTTCATTCAGTCATTCTCCAGTTTTAAGCTTGGTGTCTATTATTATGAGCATCACCTCTTCCTATTTTTTCTTAAAATTTTGACACAGTAGGTCTCTGATCCCTGACCGTACCTTGTCCTTAAAACTAAGGTAGTTTATTTCAGTAATTTTTCTATTAATTTAGGTATTCTTAGAAAAGGTGAACTCTACAAGCTTAGGAAAATGGTAACACTAACATTACACAAAGCTTATTTAACCAAACTCAGGAATACATTCTCATAAAACTACTTTATAACATTTTTCAGGCCATATATTTGTCTGTCCACATAGGAATGAATATGGTTCTAAAGTTTAGAAACATCTAAGTTCAGCTAAATGTTTAGAGGAAATTAATGATCAAGTCAGTTATCCAAAATTGCCAATTATATTCACAATAATAAAAGCGTAATTACAGTTAAACATTTTATTGGATTACATTATGATGGAGTCCCCTGTAGTGGGTGCAATTCTGAAATGGAATGTGGAAGAGATATTATAATATGACTCAATTTAAAAGCACATAGAAACAAAACAAAACAAAGGCAGTAACAGGGACCAGGTTTTGTGAATCTATGACTTTGCACTCACAAGCTACATTCAGAGGCTAAAACTCTGTTGAAGGTTGAAGGTGCAGTTCATGTGAGGAATCCCACCAACATCCCAATGTTAAAGCTGTTTTATACTGAGGAATGGGCTAAAGTTCCAAGAAACATTATACAGTCTAACCTTGTTATATCGCCTACGCCTGGTTCATGGCTATTTATGGTGAGAGGCTAGTTTGGTTCACTAACAAGGGTACAAAAAACTAGACAAAGGTAGTGACATTCATACCTGTTGCTGACATAATGTGTTTTACTGAGCAGTCCTCAGGATCATACAATGACATTTACAATGTAAATGTCCTCAGAAGGTCCTCAGATATCTCCTTTGTTCGTACCATGATACACTTCCACAAACATGTGTTGTGAAGAGCAGACTTTGATAGATCCCTGTTCTTTAAATAAAACAGGTGCCCACTCACACCTGATTGGCATCCCATTGATTGAAAACACCTGACTCTAATTTCACCTTCAAATACACCTGCTAATCCTAGAGTTCACATACTTTGCCACTAACAATAGTAATATTGGATCATTTCCCTCAATAATAAATGACCCAAGTATAATATTTTTGTCCATTTGTTTAACTGGGTTTTCTTTATCTACTTTTAGGACTTGTGTGAAATCTGTGATGTTTAGCTATATTTAGTAGGAAATATAGAAAATTATAAAGGAGTTCACAAACTTTCAAGCACCACTGTATATGTTACCGTTTATATTCATTTATGCAAATTGAGAAATAGTCCGTAATTGATGATTGTTGTCTGTGACACAAAGCGAATATGAAGGTCCAGTCTGTGATGATTAACAGACCAGGGGCTTACATCATCCGGCATTGCAAGTTGAGCAACATTTTGCTTATCGGGGTAAAATTAATTGTGGCAAGACAAATGTACATTTCAAGAATGACAAGGGTGAAGAGCCAAGGTCGGTGATTTTTTTTAGAGGTCAAGTGAAACTATAAAAATGAGTGCTGGGTATGGCTCAAGAGGACTTGGTTGGTTTCTGTTGTGGCTAGTGATAAACAAAACAGCTTAGAAAAAAATAAATGACATACCATACAAAAAATAAAATTACATTTTTTACTTAGATCTAATAGCTTTTCATGATTAAGGGCCAAATGCTGACATATCGAGGGCTGATTGCGGACTTTATTATTGTTTTAATGAGATGGAGGAAATACGGACTTCATTCCTACAGATGGGGCTTGAAAGTTTGTGAAAAAACCCTTTAAACTTTTTTATTTAATTTCTGCATAAATATGACCTACCCTAAAACATCATCAGATTTCACACATGTTCCTAAAGTAGATAATTTAAAGAGAACCCAGTTAAACAAATGAGACACAAATATTATACTTGGTCATTTATTCATTGAGAAAAATGATCCAATATTACATATTAGTGAGTGGCAAAAGTATGTGAACCTCTAGGATTAGCAGTTAATTTGATGGTGAAATCAGAGTCAGGTGTTTTCAATCAATGGGATGACAATCAGGTGTGAGTGGGCACCCTGTTATATTTAAAGAACAGGGATCTATCAAAGTCTGCTCTTCACAACACATGTTTGTGGAAGTGTATCAGGGCACGAACAAAGGAGATTTCTGAGGAGCTCAGAAAAAGAGTTGTTGATGCTCATCAGGCTGGAAAAGGTTACAAAACCATCTCTAAAAAGTTTGGACTCCACCAATCCACAGTCAGACAGATTGTGTACAAATGGAGGAAATTAAGACCATTGTTACCCTCCACAGGAGTGGTCGCCAACAAAGATTCACCCCAAGAGCAAAGTGTGTAATAGTTGGCGAGGTCACAAAGGACCCCAGGGTAACTTCTAAGCAACTGAAGGCCTCTCTCACATTGGCTAATGTTAATGTTCATGAGTCCACCATCAGAAGAACACTGAAGAACAATGGTGTGCATGGCAGGGTTACAAGGAGAAAGCCACTGCTCTCCAAAAAGAACATTGCTGCTCATCTGCAGTTTGCTAAAGATCACGTGGACGAGCCAGAAGGCTATTGGAAGAATGTTTTGTAGACGGATGAGACTAAAATAGAACTTTTTGGTTTAAAAGAAAAGCGTTATGTTTGGAGCAAGGAAACCACTGCATTCCAGCATAAGAACCTTATCCCGTCTGTGAAACATGGTGGTGGTAGTATCATGATTTGGGCCTGTTTTGCTGTATCTGGGCAGGACGATTTGAATTCTGAATGATATCAGAGAATTCTAAAGGAAAATGTCAGGAGACAACGACCCTAAGCACACAAGCCGTTCCATCAAAGAATGGTTAAAGAAGAATAACGTTCATGTTTTGGAATGGCCAAGTCAAAGTCCTGACCTTAATCCAATGGAAATGTTGTGGAAGGACCTGAAGCGAGCAGCTAATGTGAGGAAACCCACCAACATCCCAGAGCTGAAGCTGTTCTGTACGGAGGAATGGGCTAAAATTCCTCCAAGCCGGTGTGCAGGACTGATCAACAGCTACAGGAAACACTAATTAAACAATTAAGGAGTCCACAGTCAGCCTGATAATGCAGCATTTCACCTTGATCACTGAAACTATTATATCTAAAGTAAAAATGTAGTTTATTTTTTGTATATTATGTATTTTCTTATGTATTTTATTTATATTGACGTACAGTGTTTCCTTATTAAAAAAGTGAAGATCCAAACCCCTGAGGAAAAGAATTATGGATCATAATAATGCCACCAACACGGTTTGTGCAGTGACTCCTCAGTAAAACAACCACATCACTAAAAATCAAGTACTGTATGTCTCTAATTGTTTCTCAGGTAATTCCCAAAGTGGGTTGCAGTGCCTTGGCATGCTAGTGCAGTACTCCCTGCATGTAGCTTAGAGTGGGTGGTTCATGCAGACACAGGCTTTGCCCAATCAGCCAATTGTGTGGCAGAAGTAGAGTGTATCATTTCATGCAGCAATAGGTCAGTAGCTTCAGTTAATAGCTTCAGTTAGTAGCTTCATATCAACTATCAGAATAGGTAAATATTGTGATATCATTTTGAACATGGTGTGCTTGTTGGTGCCAGTTGTGAGGCTGCGGTAGGCTCAGGCTTGGAGGCTGTAAAAAACTAGCCTGGTCTGATGACTCACAATGTGTAATTTGTATGATTGACTAATGTGAGTGCTCCAAATCGTGCTGGGCCGCGGTACACTGAACTCGGGCAAGCTTGTAGAGTGTGATCTTGTATCGCGAAAAACAAAAGGCACAAAAAGTATGTAATTACCTGATCACATATGTATAACCATGAAGTTCGCTGTGCTGTGTGAGGGCGTATCGTGATGATGAAAGCATGCCTGGGTGCATTTTGGTGATCCCGGTGTGGAGCCAGCGGGGAAGCGGAGAGTGGGGTCAAATGCGCTCCAGCACTGTTCAAGTTCAGTATGAGTACGCCCTAAGGCACACTTTGGGTCCATTAATACCAATCATCATCGCTTTAATGCCACAGCCTAGTTGAATATTGTTGCTGACCATGTGCACCATGTGCATCTAGTGGTTACTTCCAGCATGATAATGCATGCATGTCCAAATGCAAAAGTCATCTCAAACTGGTTTTATGAATGTGACCGTGAGCTCAGTGTTCTCCTGTAGGCCTTCATCTCATCGGATCTGAATCAAATAGAAGACATTTGAAATGGTGTAGAACTGGAAAAAGGCAGCATTAAATTCTACAGGAATTACGTGATGCAATCGTGTCAACATGGAGCAGAAGCTCAGAGGAATGTTCCAACATCTTGTGGAATCCAATGAAATAGTTAAGTATTTCAAAATGATACCCAATATAATACTACTGGTATTCTTTTGCAGCAGTAGTATTTTGCCGATCACTTTCCTTTGGTGATTATACAGTGGCAGGTTGTGCATGTAAATCAGTCTGTATCATTTCTTTCAATCCTTAACAGTCGGCATTTTCATATAAGCATGGGTTGTTCTAAAGAGCTTACTGAAATGGAGCATAATACTGTACAGTGGGGCAAAAAAAGTATTTAGTCAGCCACTGATTGTGCAAGTTCTCCTACTTAACACTAGAAGTCCCAAGAATTTCGACATCTTTCGAGAAAGATGAGAGAGGTCTGTAATTTTCATCATAGGTACACTTCAACTATGAGAGACAAACTCCCTCCATAAATTTTCTATGGGGCTGAGGTCTGGAGACTGGCTAGGCCACTCCAGGACCTTGAAATGCTTTTTACGGAGCCACTCCTTCGTTGCCCGAGCAGTGTGTTTGGGATCATTGTCATGCTGGAAGACCCAGCCACGTTCCATCTTCAATGCTCTCACTGATGGAAGGAGGCTTTGGCTTAAAATCTCACGATACATGGCCCCGTTCATTCTTCCCTTAACACGGATCAGTCGTCCTGTCCCCTTTTGCAAAAAAACAGCCCCAAAGCATGATGTTTCCACCCTCATGCTTCACAGTAGGTATGGTGTTCTTGGGATGCAACTCAGCATTCTTCTTCCTCCAAACACGACGAGTTGAGTTTTTACCCAAAAGTTTCTATTTTGGTTTCATTTCTGACCACATGATATTCTCCCAATCCTCTTCTGGATCATCCATTATGCTCTCTGGCAAACTTCAGACGGACCTGGACAATGTGCTGGCTTAAGGAGGGGGGGCACGCCTGGCACTGCAGGATCTGAGTCCCTCTTGGCGTAGTGTGTTTACTGATGGTAGCCTTTGGTACTTTGGTCCCCAGCTCTCTGCAGGTCATTCATCAGGTCCCCCTCCATGTAGTTCTGGGATTTGTGCTCACCGTTCTCATGATCTCAGTGGGACTGTGGTTAGCCTAGCGGTTAAGGTAACAGGACTATGGACCAGAAGGTCCAGGGTTCAAATCCCACCTCTGCCAAGCTGCCACTGTTGGGTTCCTTGAGCAAGGCCCTTAACCCACAGCTGCTTGGATTGTAAGACTGTATCAACTGTAAGCTGCTCTGGATAAGGGCGTCTGCTAAATGCTGTAAATGTAATGTAAATCATTTTGATCCCACGGGATGAGATCTTTGCATGAAGCCCCAGATTGAGGGATGATGAGATCTTGCATGGAGCCCCAGATTGAGGGAGATTATCAATGGTTCTTGTATGTTTTCCATTTTCTTACAGTTGCTCCCACAGTTTTTTGATTTATTCACACCAACCTGCTTGCCTATTGTAGATTCACTCTTCCCAGCCTGCTGCAGGTCTACAATTTTCTTCCTGGTGTCCCTTCAACAGCTCTTTGGTCTTGGGCCATGGTTGAGTTTTGGAGTCTGACTGTTTGAGGCTGTGGACAGGTGTCTTTTATACAGATAACGAGGTCAAACAGGTGCCATTAATACAGGTAACGAGTGGAGGACAGAAAGAGCGTCTTAAAGAAGTTACAGGTCTGTGAAAGCCAGAAATCTTGCTTTGCTTTGTGGTTGACCAAATACTTATTTTCCACCATGATTTGCAATGAAATTTTTTTAAAAATCCTACAATGTCATTTACTGGATTTTTTTTCTCATGTTGTTCTCTCATAGTTGAAGTGTAGCTATGATGAAAATTACAGACCTCTCTCAGGAGAACTTGCACAATCAGTGGCCTGACTAAATACTTTTTTTTGCCACACTGTATTAGGTTGCGTGCCGGACTGGAACTCCAGAGTAGGGGAAGGAAATGCTGTTCTGTGGAATGACGGCTTACATTTTCTCTTATCCGGTCGTCTGATGGATGAGTCAGGGTTTGGCAAATGACAGGGGAGCCAGTGTTGTCCAGTTCACAGCTTTTCTGAACTAGTTCAAGTTCAGTCCATACATGCTCATAGGTGAACAGTTCACGTTCAAAGTTCACAATTTTAATTTCCCTGAACTAGTTCAAAGTTCAGTTCATTTTACTTTTTTTTTACCACAGGGACTGTGGTAGCCTAGTGGTTAAGGTACTGGACTCTGGACAGAAGGTCGAAGGGTTCAAATCCCACCTCTGCCCAAGCTGCCACTGTTGGGTCCTTGAGCAAGACCCTTAAACCCACAATTGCTTGGATTGTAAGACTGTATCAATTGTAAGTCGCTCTGGATAAGGGCGTCTGCTAAATGATGTAAATGTAAATGTAAATGTTTTTTCGTGAGATTTCAATAAAAATACTTTTTTTCACACTAAAAGCTAGAAATCACTATACGTTCTTTGAAACTGCTCATTGTAGACATTTGCTCATGACACTGCAAAATTGTGTACGCGGCGTTGCTATGGCTTACCCCGCGCTCTGCTGCAATTCATCACGGGTAATGTCGTGCGGAAGCCAGTATGTTATTAACTAGCCAGTATGTTAACTATTCTCAGCCGGACACTACGTTGCCCGCAATGCATTGCGCACACAATGTCAAACCATTTCTGTCTGGTGATTACATGATTTTAAGCGGCACCAGCGAGGAGAGGGAAACTTTCGTTCGTTGCGTTTCAAAAGGAGAAAAACAGATTCATGTCACTCAGTTTTCAATGGAAAACAAATTCCAACGTTCATTTACATGATGTCTGCCGTTCATGACACATAATGTGAACTAATTCACGTTCAAGTTCTTTATTAAAAAATGTGTTGCGTTCAGTTCAACGTTCACGAAAAAATGAGCGTGTTCAATGAACGCGTTCTTTTGAACTCGTTCACGCACAACACTGAGGGGAGCATTAGCTGTCTGACTGCATTGCGCAAACTGTGAAGTTTGGTGGAGGAGGGATAATGCTATGGTGTTGGTTTTCAGGGGCTGATCTATGCCCCTTAGTTCCAGTGAAAGGAAATCTTAATGCTTCAGCATACCAAGACATTATGTGCAGTTGTATGCCTCCAGTTTTGTGGGAACTGTTTGAGGAACCTTTCTCTTCCAGCATGACTGATTCCCAGTGCACAAAGCGAGATCCATAAAGGCATGGTCGGGTGAGTTTGGTGTGGAAGAATTTGACTGGCCCTTACAGAGCCCTGTGTGTGTGATGTGTAGGTCCAGTACTTTTGTCCATATAGTGTATATGAAGCGAAATTTGACATTTCAGTGACAATGTTACCATGTCAGCAAGAAATGCAAAATACTTTTCAAATGTTTATGAGAAGAGTCATAAGATTGTTTTCCTGTATTGTGTGAGCATGGATATGCAAGCAGACTCGTATATTACGATTTTAAATATCATCAATTACAGACATTTACTTGGTTATTACTTTCCTATTTTCTACATTATTTACAGGTTTACCCACCTTGTTCAATTGGATAGAAATTTCATTCAGACTCACGTCTGTTCCAAATGCCTGTACTCTTACGGTAATTAAGTACCATTTTGACATGCCTTTTTATACTGTTGCACTTTTTTGTGCTGTTGGTGTTGCTGATTGGTGTCGGACTGGTTCCTTGGGGTAGGGTATATGGGGAACTGTTCCTAGAGCCAGGAGCAGAATCCAGTTGCTAAATTTGGCATCACCACACTGATTATTTAGTGCCTTAATCAGAAATGTGTTGATAAAATAAAAATAGAAAGGTAATATCTCCCTGTCCAATCAGAATAATGTGAAGCATTTTTATAGTTGGTTTTTTTCCCTGTAGGAATTATACCTGTGGTCTGTGATTCATTCAACTCAGTTGATATCATGCACAAATAGCTATCAGTTTACGCTGCTTTGTAACTCAGTGGTTAAATATTCTCTCTTGACATAGGATTCTGTTGCTTGTCCAAAGTCTTTCAATACCTGCTCTAAATTATGACACTTGAGTTTTGTGATCTCTGATACAGCCTGAATTCCACAGTAAGCCATAACAATAAAGCAGCCTGTTTAATATTGTGTAGGTCTCCCTTGTGCCGCCAAGGCTCTGTCCCATTGAGGCATGGACTCCACAGGACTTCTGAAGATGTCTTGTGGTATCTGGCACCAAGACGTTAGCCGCAGATCCTTTGCTTACAGTATCTGGTGTGACCCCCCTGTGCAACTGTAACTAAACGTTTCCTGTAGCTGTTGATCAGTCCTGCACACCGGCTTGGAGGAATTTTAGCCCATTCCTCCGTACAGAACAGCTTCAGCTCTGGGATGTTGGTGGGTTTCCTCACATTAGCTGCTCACTTCAGGTCCTTCCACAACATTTCCATTGGATTAAGGTCAGGACTTTGACTTGGCCATTCCAAAACATGAACTTTATTCTTCTGTGACCATTCTTTGGTTAGTATTAGAAAGACTTGTGTGCTTAGGGTCGTTGTCTTGTTGCATGACCCACCTTCTCTAGAGATTCAGTTCATGGACAGATGTCCCTGACATTTTCCTTTAGGGAATTCTCTGAAATCATTAAGAATTCATTGTTCCATCAATGATGGCAAGCCGTCCTGTCCCAGATTCAGCAAAAACAGGCCCAAAACCATGACACTACCACCACCATGTTTCCACAGATGGGATAAGGTTCTTATGCTGGAATGCAGGGTTTTCCTTTCTCCAAACATAACGCTTTTCTTTTAAACCAAAAAGTTCTATTTTGGTCTCATCCGTCCACAAAACATTCTTCCAATAGCCTTCTGGCTCATCCACGTGATCTTTAGCAAACTGCAGACGAGCAGCAATGTTCTTTTTGGAGAGCAGTGGCTTTCTCCTTGCAACCCTGCCATGCACACCATTGTTGTTCAGTGTTCTTCTGATGGTGGACTCATGAACATTAGCATTAGCCAATGTGAGAGAGACCTTCAGTTGCTTAGAAGTTACCCTGGGGGCCTTTGTGACCTCACCAACTATTATAGGTATAATACAGGTATAATATTTTTGTCTCATTTGTTCTCTTTTGTTCTTGGTTCTCTTTATCTACTTTTAGGACTTGTGTGAAAATCTGATGATGTTTTAGGTCATATTTATGCAGATATATAGAAAATTATAAAGGGTTCACAAACTTTCAAGCACCACTGTACATACACCCTCTACTTGTCTTAAAGGTTTGTTTATTTAACATCAAATCAGCATCAATGACAGGGGCAAGGTTATAACAATTCACGACAGACTAATTCACACTGGGGACAATTTCAAGCGAACAATTAATGCATGTCTTTGGAACGAGGGAGGAAACCAGAGTAAACTCGCGCCAACGTGGGGAGGACACGCAAGCTCCACACAGGGGGAGTTTGAGGTTGAACCAGGGATCTCTGGAGCTGTGCAGAGACTGCACTACTGGCTTGCTCCACCATACCACCCTCTCCCAGTGGTAAGTCATTTTTATTTTATTCAGTGGTTACCTGTAAGGAATAGCACATGAGGTAACTCACTGTGAGACAGCATGGGAGCATTTTGCTTTTCTTATTTACCCACATTCACTGATAGAATGGAGGAACGCATGCTGTATTTTTAAGCAAAGGATATTGCACATGCTTTCAGTCATGTCAGCATGTGGTAAGTGCATATGCGTAAATAAAAATAGCTCTTTGTGGTAAGCTTATATGAATAAATAAAAACAGTTAAACGCATTCTGCTGGCTCACAGCAAGTTTCTTGCAGTGCATCACCGTATATTTAATCACTGAATAAAATAAAAGTTGAGATTAACTAATGAGGGACGTGGAGGGTGTAGATGGGGGCCATGCAGAATGCCATCTATGTCCATTGAACTATGCTGAGAGCTGTGTTCGATCTTTAAAAATACACTGTATTCACCAAATATACTGTATTGCAAGTGACTAGTGTGACCGTGGCTTCACAAGGTACACTGGAAGCAATTGAAGGATAAGGACAGGGACACAGTAGTGCAGTCTGTTATTATCTATTACTATAATAACACAGAGTATAAAAATTACAAACAAAAATAAATGTATTTTTGAGGCCCCCCCCAACTAAGGAGGGCCCCGAGTAAGCAGGTCCACCATTACCCCCTGTCCGATGCCCCTGGTTAAGGGCCTTCTTCAGCTTGGGCTATGCTGGGATGTGAACCCTCAACCTTTGTGTTAATTGACCAATACCTTCAATCACTTCACCACCATAGTCCTTGTTGTTTCCTAAGGAAACACAATGTATAGTGGGGCAAAAAAGTATTTAGTCAGCCACTGATTGTACAAGTTCTCCTACTTAGAAAGATGAGAGAGGTCTGTAATTTTCATCATAGGTACACTTCAACTATGAGAGACATAATGAGAAAAACAAATGAGAAATCATGTTGTAAGATTTTTAAAGAATTTAATTGTAAATTATGGTGGAAAATAAGTATTTGGTCACCCACAAACAGGCAAGCTCTTCTGTCCTCCACTCGTTGCGTATATTAACGGCACCTGTTTGACCTGTTATGTGTATAAAAGACACCTGTCCACAGCCTCAAACAGTCAGACTACAAACTCAACCATGGCCAAGACCAAAGAGCTGTGGAAGGACACTGGGAAGGAAATACCAAAATACCAGCTACAGTGTGTGCCAACCTGGTGAAGACTTACAGAAAATGTTTGACCTCTGTCATTGCCAACTAAAGGTTATGTTACAAAGTATTGAGTTGAACTTTTGTTATTGACCAAATACTTATTTTCCACCATGATTTACAATTAAATTCTTTAGAAATCCTACAATGTGATTTCCTGGATTTTTTTTTCTCATTTTGTCTCTCATAGTTGAAGTGTAGCTATGATGAAAATTACAGACCTCTCTCATCTTTCTAAGTAGGAGAACTTGCACAATCCGTGGCTGACTAAATACTTTTTTGCCCCACTTTAGGTTCTGTCTTTCTATCCCTCCCTTTGTACAGAGATGCTGGATATGTTTAGGACCTATCATTCAACACCATAAGCTGAAGAAACATTTCTATTTGAACTTACTTATACGATAATTGTAATTTAACAAAACTGCTACTGTGTAGCCTAATATATTAACTGTAATATACAGTGGTGCTTGAAAGTTTGTGAACCCTTTAGAAGTTTCTATATTTCTGCATAAATATGACCTGAAACATCGTCCTAAAAGTAGATAATGATAATACCAATACAAATTCACCAGATGTGACAAAAGTATTATACTTGGTATAATATAATTTCTGTTGGATTAGACTTGTGTCTCAGTTGCTTAGATGCTTAGATGTGTTACATCATATTTATGCAGAAATAAATTTAAAAAATGCAGTGAGTTGTAAGAAAGCAGTAGGTACAGTACTTGTCTTAAATATATTACAATAACAACAATGGAATGAATTAGCCCAGCTTGTGGATTGATGCCCTATCTAGGGTTGTTCTTGCCTTGTGCACTGTGCCACCGGCTATAGGCACCGACTTCCCCCGACCCTGAACAGGCTTAAGCGGCTAAGAAAATAAATAAGTAAATGAATGAATGAGCATGTATTCACGATCTCTGTTTGCACAATTGTTACAAGTTCATTTCACTCTTGAGCTGGTCATGTATGGTAGATATGCATTTTGTTGTAAATTAAATAAAACATTTGAGGGTTTGGCTGCTTAAAGGTTGAAACTTAAATTTATTTCGGAGCCCATGCTTCTGACCAGTGGTATTCATGGTCTCCTGTTTTCTCACAGAAGGATGTGAGTGCTTGGGCCATTTTGACTTTTGAGACTAAGGATAGAGCAGTGGAAGGATTTTTCAGTTTCATGAGTTACTGGGAAGTCTTTCCTTCCAGTGGAGCTAATAATAGCACAGCACTAAGCTAGTCCTTCTGTGCTATGTTTGCCTCAATCAAATACGAACCACCCATAGAGGTGAAACAGGCTTCCTCTTGTGGAGTCTGTCATGCTCCAGACTTTCCAACATAATTTTGTTTATTATTTAGTCTGCTATTGTTATTTTTGACTAGAGATCACACACCTTTTTAGTGTCCCCTGTCTGGTTTCTCCACAGATTTACTGTATTTTATCGCGTTTATTCCTTTCCTGTCTTACTGTATTTAGTATTTAGTTATGTATCTGCCACAATTTTACTTCTGTCTGAAATGTTTATTTTTCTCATGAAAGCGCAGAGGTCAGTGAGTGTACAAAGTTGAATCTGATTGTCGTTACCATGCGAGGTTTCCATGGTAGCATCCTGTTGCCTGGTTGCAGGTTTTGAGAACTGGTATATTCGGAAAAAGACAAGACAAATAGCACCACATGGAGACTCAGAAATGATCTGTGTCTGATTTAATTTCCCAGTGGGTTTCTCCCTGTTCAAGTGCCATTTAATCGTAGCTAGAAAATTTGAGATTAGAACGCATTAACAAGTTCTTGTATTAAAAATAGGTATGACAACTTGTATTTTAAAGCTACTGAAACGGTATTAAATACAGCATTCTCACCAAGATTACACTGATGAGCCAAAACATTATCACCACATGGACTGCAATGATGGTTATGTAGATGGCACTTGGTGGAGTGTATCCACATGATGAATGCCTTCCAAGTGTTTCTTGGCAGAACTTTGCCTGAAGCTTCACAATCCACTTCTCTATTCGTTTTGCAGTGCATCCTGGTGTTATCGCTTCCCCAGGTGAACGGCATACATGATGTACAAAAAAATGAGACCAGCCACCCTTTTTCCTTTGTACCAATGACTAGTTCTGTTGCTCACATGCCCATTTTAGACTCTGTTGACAGTGCACAGGGGTTAGCATGAGTTACACAGCCCCATACTTAGCACTCTGTGGTATATTTCTTTCTTAAACATTAAACTTCCTGTACCATGTACCAAAGATAGTTGATGCTGTTCTAAAAGTTAAGAGTGGTCACACATAATATTGATCAGGTTTATTTTTCCTAAAGAAATGTTGTAAATATAGTGGGACAAATTGTGCAAGTCCTGATTGTGCAAGTCCTACTTAGAAAGATGAGAGAGGTCTGTAATTTTCATCATAGCTACACTTCAACTATGAGAGACAAAATGAGGAAAAAAATCCAGGAAATCACATTGTAGGATTTTTAAAGAATGTAATTGTAAATCATGGTGGAAAATAAGTATTTGGTCAATAACAAAAGTTAAGCTCAATACTCTGTAACATAACCTTTGTTGGCAATGACAGAGGTCAAACGTTTCCTGTAAGTCTTCACCAGGTTGGCACACACTGTAGCTGGTATTTTGGCCCATTCCTCCATGCAGATCTCCTCTAGAGCACTGATGTTTTGGGGCAACATGGACTTTCAACTCCCTCCACACATTTTCTAAGGGGTTGAGGTCTGGAGACTGGCTAGGCCACTCCAGGACCTTGAAATGCTTTTTATGAAGCCACTCTTTCATTGTTTGGGGTCATTGTGATGCTGGAAGACCCAGCTACGTTCCATCTTCAATGCTCTCACCGATGGAAGGAGGTTTTGGCTTAAAATCTCACGAGACATGGCCTCATTCATTCTTCCCTTTCTCCCCTTCTATTTCGGTTTCATCTGACCACATGATATTCTCCCAATCCTCTTCTGGATCATCCATATGCTCTCTGGCAAACTTCAGACGGACCTGGACATGTACTGGCTTAAGCAGGGGGCACGCCTGGCACCGCAGGATCTGAGTCCCTCTGGGCGTAGTGTGTTACTGATGGTAGCCTTTGTTACTTTGGTCCCAGCTCTCTGCAGGTCATTCATCAGGTCCCTCCATGTAGATCTGGGGGTTTTGCTCACCATTCTCATGATCATTTTGACCCCACAGGTCTTGCGTGGAGCCCCACATCGAGGGAGATTATCAATGGTCTTGTATGTCTTCCATTTTCTTACAATTGCTCCCACAGTTGATTTATTCACACCAACCTGCTTGCCTATTGTAGATTCACTCTTCCCAGCCTGGTGCAGGTCTACAATTTTCTTCCTGGTCCTTCGACAGCTCTTTGGTCTTGGCCATGGTTGAGTTACGAGTCTGACTGTTTGAGGTTGTGGACAGGTGTCTTTTATACAGATAATGAGGTCAAACGGGGAGCCCCTGTGAGACGCAAGGTTAAAATATGGAGAAAAATTCTTAATGTACATATGATCCAAGCCAAATGTGCTGCTTTAGACATTTAAATTTCCAAATTGCCTCAAACTGAACTAAGGATTAGCGAGCATGAGCTGTGCAAGATGTGCACGGAGCATTCATATTTAGAGCTGCAGTTTATAGAGTGTGGATGGAAAATGGTCTGGGATTATATAAAAACAGGTTAAATGAAATCTTCAGCTCATCGGAGACATTTGCATACCAAGTACCCTGTAGCTGATGAGATGGAGATTTTTAAATATATAAATACAGAAGACTGTATTACTTTTGTTTTTCTCTTTTTCCCTTTTTCTGCCCTTCATCCTTAGCAGAGAGCAGTCAGGAAAATGTGTGAAATCCCCTTTAATTGGTGACAAAGGGATATGTTAATCTAATGGGGAGAGGAGGCAGGTGCGTGTCTGAGTGTGTGTGTGTGTGTGTGTGTGTGTGTGTGTGTGTGTGTGTGTGTGTGTGTGTGTGTGTGTGTGTGTGTGTGTGTGTGTCAGCATGACAGAGGATACAATGTAAAACCAGTTGTTCTGCGAAAACTGAGCTTGTAAATGTGCATTACGAATTCCTTCATACATTATTCAGAATCGCTATAACTGTGACAGGGTTTATTTGCCGTAAGACATAACATAACAGTTTTATTGGGACCACAGTGTGCATAGTAATAATACGCTATGGAGATGTGGGGTTAGATGTGCTGCTGCAGAACCCAATTAGAGCCGTTTCCCCCATTCACTTTAAAAACAGTGTGTGAATGCAGTGACATTTTGATGAAGATATTCGAGTAGATTGGTTCATGAACCAGGCAACCGGGATGACAGTGTAAAAGGCAATGGGATAATGATAACAACGTCACATTAGTGCAGAGAGGCAATCATAAACGAGAATAAAATACTGAGCACTGAGACATTGACGCTGTCTCCATATGATGCACATACATTATGTGCAGATGAGAGATTCCCATCAGTCATTTTCCGCGTATGTGAGCACTCATGCGTTGCTGCGTAATGACACTGTATGATTAACAGTTATTAGTCACAGCTGAGCCGCGTGTTCTTATATGCTACAGATAAAATCAGTCAGTAATTTGTATTGCCAGTGGAATCCTCAAGCCCAATGCCAGCCTATTTATGAAGAACATTCATTCATTTCCTACACACACTTTCCACAGTGTGCATCTTTTATGGTGACTGGTAATAAAAAAATATATATATATTTTATATCCACAAAATCCTATTGTTAGACATGGGACAGTAAAATACTGCCCCAGCATTGTGTTTGCACAAAGTGAAATCCAGCAGGCAAAAATGCTGACGCCTTTATTTCTGACCAGAAAAAGAAAAACAGTGATTTTGTGTGTGTTCAACCAAACTAATGAATTACCAGCAAATTAAGCTCGAGTCGTCATCATGGACGGAGGAGCCAGTACTGTAATTTATTATGGTATGCAATAGTATACTTCTTACTTCCTAATTGTTGCCAGAACGTTATTGTTTTTTAAAGATATTTCACTTAAATAATTATTGATCATTAGTGGTACTAATCATAATAATAATTAACTGCTGGGCGTATTATATTTCTAACAAAATTATGAGAAAATGATGTTGTTTGTTTAACATTTTGAAATATGAACGTCTTAACAGCTCATACAAATTCATTTACATTTACAGCATTTAGCAGACACCCTTATCCAGAGCGACTTACAATTGATACAGTCTTACAATCCAAGCAATTGTAGGTTAAGGGTCTTTCTTGCTCAAGGACCCAACAGTGGCAGCTTGGCAGAGGTGGGATTTGAACCCTGGACCTTTTGGTCCAAAGTCCAGTACCTTACCTGCTAGGCTACCACAGTCCCATCAGAAGAGAAAGTTCTCAATTCTGTGTCCTGGCAAAAGTCCACCTGGAAGAAATCAATAAACTGGCTCTTCTAAAATAATTATCCAAATCACTATTAAATAATCAACCTAATGACTTATTTTTACGTAGATATGCAAACCACCAGAATTTATGTATGGCAGATAATGTACTGTAAATATTTACATTCTGTTCCCATACTTGTAAAGAGTGCAAAAACATACTTAGTTATTCATAGTGTTGCTTGAAAGTTTGTGAACTCTTTTACATTTTTCTAGATTTCTGCATAAATATGACCTAAAACATCATCAGATTTTCACACAAGTCCTAAAAGTAGATAAAGAGAACCCAGTTATACAAATGAGACAAAAATATTATACTTGGTCATTTATTTATTGAGGAAAATGGTCCAATATTACATATTAGTGAGTGAGTATGTGAACCTTTGCTTTCAATATCTGCTGTGACCCCCCTGTGCAGCAATAACTGGGCTAAACATTTCTGGTAACTGTCCATGATTAGTCCTGCATGTCAGCTTGGAGGAATATTAGCCCATTCCTCCATACACAACAGTTTTAGCTCTGGTGTATTGGTGGGTTTCCTCACATTAACTGCTTCAACAACATTACTATTAGATTAAGGTCAGAACTCCATCTTCGCTTCCTTTGTTTTTTACCTGACTCAAGTCTTCACACCTGTGAATGTGAATGTCCCATGTTGTTCTGCTTTAAAATAATTTCCCATAGAATTAATCCCAGCCACTGCAATCTATCATAGGGCACATGCACGCTCACACACACACACACACACACACACACACACACACACACACACACACACTAAGGGCACTTATCAGACATCAATTAACCAAATACATGTCTTTGGAATGTGGGAGGAAACCGGAGTACGGATAGTAAATGGACTCAGGCGGGACATGCAGACTCCACTTAAACCGTAACAGGTTAAATATCTTACAACTGAATTACTGATGCTCAAACACAGAGACTAACTAGCTGCCATTAGTGGAGGAGGTTTGCCACTTAGAATGAACATATGTAACATTGGATCATTTTCTTCAATATATACACAGTGGGGCAAAAAAGTATTTAGTCAGCCACTGATTGTGCAAGTTCTCCTACTTAGAAAGATGAGAGAGGTCTGTAATTTTCATCATAGCTACACTTCAACTATGAGAGACAAAATGAGGAAAAACATCCAGGAAATCACATTGTAGGATTTTTTAAGAATTTAATTGTAAATCATGGTGGAAAATAAGTATTTGGTCAATAACAAAAGTTCAACTCGTAATATAACCTTTGTTTGCAATGACAGAGGTCAAATGTTTCCTGTAAGTCTTCACCAGGTTGGCACACACTGTAGCTGGTATTTTGGCCCATTCCTCCATGCAGATCTCCTCTAGAGCAGTGATGTTTTGGGGCAACACGGACTTTCAACTCTCTCTACAGATGTTCTATGGGGCTGAGGTGTGGAGACTAGCTAGGTCACTCCAGGACCTTGAAATGCTTTTTACGGAGCCACTCCTTCGTTGCCCGAGCGGTGGGTTTGGGATCATTGTCATGCTGGAAGCCCCAGCCACGTTCCATCTTCAATGCTCTCACTGATGGAAGGAGGTTTTGGCTTAAAATCTCACCGACATGGCCCCGTTCATTCTTCCCTTAACACGGATCAGTCGTCCTGTCCCCTCTGCAGAAAAACAGCCCCAAAGCATGATGTTTCCACCCCCATGCTTCACAGTAGTATGGTGTTCTTCTTCCTTCGCATTCTTCTTCCTCCAAACACGAAGAGTTGAGTTAGTTTTTTTTTACCAAAAAGTTCTGATATACCACATGATATTCTCCCAATCCTCTTCTGGATCATCCATATGCTCTCTGGCAAACTTCAGACAGACCTGGACATGTCAACTGGCTTAAGCAGGGGGGCACGCCTGGCACTGCAGGATCTGAGTCCCTCTCGGCGTATTGTGTTACTGATGGTAGCCTTTGTTACTTTGGTCCCAGCTCTCTGCAGGTCATTCATCAGGTCCCTCCGTGTAGTTTTCTGGGATTTTTGCTCACCGTTCTCAATGATCATTTTGACCCCACGGGATGAGATCTTGCGTGGAGGCCCCAGATCGAGGGAGATTATCAATGGTCTTGTATGTCTTCCATTTTCTTACAATTGCTCCCACAGTTGATTTATTCACACCAACCTGCTTGCCTATTATAGATTCACTCTTCCCAGCCTGGTGCAGGTCTACAGTTTTCTTCCTGGTGTCCTTCGACAGCTCTTTGGTCTTGGCCATGGGTTGAGTTTGGAGTCTGACTGTTTTTTGAGGCTGTGCACAGGTGTCCTTTTATACAGATAACGAGGTCAAACAGGTGCCATTAATACAGGTAACGAGAGGAGGACAGAAGGGCTTCTTAAAGAAGAAGTTACAGGTCTGTGAGAGCCAGAGATCTTGCTTGTTTGTGGGTGACCAGATACTTATTTTCCACCATGATTTACAATTAAATTCTTAAAAAATCCTACAATGTGATTTCCTGGATTTTTTTTCTCATTTTGTTGAAGTGTAGCTATGATGAAAATTACAGTTCTTTCTCATCTTTCTAAGTAGGAGAACTTGACTGACTAATAACTTTTTTGCCCCACTGTATATACAATGAAAGTAGGCACAGTGTGTGTGTGTGTGTGTGTGTGTGTGTGTGTGTGTGTGTGTGTGTGTATATATATACTGTGCCTACTTTTTATTGTATTACATGCGCTGCTTAAGCAAACAAACCTGTGATATTTGACATTGTGGTGTTTTTTCTTACAGAGTGGATGCCATTTAAAACCACAAACATCTGGATACAAGTGGGAGGGAAGGTGGCTGCAAGTAAATCCAAGAACGTAAGACATTGCTTGGATATTGTGAGTTTGAAAACATATATATGTGGTATTGCATATACTCACTGGACTGAATGAAACATTTAGTGAAAAGCCTGTGGATACACTCAGTTGCCATTTTGTTCCATAGGTGTGCTGTTTGTAGTTACACTGCTGTATAGCACATTAAGCTGCTATACTGTTGCTATCGTTAGCTGTTGTGAGCTCCTGTCTTCATTAGTAGAAACCGAGCATCTTAAGTTATGTGGACATTTTTCGTCTTTCTCACTGACATGGTGGAGACATTTTAGTGCATGTGGTGATTTTTAAACATCTCATTGTAACTTTTAGTTTGTGGGGATACCCTTCCACTATGATTTAGTCCAAAGAGCTGTGGAACACAGAGCACAGGCATAAGGGTGCCTTGGCTGGGACACCAGTCCATCGCAGATGTTGTAAATTGCATTCATTAATGCTAACTTGTTGTCTCACTGACTTGATTACTGAAAGTTTATCGGGTCTTAATAGTTAAAAATAGTTACCATGATTGTCACATTGTTGTTTTATATAGGAACATGGCAACACTGAAGATAACTACCTAATACTCGTGCTTCAGGGCCTCCTCCTTTTTTACGGTGAACAAACCACTCTTCAAGAAGCTTGCTGACACTCAGCAACTTTGCAAAACCCAGAAGAGACTAAAAGAGCCCCTGTTCTGCAAACACTACCGGAATGCTTGACCTCTGCTAACAGTAGCACAGTAATCTTTGGTTGAAACGGACTGAGTCATTTGTTTGAACAGAGTTGCTATGCTAAAGCCCATCACTGAATAGCAGACACAATGGCAGATGTCTGAGTTGTCTAATTTCCGAAAGCGCTGGCTGTTGGCTTTAGCTGAGGACCTCATAGCTTTGTAGAAAAAAACAAACATGGGACAGCTGTAGGGAGTTGTATTAAGTCTTAGGGTCATGCTGGAAAGCACTTAGAAAAGCAACTTTTAAATAAAAACCCTACAAATTGGTTTTAAATAAATGAATGGCAGTTTAAGTCTATAGTAATGAAATGTTGGACAGTGGTAATGACCCATCACACACTGAATGGCAGAAAAAGCTGAAGCTGTCATAAAATGTACATATGGAAAGAAAATGTATATACACGTATTTTATTTTACAGTATTGAAAGACATGTCAAACTATATATTCTAACGACACTGCTCATTTTACATGTAGGTACAACACATCAAAACCTCATAGGAAATAATGACAAGTATAACTTACAAGACAAATAAATAACTTGAGAAAAAGCTTAATTTGACTTATTTGATTGCTTTAATACATTTCCGCTTAGATGCAGCAAGGGTTACTTGATGTCAATAGCACTGGAAAATATGTACAAAAATAGATCTTTCATTCTGTAACAAGATGCATGCATAGTGATACATGGAGTGGTTTGTATTTAGTGAGCTGGTAAAATATACTCCTTAGGTTGCTATAGAAAGGAAAATGGTAGGCTGGAATGCCATATTGTTGGCTCATTGAGCCAAGATTGAAAAAGGCACTTAATCAAGTGTGCTCTTTTACAGGTCGCCACTTTGTGGTTAAGTAAATAATAGATCTCCTTTCACTGTTATGAGGACAACAAAGAGCTCTAGACTGGGATTGTGCAGTGTCCAATTCCTTGGCACATTTACATTAAAATGACAGATGGGCTCGCATGTCTTTTGTGTGTGAGTGTGTGTGCTGGGCTCGTTGGATGAGCGTATCACTGTGGTTACAGAGTGAGTGAAGTGCTCATTTCATGGCCTCAAGCCTTCATAGAAGTAGATGTGTTGGGGGGACTCATTATAAAAGAACACATTTTACCAATGTGTTTTATCAAGAACAAGGTTCCAGAGCTGGGGATAGCTAAGTTATCATTAAGTTAGCAAATTAATCTTCATAATTTTTTGCCGTTCATTTTTGCCCAGTACAGGCTATGTAAATGACAGCATAAGTAAATGTGTGCCTGTTGTACACTGCTGTGTGTGGTGTAATACATTTTAGAGTGTCATGTGGTAACGGAACTTGTACTATAGCTTTAATGAATTGTAATGTTGTGTTTATTAAAATTAAAGACTGTTTAAAAAAAGAGAAAGTGGTATTAATGGTATCAATGCTCACGGTGTTAATCAATAATATTAATATTCTGGTTATTTAAAAGTTTCAGTATTAATACGCCTGTAAGTCTAGAGGGGTGCACATAACATAAATCGTGAGCATATAATAGTTTTGTTGTATTTACTATTTGTATGGACTGTGGTAGCCTAGCGGGTAAGGTACTGGACTATGGACCAAAAGGTCCAGGGTTCAAATCCCACCTCTGCCAAGCTACCACTGTTGGGTTCTTGAGCAAGACCCTTAACCCACAATTGCTTGGATTGTAAGACTGTACCAATTGTAAGTCGCTCTGGATAAGGGTGTCTGCTAAATGCTGTAAATGTAAATCTAATTTACTAACCCAGTAAACTGACAGTTCTAACATATCTGTAAGCTGGAATATTTTGAAACAAGCAGCATTAAGTAAATCCCAATGGCACTTTTCCAGTTCACAACAATGCTACATACAATCTACAATAATTGCGTTCAGACCTACAAAGTGTACTTTGTGCTCAGGCTCAGCGCTTGCACTTTTTTGGCTTTACAAATTTAGTATGAGAAATATGAAAACAGTTTTAAAAAGTCAATATAACTGAGTAAACATAGCATATTACTACCTCATGGCAAGAATCACCACACTTGGAGCATGTTCACCCAGCTACTTACTTTGTAGTAGCCTATATAAGCAATATATTGTAGTAAATAAACAAATCACAGATTTGACTAATTCTCTGTCACATTAAACAATCTAAGTTTAATGGCTGAACATTCTGGCTGCACTAAGCATACCTCAGACAAAATAAATTTAATATAGTTAAGTAATAGCATATACTTTCTAGATCGAGCACAGGAAAAATTATGGAATCATCATGAAAAAAACTGTTGCTCCTCCGTGAATGAATGAATTATTGAATTCTATTTGTCATGTACATGGTTATGAAAAACAATACTCAATATCAAATTGGTTCCAACTTTTCTGAATAGCCGCTGACAGAACAACTTTGGAGAATGGAGCCTTTATCATGCACTTTTTAAAATATCCACCATAAAATTGAGATTGAGATGTGGACTGTTGGCAGGCCATGTCACTGAGACTATGTGCCTTTCCTGATGACCACTTTAACAGTTTTTACTCTGTGGCAAGATGCATTATCATTCTGAGAAATGCCTTCATCATCGGCAAACCTATTTCCTATTGATGGGAATGAGACAAGTGTGCAAAATGTTAATCTACACCTGTACATTGACTGTGGAGGTAATGATTGCCATCTGTTCTGGTCCTTTACCTGACCTACAGTCTCACACCTTAAATTACAACCCCAATTCCAATAAAGTTGGTACGTTGTGTAAAACATAAATAACAACAGAATACGATGATTTGCAAATTATTTTCAACCTATATTCAATTGAATACACTACAAAGACAAGCTATTTAATGTTCAAACGGATAAACTTTATTGATTTTTGCAAATATTCAGTCATTTTGAATGTGATGCCTGCAACACGTTCCAAAAGAGTTGGGACAGAACAACACTCAATAAGTGTTTGGGAACTGATGACACTAATTGTTGAAGCTTTGTAGATGGAATTCTTTCCCATTCTTTCTTGATGTACAACTTCGGTGCCCAACAGTCTGGCGTCTCCGTTGTCGTATTTTGTGCTTCATAATGCGCCACACATTTTCAGTGGGAGACAGGTCTGGACTGCAGGCAGGCCAGTCTAGTACCCACGCTCTTTTACTACAAAGCCACGCTGTTGGAACACGTGCAGAATGTGGCTTGTCATCATCTTGCTGAAATAAGCAGGGACGTCCCTGAAAAAGACGTTGTTTGGATGGCAGCACATGTTGCTCCAAAACCTGTATGTACCTTTCAGCATTAATGGTGCCTTCACAGATGTGGAAGTTACCCATGCCATGGGCACTAACACACCCCTGTACCATCAGAGATGCTGACTTTTGAACTTAGCACTGATAACAATCCAGACAGTCCTTTTCCTCTTTGGTCCAGAGGACACGACGTCCATGATTTCCAAAAACAGTTTGAAATGTGGAACCATCAGACCACAGGACACTTTTCCACTTTGCCTTAGTCCATCTCAGAGGAGCTCGGGCCCGGAGAAGCCGGCGGCGTTTCTGGGTGTTGCTGATATATGGCTTTTACTTTGCATGGTAGAGTTTTAACCTGCACCTGTAGATGGAGCGACGAACTGTGTTCACTGACGATGGTTTTCTGAAGTGTTCCTGAGGCCATGTGCTAATATCCGTTATAGAATGATGTCGGTTTTTAATGCAGTAATTGAGGGATTGAAGGTCACATCATATCATATCACATCATATCATATCACATATAAAGCCTGATCATTTCTATAACAGATCATTTCCAGTATTCGCATTAAGCACATATGATATATTCAAACTGTGATCTACGTGAATAAAAAAACCAAACCTATCATATAATCATTTATTTTTCATTTTTGATGTTTCTTCTCTGTTTATGTAAAGGTTTAAATCTGCAAATACACAAAATCAAGAAGCAACAGTGATGTGAGAAATAGAAACCCTGTGACTACCCGTTTAGTAGACATTAGACATTTTTGCCAGTAGACATTTTTGAAAACCATGCTTGATTTAATGTTGGCATGAATAAGCTAGGCTGCTGCTTAGGGAAACCTGCCAGGCCTGATGGTCCTTCAGTTTGGATGGATCTCATAGCAGGAGGGGGAGAATCTGATGTCCTTATGAAGGGGTGCCTAATGGGGGTTTTAGTCACTGTCATCATGCATGCATAATGTATTCAGCTTGACTTCTCTTGGGCTGCAAAACAAGCTTGCTAAAAGTATCATGGATATTGCTTCTCCTTCGCTCTGCACCATTTCCAAACAAATCCATTATTAGCCTTAATGTTGTTTTTTATGATATTAAGGCATTGTGTTTGCACACCATATGCTTTATTTATCCAGATATGCTTTATATGTTCAGCATGGCTGGTAACAAATGGAAGCTGCTAACACACTTACCTCTTTATGGGCCTTCAGTTGACTCAATTAGTATGGTCCTAAATACACCGTGTTATTGTTCCTGTTGTTTCCAGAGATACAAATAAGCATGGTCTGACATGCATTATTAGAAAACACTGATTACAGTGGGGCGAAAAAGTATTTAGTCAGCCACTGATTGTGCAAGGTCTCCTACTTGGAAGGATCTGTAATTTTCATCATAGCTACACTTCAACTATGAGAGACAAAATGAGAAAAAAAATACAGGAAATCACATTGTAGGATTTTTAAAGAATTTCATTGTAAATCATGGTGGAAAATAAGTATTTGGTCACCCACAAAACAAGCAAGATTCGGGCTTCTCACAGCCTGTAACTCTCTTTAAGAAGCGCTTCTGTCTCACTCGTACTGTATTAATGGAACCTGTTTGACCTCATTATCTGTATAAAAGACACCTTTTCACAGCCTCAAACAGTCAGACTCCAAACTCAACCATGGCCAAGACCAAAGAGCTGTTGAAGGACACAAGGAAGAAAATTGTATACCTGCACCAGGCTTGGAAGCAGGTTGATTTGAATAAATCAACTGTGGGAGCAATTGTAAGACATACGAGACCATTGATAATCTCCCTTGATCTGGGGCCCCATACAAGATTTCATCCCGTGGGGTCAAAATGATCATGAGAACAGTGAGCAAAAATCCCAGAACTAGACGGAGGGACCTGATGAATGACCTGCAGAGAGCTGGGACCAAAGTAACAAAGGCTACCATCAGTAACACACTACGCCGAGAGAGACTCAGATCCTGCAGTGCCAGGCGTGTCCCCCTGCTTAAGCCAGTACATGTCCAGGCCCATCTGAAGTTTGCCAGAGAGCATATGGATAATCCAGAAGAAGATTGGGAGATTATCATGTGGTCAGATGAAACCAAAGTAGAACTTTTTGGTAAAAACTCATCTGGAGGAAAAAGGATGCTGAGTCGCATCCCAAGAACACCATACCTACTGTCAAGCATGGAGGTGGAAACATCATGCTTTGGAGCTGTTTTTCTGCAGAGGGGACAGGACGACTGATCTGTGTTAAGGGAAGAATGAACGGGGCCATGTATCGTGAGATTTTAAGCCAAACTATCCTTCCATCAATGAGAGCATTGAAGATGGAACGTGGCTGGGTCTACCAGCATGACAATGATCCCAAATACACCACTCGGGCAACGAAGGAGTGGCTCCATAAAAAACATTTCAAGGTCTTGGAGTGGCCTAGCTCAACCCCATAGAAAATTTGTGGAGGGAGTTGAAAGTCCGTCTTGCCCCAAAACATCAGTGCCCTAGAGGAGATCTTCATGGAGGAATGGGCCAATATACCAGCTACAATGTGTGCCAATCTGGTGAAGACTTACAGGAAACGTTTACCCTCTGTCATTGCCAACAAAAGGTTATGTTACAAAGTATTGAGTGAACCAATTTATTGACAAATACAATCCTGTACAATAAATCTTTTAAAACTCCTACAATTGATTTATGGAATTTTTTTTTTTGTCATTTTTTGTCTCTCATAGTGAAGTGTAGCTATGAGTGAAAATTAAAACAGACCTATCTCATCTAGTAGGAGAACTTGCACAATCAGTGGCTGCCTAAATTTTTTTGCCCCACTGTATACTTACAAGTGTCCAGTACAGTTATTACATACTTATATATTTACCTTACAGCATTAGCAGGTGCTCGTACCCAGAGCGATTACAATTGGTACAGTCTTACAATCCAAGCAATTGTTGGCTTTAAGGGCCTGCTCAAGACCCCAAACAGTGGCAGGATAGGCAGAGGTGGATTTGAACCCTGACCTTTTGGTTCATAGTCCCGTACCTTAACCGCTCTAAAACTAACCACAGTCCCGCATATATGTTTAGCGCAGTGGCAAGAGGTAAGAGATAGGTGCTTTAAAAAACCTTAGCTTGCAACCTTAGGTCAAGGGCGTTACTAAGGCAACCTTGCGATGAAGTGGGGTCTGTGGACCACTTTCACCTGGCAACCCAACAATTCTGGGAGACCGAAGTAAAATCCTGGTCACAGTCAATGGCAAAAAAAAAATAGAATAATATGTTTTAATTCTCATTATTTAGTATGTCTTGCAAAAGACCATGGTATGTTAAAACAATTTTGTCAATGCTGATTTGTTTTTTAAAAACATTGTGAAAACAGTTTAATTAAAACCAAAAAAACAGGACATCTGTTCACGCGTCCGCGACGTCCAACACTGGAGGTCAGCTGTTGGCACGGTAGAAAATGGGGAGATCGTTAGGCATGGCATTAAGTAGTCCGAACACAGAGTCACTCTAGGATCTTGAGTCTAAGCAGGAAGCTTCGCGGGAGCAGCTTGAGTGGAGCTGCAGCAGATGAACAATCATGTGTGGGGGCGGGAACTGGCCGGGAAACACAGCTCGGAGCGAAAACAGAAAATGTAATTAGTTATTGATAGAGCACAGTCTTATTAAAATCACTGATGACAAGCGTTAGCATGAACCCCGGCCAGCATTAGCTATAGCAGCATAGCTAGAAAGCTAGAAAGAGGGAATGGGAGGTAACACAGCCAAGAGGGATCACCATGAGACATTGGCAACCCACGGGAGGCAGAAGCAGAGCCAAAAGTCCTTCTGATCACAAAAGACTCTGTGACTATGAACCCCCAGCTCTGCCTTATTTCCTAAGCAGGATGCACGAGTCAAGATCACGAGGAGACCGAAGCCTAGTTAGCCAGACCCGACACTCCCGGCTAACGGGACAAGGCAGGCAGGCCAGACATGACTCAGACTCCGGCCCAGGGACCCAAGCCATGCATCCCTGGTCTAAATCTAGTCAAAAACGCCTGGGCATAATAAGATGTCTAGGCCTAGACTTCTAAAAACTTTGGAGAGTGTCTGAATATGAACGAAAAAGTGGGAAGTTTATTTCCCATAGTGGGGGGCGCCACGTATGAGAACGACCTTCCCCCTGCTGTGACTTTTGTAATTCTAGGTGGGGCAAACTAAAAGAAGTCCTGCACCCTGCGAACGAAGTAGACGAGTTGGATTGTAAAACTCTAAGAGTTCACTCAGATAATGTGGGGCCAGGCCATGTAGAGCTTTATAAGTTATAAGAAGTATTTTGTAATCAGTGCGGAATTTAACTGGTAATTTTTAGATATTTTTTTTGCCAGAAATAAATATGTAATATTGGGTCATTTTCCTCAATAAATAAATGACCCGGTGTAAAATTTATATCTCATTGTTTAATTGGGTTCTTGATACTGTATATACTTTTACGACTTCATAAGTGGAAAATCTGATGTTTTGGGATATATTCATGCAAAAATATAGAAAATTCTAAAGGGTTCACAAAGTTTCAGACACCCCTGTGTACAGGTATGCACATATGTCTTTTCACTCCAGACGTTGGCGGCAATAAATGGCTGATCACCTGGTCAACTGGCAGTGAACACTGTGGATCCATGAGCAGAGGAGGGACTTAGCGTTTAAGAGAGGCAATCAGTCATTCACTCAAAAGCTCAGTATCATACCAGTTGTGTGCTCACTTGCTTGTTAGCTCACGTTTGGACTAGAGACTGTTTTAACTCAGTTGATGTGTTTAGTTACTCATGTTTGTGTGTATGTCTTTCTGCTGCGTATTTGTAACAAGCTGTAAATGCCATTCATAAGTGTATGTGCCTGTCCTATTGTAAGTAGTACTTCTTTGTTTGCCCCCCTTTTTAACAATATAAGCTGGATCACATTCACACATTGAGTCTCTCTTCCATCTGGCTGATATTCCGTGTTGTTCGTAATACTGTCTATCAATGCAATTTTGGCATCAAACAAAAGTATCAGGTCTATCATACTATTCTCTTAAACGTTAAGGCTTACACCTGGAAAGAGTCGTAACTTACATTACTATATTTTTCTATAATTATTGTGAATTTAGGTATTACATATTAGATATTTACATATACACTTATGCATTTACGTATCGGTTGTACACAGTGTTCTTGTGAAAATTCCCTTTGTATTTACATTACAGTAGCCTAAAAGACTGTGTGACCATGCTAATGTCTGTCTATTTTAGTCAACAACCTGTTTCACAGAACGTAACGTGGACGTTAAACGGTGCATACATGTATGTTTGTGTATGCTTGAAAAAGAGCTAAATGGCATCACTGGACAAACAACCCCACCCTTCACCATCATACTTGAGGGATATACTTCAGGGATTTTACCAATTACTCAAGTGCAAATGAATAGATGAGTATCCATATGGGATATGGGCACTGACTGGCATTTCCTGCTCAGCATGGACCTAATCCTTTCTGCATGTATAGGTTTCTGTGTGTGTGCTGTCTTTTGCATCACTGCATGTCATTATTCATGTTAGCACTTGGAATTAAAATAACCATTGCTGTTTATGTCAATTTGTATTCATTTTATCCTTTTAGTTTCATTACTTATCAACTATCAGTTGAATCACACTGTACCGTACTATTTTTATTAGATACTATATCCCCTGTGAAATACATGCAAAAATGAGGCATCCTTATTATGCCTTTCGTACTTAGCTACATTATTCTAATTTAATTTAAATTTCACTTTTACATGAACGTGAAATTGATAATAATATGAAAGTGTGTGTTACGGTTTGCCTAGTAAACCATATGAAATGTGGGGTTTTAGGACCCAAGTGCAGTGAGCTCCTGATGGAAGGCATCAACCAAAATGTAATATAAATAAATAAAATAAAAAGGATAAATGAAAGTGTGTGTGGGGAGATGCGCACTCACACACACACAAAAGGGGAAATAATAAAGCTGCGCCAGGTGGGTGGCAGCTGGGACTCGAACCCTGATTGCTGGTGTCGGGGTTGAATGCTTTACCAATACGCCATAGGGTGAAGTTGGGGGGAAAAAAGGGATAATATGGGCAGAAGCAAGTGACGCGCTGGGACGTACAAAACAAAAGCCACTGACGGCACTTAAATGCACTGTGGCAAGCGAGAGGCGAAATGAAAGCGAGGGGATGTTCAGCACTAGCTGAAGGCTTACGAAGTGCGGGGAACACGAGTAGAGGCGTGCCGCTCAGGGAGAAGCTTCGGGGGGTTTTCGGTGAAATGCGCAGCGCGTAAGCGTGAGCGAAAAAAAACTCAATTCCTCGCTTGCCTGAGGGGGTAATGAACCCAAAAGAGAGCCAGGTGTGGTGACGGAAAAACGGGGGACTTGAGGCACCGCAGTGAGTGAGCCGAAGCTGCTGAGGGGGACTGCGAAAGGAGCGAGGGGAGCAGATGGCAGGATCTGACCCTACACTAACTCGCTAAACCCTGATGTTACCTCCGGTCTCCAAACCGTACCTTGGCCCAGCTTCTTTGAAGCTTGGTCTACCTCTTTCCCTGACAAAGACCCGAATACCAGATGCAACAGCACACAAAAGACGTATTACGTCTGTATAAAGCGAGGTTGCGACAACCAACGCTACTCAGTGCTGCCTTAAATACTTGAGCCAGCAGGTGTGAGCAGTGATGTAATTGGCACCAATAAGGGTTGTTGCTCGCATGCTGGAGATGATCTCGGCGCATCCACCACACCACCGCTGCCCTCCAGCGTAGGGCCGCGGAACTGTGCAGTTCCTAACAGTATGAAATAGTTTTTACTAGAGATGCACCGACCAATCGGCCAGAGACCAGAATGGGCCGGTTTTCAGGGGGATCAGCTGTGACCGGTGATTGGTCAAACAGTCTCAGAACCGGTTTTGTTCCGTTCACATTTAGAAGACACTTGTGACGCCAACAGCGTCCATGGTCTGATTATTTTTGTGTTCTTCTGCATCTGTGTTCTGTTTTATGTGAATATGTCTTTTTATTATTTGATAAAAGATCACAGTGTATGTTTTAATTGTGTTGTACTATTTATGCCCGGGATTTAGCACAAGAGTGTGTATTTACTGCAGTCAGTGACTTACCATCTTGATTGGTGTACTCTGCTACCTGTGGGGTGATTTGCAATTCAGCACCTTTGCTTGTACTTGCACCCTTGCAGTGCTTTATGAAGCAAATGCTGCTGTGGTAATCTGTTTCTACCACTGAAGACGCAGAGAGCAGCTTGTATCACTTGGGGCCTCGGCTCTGTGTATGCTGATCCGTATGTCTGCCAGTGGACAGTGTGTTGCCATCACAGCAGCATTGTATTTTCCAACTGAATGCACTCACATGGGCCTCTGAAGGTGTCCTGTGGTATCTGGCAACAAGACGTTAGCAGCCAGATCCTTTATGTTGTGAGGTGGGGGCTCCATGGATCGAACTTGTTTGTCTTGGACATCCCACAGATTGAGATCTGGGGAATTTGGTGGTCAAGTCAATACCTTAAACTATTTGTCATGTTCCCCAAAGCATTCCTGAACAATTTATGCAGTGTGTCATGTCACAACATCATGTTTAAAGAGGCTGCTGCCATAAGGGAATGCTGTTGCCATGAAGGGGTGTGCTTGGTCACTCAATATTTGGATAGGTGGTGCATGTCAAAGTACCATCTGCATGAATGCCTTTGTCCAAGGTTTCCCAGAAGAAAATTGCCCAGAGCATGTAACATTCAAAACTGTCAGTGTTTTAATGTTATGGTTGGTCAATATATGAAACTTCCAATAGTTAAAATTGCTGAATGAGCCCGTCAGACTTTACAAATACTGGTCTTGTTGTCTTTGCTTTTATTGATACATGTAGATCTTTTTTTACCTGACTGAAACAAGCTCTCAGAGTCATTCATATTTGTATAGTATGTTTTGTAATGGAACATCGTATGATATTTAAATATAGTACATGTAGGTCCATAACCCCAGTATGCATGTCTGGGGCAAGGACATTTAACTAGATGTTAAATGTGTTCATCTAAATTATTATTGTGGTTAAATAAGTAACAGCTAAAAAAAAAGAAAGCTAAATTCAAACGTGCCGTCTCTAGAATGCTGAGTCGGTTTTGTGAACGGTTCACGAATCTAAAGTTGAGGGTTGTGCAATTGCATCCTGAAACAGCGCTTGCAAGGCAGCGAACGGGAAACAAAAGTAATACCCGATCACTAGTGCAAACTCACAAATACTGAGTAGATATAATCAGTGAATGCTTAGCATATCAGATCGGAAGCTCGCGTTGCTGTGGCGAGCAGAGCTGAGGTCACTCAGCAATAAAATGCTCAAAGCAACAAAAGTAAATAGCCAGTCGTACCAGAATCTGACCCTAACAAACCATATTACCTCACGACAGAGGCGCTACCATTCCTCCCTATACAAGGGAAGAAATGTTACGAACTTCCCTAAATACCTCACGCCAGAGCACTACACAATACCAATGGTGATGCTTAGGCAAAGTTAATGTCAGTCAAGGGTGCAACGAGAGACACTGCTCTCAAACGGCTTTAAGTACCTGAATGAGCAGGTGTCTCTAGTCAGGTGCAATCAGCACCAATTCTAGTGGGCGCATGCGTGCTAGGGATTGCCATCCCTATTCTAGCACGTTTACCATGCCGCCGCTGCCCTCTAGTGTCGGGCCATGAAACTGCGAGGTTCCTAATGGTTATTCTACTGTTATCACAAAGAAATATCACCCATACACAGAGAAACTGCTATTGGCTAAAAATATGTAACCGTACATAGTAATACAGTGCCTTGCAAAAGTATTCGGCCCCCTTGAACTTTTCAACCTTTTGCCACTTTTCAGGCTTTAAACATAAAGATATGATATTGTAATTTTTTGTGAAGAATCAACAACAAGTGGGACACAATCGTGAAGTGGAACGTAATTTATTGAATATTTTTAACTTTTTTTTCGAAATAAGAAACTGAAAAGTGGGGCGTGCAAAATTATTCGGCCCCCTTGCGTTAATACTTTGCAGCGAAACCTTTTTACTGCAATTACAGCTGCAAGTCACTTGGGGTATGTTTCTATCAGTTTTGCACATCGAGAGAATGAAATTTTTGCCCATTCTTCCTTGCAAAAGAGCTGGAGCTCAGTGAGGTTGGATGGAGAGCGTTTGTGAACAGCAGTTTTCAGTTCTTTCCACAGATTCTCGATTGCATTCAGGTCTGGACTTTGACTTGGCCATTCTAACACCTGGATATGTTTATATGTGAACCACTCCATTGTAGATTTTGCTTTATGTTTTGGATCATTGTCTTGTTGGAAGATAAATCTCCGTCCCAGTCTCAGGTCTTTTGCAGACTCCAGCAGGTTTTCTTCCAGAATGTTCCTGTATTTGGCTCCATCCATCTTCCCATCAATTGTAACCATTTTCCCTGTCCCTGCTGAAGAAAAGCAGGCCCAAACCATGATGCTGCCACCACCATGTTTGACAGTGGGGATTGTTTGGTGTGTCTCCCAGGTGGCTTGTGGCAAACTTTTTATGGATATCTTTGAGAAATGGCTTTATTCCTGAAACTTGTCCATAAAGGCCAGATTTGTGCAGTTGTACGACTGATTGTTGTCCTATGGGGACAGGAGTCTCCCACCTTCAGCTGTTGAATCTCTGCCGTTCATCAAGAGTGATAATGGGCCTCTTGGCTGCATATTGATTTTTTTTTTCCCAGGGTCTTCTCCTTTGTTGAGCTGAAAAGTTTAGAGGGACGGCCGGGTATTGGTAGATTTTGCAGTGGTCTGATACTCCTTCCATTTCAATATGATCGCTTGCACAGTGCTCCTTGAGATGTTTAAAGCTTGGGAAATCTTTTTGTATCCAAATCCGGCTTTAAACTTCTCCACAACAGTATCTCGGACCTGCCTGGTGTGTTCCTTGGTCTTCATGATGCTCTCTGCGCTTTAAACAGAACTCTGAGACTATCACAGAACATGTGCATTTATACAGAGACCTGATTACACACAGGTGATTCTATTTATCATCATCAGTCATTTAGGTCAACACTGGATCATTCAGAGATCCTCACTGAACTTCTGGAGTGAGTTTGCTGCACTGAAAGTAAAGGGGCCGAATTATTTTGCACGCCCCACTTTTCAGTTTTTTATTTCTAAAAAAAGTTTAAAATATCCAATAAATTTCGTTCCACTTCACAATTGTGTCCCACTTGTTGTTGATTCTACACAAAAAAATACAATTTTATATCTTTATGTTTGAAGCCTGAAAAGTGGCAAAAGTTTGAAAAGTTCAAGGGGGCCGAATACTTTTGCAAGGCACTGTATATGGTCCTCAGTTTCTTAATTAATGATTTTTGCTGGTCAAGAGTGATGATGTCTGTGATGTTTGCCGGTTCAGCCTGTCTGAAGATAAAGCCAAAGGTTCAACAGTTATCCTGATGCTTGTGTTAAATTAAGTCTGCTGGTCCAGAGATTGTACACAGTATGCAAAGGTTCTAGTGAAGATCACACTATAGGTATTATCATTATCATATTTCAGTAGTGTTGGCATTGTTGACTTGAGATGTGGAGAGTAAAAAGCTCAGTCAGACACAGTTTGCGTTGAAGTATTTGCTCTTTTCCTCTTGCCCTTTCGGGATGGTTGAATCTTGGCTAAGGTGAACACAGGATCATAATTATAGTCTAAATCTGACTCTGAAGTTCTAGGTGGATGGACACCCAGTGCACAACTAGCTGTCATGAGAAGATTTGATTTAAACTGTTGTGTGATGAGGAGTGCTAGTTTCATTGTCTTCACAGAGGCTGGTGATTGATTAGTTGTCCAGTATGTACTAGGTTCAAATTTAGGAGGGGCCCTCAGAGTACACCTCTCATCATCTTACAAAGCTGCAATTGCAGCTATTCCCCAATCCTGTGTGAATGGCACACCTGGCCATTGTCATTAATGGTATGGCAATCTGCATATTAAACTTATCACCTGTCCTGATCACATTGTTATGCAGTAGTGCTGGTATCGGTCACTATAAATAGTAAGGCTGCGCCTGAACACACTCACAGGCTGGCAGCTTAGGTTTGAACCTAGAATGTGGCGTTAACACCGCACCACATGGCCGCTGTGGAAAGCACACACAGAAGGATTGATAAGCTTAAGGGCAGACACAGGGCAGGATATGCGTTAATGAGGGTGGGCTAGCTACTCTCCATGGCCGGAATCTGAAAGTCAACAATGTAATTGACCGCCGATCTGGAACCCCGTCCGAGAAGAAACTACTCGGTTACCTCGAGCCTCTAAGCTGTACGTGGCTGACCCTCTTTGCAGGCCCAGTCTACCGGTGTCCCTAACTGGGGGAGAGAGAAACAGTGGGCATAGGATGTTAACGAAACGTAGCTAAAGCCAAGAGTGCAACGCCGGTCGTCAGACCACAAACTGTGTCATTATAATGCCTTATAATAGATCCCTGTTCTTTAAATAAAACAGGGTGCCCACTCACACCTGATTGTCATCCCATTGATTGAAAACACCTGACTCCAATTTCACCTTCAAAGCAACTGCTAATACTAGGGGTTCACATACTTTTGCCCCTTACTAATATGTAATATTGGATCATTTTCCTCAATAAATAAATGACCAAGTATAATATTTTTGTCTCATTTGTTTAACTGGCTTCTCTTTATCTACTTTTAGGACTTGTGTGAAAATCTGATGATGTTTTAGGTCATATTTATGCAGAAATATAGAAAATTCTAAAGGGTTCACAAACTTTCAAGCCCCACTGTAAGCCGTGAGCTTTTGGTTCCATTGTTAGAAATATAGAGTTATAATTGGCTGTTTATAGTACTGTGAAAGCAAACTTTGCAAAATGTAAAGTTAACATTACAAAATGCAGTCTGTATCTGTAACTTTCTCTGTATTTTTTCAGGGTTGAATTCAGTGGCTTGTTTTGGCACAGCTTAGTCACAATTAAAAGGAGCGCATGCACCTCACGACAAACCTGACAACCTCAAAGACATATGTCAAAAAAGGAGCATACATAGATGTACTTTTTGTCACATGTCTACTGAGGGATCTTTTTAACTCAAGTCACCATCTCTGAATATGGCCCTCAGTTTTTTTTTCAGCCTTTGCTAATGAACAATTTTAAGGCTTTGGCATAATTGTTTGTCTCTCTCTCTGTCTCTCTCTCTTGCTGTCTAGTGAGTTGCGCATGCACTGTTTATGTCAGAGTGTGTACTCTGAGTGAACGGAGCAGGGGAACAAAGCTTGAAGGAAACACTGCCATGAACTGGAGAAGGAAATCCCCACTTGGTGGAGAAGCTCTGATGGTGCTGCTGCTGGTTCACATGTCCACACCTTTAGAAGTCCCTCTAGACTGTAAGGGTTATTTATATACTACATGTCTGTATTCCATGTCTTAAAGTATGCTGCCATAATATGTTAATTATTAGCAAAATAACAATTGCCAAAAAGTTAAATGTAATTATTACATTTACAGCATTTAGCAGACGCCCTTATCCAGAGCGACTTACAATTGATACAGTCCAAGCCATTGTGGGTTAAGGGTCTTGCTCAAGGACCCAACAGTGGCAGCTTGGCAGAGGTGGGATTTGAACCCTGGACCTTCTGGTCCATAGTCCAGTACCTTACCCACTAGGCTACCACAGTACCACACTTGTTATTAACTTCTGAAGCAACCCAGTCACACGATCACATATGTTGTAAATGTATTTCTTTTAAGGTGTGTTTTTATGTACAGGTGTATTTATGTGTCAACAAAAAGTACTCCAAAGGTTTTCTAGTTTAGTTCCAGGAAATGTACTTGATCACTTCAGTGTGGTCATGAGAGTAAATGAGATTAAATTACCTATTAATTTGGAATGTGGAAGGAAACACATTGTGTAAATATGCACAGACACAGGGAGAACATGCAAACTCCACACAGAATCTAAAGTGAGGATTATACAAGGGGTGTGTCAATCTGCGCAATATGCTAACCACTTGCACCACTGTACTGCTTGTTTAAATACAGTGGAGGCCATGTTATTCAATTTATGCTTAAGATTTGTAATGAAAAACAGTGTATTTGATTTGAAAAAAAAAATGCAAAACAGAAGTATTTTTACTAGTGGTCTCAGGCTTTTGGTCCTCACTGTAGATACAACTACAGTCATGGACGAAAGTGTTGGCACCCCTGAAAATTTTCCAGAAATTGAAGTATTCCTCCCAGAAAATTATTGCAATTACACATGTTTTGTTATACACATGTTTATATCATTTGTGTTCATTGGAACAACACAAAAAAACAGAGCAAAAAAGCCAAAATTGATATAATTTCACACAAAACTCAAAAAATGGGCCGGACGGAATTATTGGCAGCCTCATCTTAATATCTGGTTACACCCTTTGGAAAAAAATAACTGAAATCAATGGCTTCCTACTACCACTAACAAGCTTCTTACACCTCCCAACTGGAATGTTGGACCACTCTTCTTTTGCAAACCGCTCCAGGTCTCTCATATTTGAAGGGTGCCTTTGCCCTACAGCAATTTTAAGATCTCTCCAAAGGTGTTCAATGGGATCCAGACTCATTGCTGGCCACTCCAGAATTCTCCAGCACTTTGTTTCCATCCATTTTGGATGCTTTTTGAAGTATGTCTGGGGTCATTGTCCCATGACCTAGGATGCACACCCAGCTTTCTGACACTGGGCCCTACATCGCAACCCAAAATCCTTTGGTAACCTTCAGATTTCATGATGCTTTGCACACAGTCAAGGCACTCAGTGCCAGAGGCAGCAAAACAACCCCAAAACATCTTCAAACCTCCACCATATTTGACTGTAGTACGGTGTTCTTTTCTTTGCAGGCCTCATGCCATTTTCGGTAAACAGTAGAATGATGTGCTTTACCAAAAAGCTCTATCTTGGTCTTATCTGTCCACAAGGTGTTTTCCCAGAAGGATTTTGTCTTAGCGTTTCATTTCATTCAAATGTCAACGGATAGGTCGCGCCGACACTGACGCACCCTGAGCCTGCAGGACAGCTTGAATTTGTTTGGAACTTGAATAGGGCTGCTTATCCACCATAAGGACGTAAACGTGTTGATTATATTGCGTACCGTGGACAAGGGAACGTCAAGATCTCTGGAGATGGACTTGTAACCTTGAGATTGTTGATATTTTTCCACAGTTTTGGTTCTCAAGTTCTCAGACAGTTCCCTTCTCCTCTTTCTGTTCTCCATGGTTAGTGTGGCACACACAGACACACAATGCAAAGAGTCAACTTCTCTTCTTTTTATCTAGTGTCAGGTGTGAAAGGTGCCAATAATTTTGTCAGGCCCATTTGTGGAGTTTTGTGTGAAATTATGTCAAATTTGCCTTTTTTTTCTCTGTTTGTTTGTGTTATACACACACAGGAAATGAACATGTGTATAACAAAAAATGTGTAATTGCAATAGAATTCTGGGAGGAATGCTTCATTTTCTGGAAAAATTTTAGGGGTGCCAACACTTTTGCCCATGACTCTAAGTGCAATCCAAAGTAGTGGTTATCTGCGTTTCTGGTTGATGTATACAGATATTACACTGTGCTACATTAGCTAAACTGGTTATTGCTCTTTGTTTCTCTCTCTCTATATGAGTTGATCTCATAAACAATCAAAACCTGCCATTTCCTACATTACAAACATGCTTTTCTAAAATAGCTTAACAAATCCAGCACAAAAATGCCTATTACACTCATGAAATTAAGCCATTTTAATAGAGTAAAGGCTTCAATAACACTACACTCGCTTTATAAAGATGGATTTCCTTATACAAAAATGAACGCATATATCAAGTGTGAAATGCCATGGTGACTTGCTACTAATTCTGAGCTCTCTGTTCATCTTTTTGTTCTTTCATTTGGACAAAACAGCTAAAATATTGGAAGGACGTAAGTTGAGGCACATTTGTTGGGCCATTTGCTGTCAAGTTTGTTTTCTTAAGTTATGACATGTTACGACGTTTTGAATTTGCATGCTGCTGTGCAGTTCAAGAGTTATGTGTTTACCTTATGTTTATTAGTTGCTTATTAGTATTTTATTCTTCCAACATTTCTTTGTGAAACACTCAATGTGTGCTGTGTTAACTGTTTGCTTATGGTGTTTGTAGGTTGTCCCTCTTGTTTTTCAGCACAGTTAGCTATTTAGTGGAAGTAGAATATGCCTTAAAGATAGACGCGAGAAAGGTGTGTGGTTTTGTGTGTGTTTTTCTTTCTGATAAGGCGTAAATCTCTATTTCAGTGCCACAGCCGCCAACTATAATCCGTCAGTCCCCTAAGGATTACATCATTGATCCACGGGAGAACATTGTTATCCAGTGTGAGGCAAAAGGGAAGCCACATCCGAGGTGCGTGTCACTTTGAATTTCATGCTGCTTAAATACCGCCATCTTGAATTAAACCTCAAACTGGGAGCACATTTCACCAGAAAAGCAATGGTGTGCTTCATGTTAATGCAACTTCATTTGTTCTCATGTCCAGGGATCTTATGTGAAACCAGAAAATTGACCATAAGGTCTACAGAATGTGTTTGATATGCTGTCCACCATGTTAAGGCTTTCCTTTTCTCCCATTCTAGTTGAACTCAACAAAACAGCTGTGACACTGAGTGCTAGAACAGGCGTAAACAATTCTGTCTTTAAGATGAACAACACCACGTTTGGAGAAACTGCACATAAAATCTAGCATGTTTCCTTACATTTGAGACGCCCCGTATATTGAACATGTGTTATATTGTTACTGACACCGTTTGGACAACACTTGTGTGTTTTCACATGGTATGGTACATGGCAGTTATGAGACATATGTAGAATTCTAACTTGTCCTTAGATGTGCAGTATATGTCACTTGATAAAATGTATTGAAATCTAATTTTTTTTTCCCTCTTGCAGTTTTTTATGGACACGTAACGGCAGCCATTTCGATATAGACAGGGACGAGAAAGTAACCATGAGATCGAACTCTGGTACGCTGGTCATAGACATCAGTGGGGAGAAAGCAGAGGCATATGAGGGTGTCTATCAGTGCATGGCACGCAACGACTATGGCACCGCCTTATCCAATAACATTGTTATACGGCAGTCCAGTAAGATCCCATTGTTATATATATTCATGCATTGCACAAATGAAGACCAAAGCACAGGGCTAAATAACTTGCACACAATCTACTAAGGATTTCTGATGTGTCTAATGTTTGCTTTCAGTATGAAAACTAGACTTACTCACTGTGGTTACAGATCTTGTGGGTTCACTTAGTAAGATATGCCTGTGGTTTGGATCCTTTTATCATTTTTGTCACAGAGTCTCCCTTATGGTCTAAAGAAAGGAATGAGCCAATCACAGTGCAGAGGGGCATGTCTTTAGTCCTGCACTGCAGACCCCCGGTGGGTCTTCCCCCTCCAATCATTTTTTGGATGGACAATAGTAAGTTAATTCCTTTACTTAATTGTAGACGTTTGTTTGATTTGTTGCCCATGACACCTACTTGTATTTGAACTCTTCCCATAGTTGTTTTTTCTAAAATATATGCTGGTTTGATTTGAGTTTCTTGCCAGGTTAAGACTTATTTGAGATCATGTGCTACTAAGCTCAGTTTCATATTGAGTATTCATTTATTTATTTATTCACATTTACAGCTTTTAGCAGATGCTCTTATTCAGAGCGACTTACAGCTGATACAGTCTTATGTGGTCAAGTAAATGTGGTAGTCTGGCAGTGCTGGGATTGAAACCCTTGACAATGTCTTCATTAGTCCCGTACCATAACCACTGCGCCATAGTTCCCACACAAAATACATAGAGCACAGATGAGCATGTACCTTGAATTGATTGCCAGCCCACTGCAGGGTCACTGTTGCAGTGCCAGGGGATGCACCCCCGTCTGATCTCCCCTCTGCCAGGCACAGCCCAACTGTGCTTCTGTAATGACCGACCCAACCTGCTGCAACACCAAAACACCCTCTAACTGAGCATCAGTTCTTTAATTTTATTACAGCATTTTATATAATGTTTATGGTGTATGACTTGTGTAGCCTACATGCCTTAAGAACCATGTACAAAAATGTAATTAATGTCGTCTAAAACAGAAAATAAGCAGTTAATTGTCTCCTGTACATGATTCATTAGATTTCCAGAAGCTAACTCAGAGCAACCGAGTTTCGCAGGCGCTGAACGGAGACCTGTTCTTCTCCAACGTGGTGCCGGAGGACAGTAGGAATGACTATATCTGTTACGCACGGTTTCCTTACACCCAGACTATTCAGCAGAAGCAGCCAATAACTGTCAGTGTGCTGAATGGTAAGGCTCTCCTTGAAGCTTGTACTGCTGAGCAGAACTTTGTGTCTGTTTTACATGTAATTTTGAACTTGAAACACATATTACACACCTACATCATACAAGTGACCCTAGGGAAAAAGCACAGTGTAGTTTTCCAATTATATAAAAGCTACATCTGCCTGCTTACAAGCTTGAACTGCTACAGTTACCTGTCAGTTACCTGTTATCGGTCAATCCTTGTTTCAGATCGACCAGCAGAGGAGCGGAGACCCTCCATTATGAAGCCGTCAGGGTTAAATAGTACCACCATGGTCCTAAGAGGAAAACATCTGGAGCTTGAATGCATTGCAGATGGCCTGTAAGTATTAAATAATAAGTGCTTAAAAATACAATCTTTACTCAGTGTTGTCCAAATCTGACCAGTGTGGTGCTTCATGATGGGGCTAGAAAATATATAGAGAAGACAAACTGTATATTCAGTGGTTTTGGCATAAGATAAGTAGCTCTCTGAATTGACTGGCAGCATGACTAACAGAACAGTACAGAGACCTTCTTATTCTGACTGGCTGGATGTTGGTGGCTCTTTTTGCAGCTCGAGAATCTTCGTTGTTTCTCTAACCAAAATAATTATTTAATTGATAGCTGGTAGAATGTGAGGGGTACATATTTAATTTACACTGTGGACGTTTCAATTGAGGATCTTGTTTCTTTGAGTAGATGTCCAAATATGTTATGAAACAGAGCAAGAAACAAAATAGTCACCAGACCTAAGTGAAATTTGAAATGCTAATCATTCCCATTCCCATGCCTACTTCCCTTAAGCACCAGAACTAATCAGGATACGTTTTGCAAAACCTGAAAAATAAAGAAATACTTTTAAACATACATAATTAAATTAAATATGCTAACCTATGCAAATGGGTTGCTTTTCATTACCTTGTTTACTACAGTACAGATGTTATATCTGAGAGAGGAAATTTGTACCATCAGCCAACAAGAAGTAAACATTCGCCTGGTTTCACTGATCCCCTGATGCATAGTGAGCATAACTCTAATAACTCTCATTAAGTAGGTATTGTAGGTGTACATGTAGGTGCAGCATGTTGCTTTACAATGTCAATGTTCCTTTCTGCATTAATGCTGCCATCACAGAAGTGTAAATGATCTTTGCCAAGGGCACTCAGACCACCCCATGCCATGACAGAGCCTGGCTTTTGGATGGTCCTTTTTGTCTTACAATGCAATACGCGTTTCCTCCATGAAATGGTTCATGCCAAGTTGGGACTGTGGTAGCTTAGTGGTTAAGGTACTGGACTATGGACCAAAAGGTCCAGGGTTCAAATCCCATCTCTGCCAAGCTGCCACTGTTGGGTCCTTGAGCAAGGCCCTTAACCCACAACTGCTTGGATTGTAAGACTGTACCAATTGTAAGTCGCTCTGAATAAGGGTGTCTGCTAAATGCTGTAAAAAAAAAAAAGCCAGGTGCCTCCACGCCAGGAGAAGTTGACGCTGCTTCTGCACATGTATCTCTGTATTGTAGTGCTTCACAAAGGTTTGCCAAAGAGATCCCTTGTACATGTGATTATATCAGGTATTTATGAATGTACTTGATGCAGTGCCATCTGAGGAATCAAAGATCATGAGCCTGCAGTTTGGGCTTGCGCCCTTGCCCTTTACGTATTGAATTTTTTCCAGAGAAATATGGAAATCCCATCCAATCTTTCTTTGAGGAACACTCTTTTAAAACATTTAAATAATCGTTTATAATTAAATAATCTCACACATTTGTTGACAAACTGGAGATTCTCTGCCCAGCTCAAAAACTCAGCTTTTCGTGGATACTGCTTTTGTACCAAATCATGGTTACATTCATCTGTATACATCACCTGTTTTTTTTTTTTACCTCATTACTAACCTTAAAGTAACTGCGTATAAGTTGATCAGACAACACATGAAATATCTTGGGTTCATTTCTGCAATGAAATAAAACTCAGATTAAATGTAAGACACACGTGTTTATTTTTTACTTGCATTTTCCATACTGTCCCATCTTTTTCTGATTTGGGCTTGTACGTAATACCTAAGGGGGACAATTAAATCAATCAAGTTTAAACAACTGGGGCTGTAACAAAGCTGCCTGGAAAGTACGTATGAGTCTGTTTTTTCCCTTTGCATCTAGAAAAGTCTGTTTTGACCCAGAGCTCAGTAAGATGGCTACAGAGACAAAAAAGTTCTCCAAAGTTCATAGTTTCACAGGAGACTAGTAAAAGATGGTAGTAGTTTGGAGTAACCAGGTCACCAAACCTGCAATTAGATGCCACCTCCATGCTATGCTAGTGTTATTGTAGAAATGATCTAGAGTTTTGGATTATGCTATTGGATGTTGGCAGTTATATGGTGAGGAATTACAAATTGGTGCAATGCATTTCAGACCGACACCCGAAATCTCATGGACTAAGATCAATGGCAAGCTGCCTAGTGACCGCCTGACATTCCTGAACTTCAATAAGACTCTGAATATTACAGCAGTGACAGAGGCGGATGGAGGAGATTACCATTGCCTTGCCAAGAACCATCTAGGCAGCGTTCATCACACCATCAACGTAGTCGTCAAAGGTTTGAATTACGTAGTGAATTCTACATATATTTGCTGAAATAAATTGAAAAGTAGAACTACACGGAAATGTCACCTTTAATTCGTAAATCATTCTGAATTACAATTGTTACTTCTATGACTAGATACTTGAATTACTTGTGGAATTAACTTAATGCAGAGGGAGATATGTTTACACTGTTCTGGAGTTAAATGAAGGTCAGAACACTGGAACACTAAATAGCTTGATGCCATTCATTCCCCAAAGCGGCTCCATTTTGGATCAGTGTTCCCCGTAACCTCATCCTGGCCCCAAAAGAGGCTGGTACGTTGACTTGCCATGCGGGGGGGAGTCCCAAGCCCATTATCACTTGGTCCATCAATGGCATCTCCATTGAGAGTGAGTATCCCTTAATTATGATCTTATGAGCAACAACAATAGAACACGGGGAAGCATGAACAGAAAAAGACTGAAGAACTGATTGTACTAAATTATGTCAAATGTGATCCCCTCGTAGACGCACCCATATCTCCCAGTCTGGAAATTGAAGGCAACACCATCACACTTAGTGATGTGGAGAGTGGATCTAGTGCTGTGTACCAGTGCAATGCCTCCAACGAGTTTGGGTATTTGCTGGCCAATGCCTTTGTCAATGTGGTTGGTAAGTTATGGTTCTGACTTCTGCATAGACCAGTTAGAGCATGTGAGCAGACAGTGTGATACTATGATATTATGGCAAACGTTTTTCAGTTATCTTTCTTGTTCTATTCTTAGGAACTCATATCCCATTGAGCAGTCTTAATGATTATATATCAGTGCAGCTGTACATTTTTCAAATGCTTGTTATTTTTCAGCTGAACCTCCGAGGGTTCTGACGCCTCCAAACAAACTTTATCAGGTTATTGCCAACACTTCAGCCATGTTGGATTGTCTCACCTTTGGCTCGCCCATCCCAAAGATAACTTGGTAAAAGTAATTTGTAACATTTTGTTCACCTGAAATCAATCACCTTTGAGTTTCATCTTGTGAAAAGTAATGTTTGATTATTAGTGCACCTTATGGTCATCTAAGACCTAACACAGACCATTCCAACAATACTACATGTAGTACTTTCCTACCTAGTCTAATATTTAGGTGTTATTTGTAATGACATATTGACTTTTTCGTTGCTTGGTTTGTAAAAGGTTCAAATATGGCCATGCTGCGATGCTGAAGGGGGATCCCTATGTGCTGCATGAGAACGGGACTTTACAAATAAATGCAGCAGAACCGTTAAACAGTGGTAAATATACCTGTGTCGCAACAAACAACCTGGGCAACAGGGAAAATCATGTCCATCTGCAAATAAAAGGTAAATACGCTAATTTTCACTACTAAAAACAGCATAGACAAGCATATGTTTGTGTTGGATGCTGGTATGTTGGCTAATCAGTTCATGCGAATTCTGTGTTGCGTGTTGGTGTAAGATTATGCTGGTTTGTGCTGGTCTGGTGCCGGGTTAGCTGGTGAACCTGACTCGTGGTCTTGCATGTACAGCTGGTGGAGCAGAATGTCAGTGTCCAAAGCATATGCTAGTGTTTGTTGCTTTTTTACACTTACAAATATCAAAATATAAATGTGTGAATAAGGTTGCATTTACATTAATATACACTGCTCAAAAAATAAAGGGAACACTTAAACATCACAATATAACTCCATGTAAATCAAACTTCTGTGATATCAAACTGCCACTTAGGAAGCAACACTGATTGACAATGGATTTCACATGCTGTTGTGCAAATGGAATAGACAACAGGTGGGAATTACTGGCAATTAGCAAGTCACACTCAATAAAGGAGTGGTTCTGCAGGTGGGGACCACAGACCACTTCTCAGTACCTATGCTTTCTGGATGATGTTTTGGTCACTTTTGAATGTTGGTGGTGCTTTCACACTCGTGGTAGCATGACACGGACTCTACAACCCACACAAGTGGCTCAGGTAGTGCAGCTCATCCATGATGGCACATCAATGCCAGCTGTGGCAAGGTTTTCTGTGTCTGTCAGCGTAGTGTCCAGAGGCTGGAGGCGCTACCAGGAGACAGGCCAGTACACCAGGAGACGTGGAGGAGGCCATAGGAGGGCAACAACCCAGCAGCAGGACCACTACCTCCGCCTTTGTGCAAGGAGGAACAGGAGGTGCACTGCTAGAGCCCTGCAAAATGACCTCCAGCAGGCCACAAATGTGCATGTGTCTGCACGAATGGTTAGAAACCGACTCCATGAGGATGGTACGAGGGCCGGACGTCCACAGATGGGGGATGTGCTCACAGCCCAACACCGTGCAGGACGCTTGGCATTTGCCAGGATTGGCAAATTCGCCACTGGCGCCCTGTGCTCTTCACAGATGAAAGCAGGTTCACACTGAGCACATGTGACAGACGTGACAGAGTCTGGAGACGCCATGGAGAGCGATCTGCTACCTGCAACATCCTTTAGCATGACCGGTTTGGCCGTGGGTCAGTAATGGTGTGGGGTGGCATTTCTTTGGAGGGCCGCACAGCCCTCCATGTGCTCGCCAGAGGTAGCCTGACTGCCATTAGGTACCGAGATGAGATTCCTCATACCCCTTGTGAGACCATATGCTGGTGCGGTTGGCCCTGGGTTCCTCCTAATGCAGGACAATGCTAGACCTCATGTGGCTGGAGTGTGTCAGCAGGTCCTGCAAGATGAAGGCATTGAAGCTATGGACTGGCCCGCCTGTTCCCCAGACCTGAATCTGATTGAGCACATCTGGGACATCATGTCTCGCTCCATCCACCAACGTCACGTTGCACCACAGACTGTCCAGGAGTTGGCGGATGCTTTAGTCCAGGTCTGGGAGGAGATCCCTCAGGAGACCATCCGCCACCTCATCAGGAGCATGCCCAGGTGTTGTAGGGAGGTCATACAGGCACGTGGAGGCCACACACAATACTGAGACTCATTTTGACTTGTTTTAAGGACATTACATCAAAGTTGGATCAGCCTGTAGTGTGTTTTTCCACTTTCATTGTGTGTGTGACTCCAAATCCAGGCCTCCATCAGTTAATAAATTTGATGTCCATTGATGATGTTTGTGTGATTTTGTTGTCAGCACATTCAACTGTGTACAGAACAAAGTATTCAATGAGAATATTTCATTCATTCAGACCTAGGATGTGTTATTGGAGTGTTCCCTTTATTTTTTTCAGCAGTGTATTTGGCAGGCACTTTTATTGAAAGCACTGTTTTGATAAAAGTTGGGCAGGTTGGCATTTAAACTTGTCCCCTAACCCTTCTGTACAGTAGTACCTTACCCACAGAGACCCCACCTCACCAAGTGTGAATTGTAATAAATGAGCATAAAAGAGAGAGAATAAGTTGGTGAATGGATGGAACTGTGGTCAAACAAGTGATTCTTTGCTTTTCTCAGAGCCCACACAGATCCTAAAGCAACCAGAGTACAATGTGGTCCAGAGGAACAGCAAGGCAGTGTTTGATTGTAAGGTGAAGCACGATCCCACGCTTACACCTATCATGACCTGGCTCAAAGACAACGAAGAGCTTCCCGATGATGAGCGGTAAGGTCAAGAATAGTGGAATGTCTGAGGTGTCCTTAATGTATGAGTGGCTGTTGAACTCTATTTGGATGAAATTACTTTGATGAGTTGGGGTAATGTAATTGTTACTGAACTATCTTCATACTTAGTGATTTTAGTCCTGTCTGAATCAGTCATATTAGTAATGTTCTACTTTTATACACTATCATGACTGAAAATATAATTTTTACCTACTATAAAATGCATACAGTGGTGCATCAGAAAGGTTTTGCATAAACCATTTTCAGAAAAAGCCTAAAAGTAAATAACGAGAATCCAGTTAAACAAATGAGACAAAGTTATTATAATTGGTCATTTATTTTTTGAGGAACATGGTCCAATATTACGTATATGTGAGTGGCAAAAGTATTTGAAGCAATGCTTTTGGTATGTGGTGTGACCCGTACTGCAGCTAACCATTTCTAGTAACAGTTGATCAGTTTGAGCTAAGTGCTATGTACAGAACAGCTTCAACTCTGGGATGTTGGTGGTTCTCTTGACATGAACTGCTTCCACAACATTTTTATTGGATTAAGATTAGGACTTGGCCATTCTAAAACATTTAACTTTAGTGTTCTTTAACTATTCTTTGGTAGAACAACTTGTGTGCTTAGGGTCACTGACTTACTGGATGTCCCTCTCTTTAGATTCAGTTCACAGACAGATGTCCTGACATTTTCCTTTAGAATTTGCTTGTATAATTCATAATTTATTGTTCCATCAATGATAGCAAGCCATTCTGGCCCAGATGCACCACCATGTTTCACAGATGGGACAGGTTCTTATCAGTTCATAAGGTGCTGGAATGCAGTGTTTTTCATTCTCCAGACAGACTTTTCTTTTAAACCAAAACGTCTATTTTGGTCTCTTCCATTCACAAAAATAGCAGTGGCTTTCTCTTTGAAACCCTGCCATGAGCACCATTATGGCTTTAGAGGTGGTTTTGTAACCTTTTTTCAGCTTGATGATCATCAACAACTCTTTTTCTGAGGTCCTCAGAAAGGGTTCACAAACGTTCAAGCAGCCTTGTAGACCTAAACCAGGGGTGTAAAACATGCAGACTGCAGTCCAGAAACAGCCCGGATGTGGTCTAAAACAGCCCACAAAGGAAATTCTAAAGCCGAGCATCTAATCTGCACTTCACTGGTCCACTGGTTGGTGGCTGCACAAGGACTAATGTATGCCCCAGGCATTTCCTGCCAGGGTATCAAATGGTCTCACTGTGTCGACCTGGCGACTGACAGCAAACCATCAGTGATCATTATGAAGCTTTGTGTTATTATTAAATTTGAACTTAAAGCAAATGAATGTGGAGAGCACGAGCTCTTATTGCATTTTAAATCCAAGTAGCAGCATTGCTATCAATGTACTTTGCAGTTGTAACACAATTTGCTACTTTGAGTAGGTCAGTGTTGGTAGTGTGGGCCAAACATATTTACTAGTATTAGACAGATAGATTGAATTATTATTAAAAAAATGTATAATTAGTTTGTTTCCTAAGTGTATTGTTTAGCCATTGTTTGATGCAGTAGCCCAACCTATGAATTTAGTAATCTGACAAATGGATTTTAAGTAAAATATGGACGATGTTCAAAAAGTCTTTTTAGATGAGTGCAGTTTCTGGTTTCTCTATGCATTTACATTTACAGCATTTAGCAGACGCCCTTATCCAGAGCGACTTACAATTGGTACAGTCTTCCAATCCAAGCAATTGTAGGTTAAGGGTCTTACTCAAGGACCCAACGGTGGCAGCTTGGCAGAGGTGGGATTTGAACCCTGGACCTTCTGGTCCAGTGTCCAGTACCTTAACCGCTAGGCCACCACAGTCTGTGAATGAGTACAGGTGCAAGCTCCACAACAAGACGTTCTGAGCTTAATGCATTACAGATATGAGATTTGCCTGTGAAGTATTATAGTATAGTTTTTGAATGAGGCATTGAATTGAGTTTTTGAATTGAACCTAATGCAAGGTATCTCCTATTACATAACAATCTATAATAATAACTCACAATGTATTCATCTTGGAAGTAGCATTGGTTACGTTTTACACATAGAATTATTTGATGTGCAACAACACAGGATTTGTGTAGATACACCAACCTCTCATAACACTACTTAACAGACATATGTCTGAAAAAATATCAGAAATGACTTAATAGGCTTTGTTTTTATATAACTCATCACATACAGGTGGATGCTTTTGGGATTTGATTAGGCATGTGGCTTATATTTCGATGCATACATTTATTTTATGTGTTCATAGATTTGTGGTGGACTCAGATAGTTTGACTATAAATGATGTGACTGAGGAAGATGAAGGCACCTACACATGCATCATGAACACAACCCTGGACCAGGACTTATCCAGTGTCAGGCTTACTGTTGTTGGTACGGACTTCTTCTTTCTCTTCTCATTATTTGAAGGGTTTTAGTTTGCAGAGGATAAATGATTAGGTTTGGTGACTTACTATGCTTGATTTGTTTGATATGCATTATGAGTGATTTCAAATTGTTAGATGATTTTTACACCTTGGTGTAGTTTTTGTTTTCTGCTATATTGTCTTTAAACACTAAGTCAGCTGTATTCTTATTGTGTGGTATGTTATTGTGATAATGGGTCATGCTACAGAAATACCTGAGTCAGCTGAAGATATGATATGAAATCGCCTTACAGTTGTTGAGTTTGTGACTAACAATGAAATCCTCTACTTCTGCTACTTTCCCATGGCAGAGGCCACTCCAACTCCAGCGATTGTCTTTGGTAAAGCCTGTCATGTCAAACAGACAATATCCCTTTTTGCCACCTTTTTAAATCATTTACATCCATTTATCATCTGTTTATCGTGTTTTTTTTCACATATTCTGTCCAGCATGAATTGCAAATAAAACGTTGAAAGAGGTGTGTTTTAGCAGAATTCATGATTCCTGTTCTGTCATTATTCCCTATTTTGTAATCAGTTGAATGTCAGAGATTATTTCTCCATGTTATTATCTGTGATATTACATGAATTATTTGTATTCAGTTATATCTGGGTTATTTATTTTTGACACGCTCTTATATGTTTATATTCATTCATAATTGCACGCCAGTTTTACAGATTCAGTCTGTAACAGTTGGTCATGTGTATGGTGTCCCAGCAATTCCAGATCCCCCCAGAGACCTAGAGCTTACAGATCAGCGTGAACGCAGCGTGCAGCTCACCTGGACTCCTGGAGATGAGAACAATAGCCCCATTCAAGGTGTGTATAACAGTCAGACTTTCAAAAAAGTATTTCATATGTGCTTGGTTTATATGGCTATCAGGAAGGTTAGCTTCAAAACCAGAAATTACATGATGTAGACAGACAGATGATAGAATTAACATTTTATCAGAGCAAATTTTATTGGGAGTCTACTAGAGAAAATGCTCCAAAATGGGTCTCCATAAAGAAGGATCCATACTAAAGTAGGATGACCTAAAACACACCTCAAAGAAGATGATCGTCCTGGACTTTCCACTGCAGTCACCTGACCCAAACCCCACTGTACAGTTACATGGCACTTGCAGACAGAGAAAGCCATCACAAGATGCCCTGATACCATGGAGTATCAGATTTTACACAATTGAGTTTTGCCCATGTCATGTCATCGAGTGCATGCTGTCATTACAGCAAAAGGGGAGATGTACCAAATACTATTATTTCATTTTTTTTTATCTTTATCTGTTTATCTTTTTTTTTAAACATTCCACTTTTCCCCTAAATTCTTCTCCTGATTAACCTTTATGATTTGTAATAAAAACATTAAATTAAATCTGAGAAAAATACTAGAATACTAGCATATTCCCTAGATATTTTAGATATTTTACAATATAATGAAGCACAGGTTAATGTGTAGTAATGGCAAACATGAAAGGAGTAAGATTAAAGTACCAGCTGAAAAAATAGGCTATATAATAAAGTCTTCAGCAGTAATTTCTGTATTCGTAATTGTAGTTTGGAGAGGTTGTTTTTTTTCTAATACAACAAAGTGACATTGATCTTGGAAGTAAATGAACTCTCAAATCTAAATTATTGATACAATAATTGATATGAAAATAACAATGTGGAGAACATATTAAACTGTGTGTGTTGGATAAACCCTCTAGCGTTCCTGATCCAGTACGAGGATTCTCTCCATGAGCCAGGTGTGTGGTACAACCTGACACATGTCTCAGGTACAAGCACCACAGCCCACTTGAAGCTTTCGCCATATGTCTACTACTCGTTTAGGGTGTTGGCACTCAACAGTGTGGGCCTGAGTGAGCCCAGCATCTCCTCCGGCCAATACCGCACCAACCCTGCTGGTGAGTAACTCCCTCTTTCTAAAAAACTTTGTCCTTGGCCTTGTGTATTAGACAGGGTTTAGTCTAATGGTATGCATTATCGGACACAATAACAATGAGAAACATATGAGTCTTTCAGTTAAGAATTTAAAAAGTTGTTTAGTTTTGGTTTACAGTTGTGACGATTTATGACAAGTAAGGTGTTGCATTTAGGACATATAAGAGACGATAAAATAAATGCTCGTGTGAACATTCGCATTAGGGGTTTTGAAGTGACTTTATTGTTTCTTAGCTCCTGATGAAAATCCGTCTGGTGTTGTAGCGGCTGGAACACAATCAGATAATATGGTTATATCTTGGAGGGTAAGATGCTGATGGTCACAATATAAACACTGTAGCATATATACACTGCACTCGTGTATTTTATAATAATAATAATAATAGTAAATCTCTTTGGATCACAGGAGCTGACCGGTCTGCAGGCCAATGGCCCTGGACTTGTATACAGAGTGAGCTGGAAGCAGAAGGATGTAGATGAAGACTGGACATCAGTCACTGTCAGTAATACCTCAGAGTATGTGGTGTTAGGGGCCCCCACTTTTGTCCCCTATGAAGTCACAGTACAGGCTGTTAATGACTATGGCGCCGGACCCAAACCAGAAGTGGTGCTGGGATACTCAGGAGAAGATAGTGAGTCACTCTTACTAACAAACTGATTTTAAGTCCATAGTCTGTTAAAAACAGTTTACATGCAAACCCCAGTTGGTGCTTGGAAGTTTGTGAATTTCTCCATAAATATCATCTAAAATCCTCGTGGACCATTAAATGCGTTGCTCGTAGTGTGATCTTTGTTGGCTGACTGAGCAACAGTGGTCTTGAATTTCCTCCATTTGTACACAATCTGTCTGACTGTGGATTGATGGGATCCAAGCTCTTTGAGATGGCTTTGTAACCTTTCCCAGCCTGATGAGCACCAGCAACTCTTTTATTCCTCAGGTCCTCAGAAGGCTTCTTCCACAAACATATTGTGAAGCACAGACTTGGGTATATCCCAGTTATTTAAATATAACAGAGTGCCCACCTGATTGTCAACCCATTGATTGAAAACATCTGACTCTAATTTCACCTTCAAATGAACTGCTAGTCCTAGAGGTTCACATACTTTTACCACTCACAGATATGTAGTTTTGGATAATTTCCCTCAATATATAAATGAACAAATATAATATTTTTGTCTCGTTTGTTTTCTTTGTCCACTTTTAGGACTTGTGTGAATTTCTTATGAAGTTTAGGTCATATTTACACAGAAATATCAAAAATTAATTTAATAAATCCTGGTTATAATTGAACAAGAGGAAATTAAATAAATAATAAATAGCATATAATTAATGGACTGTGCACACAAATGATAGTGCTACTTGCTTTCTTTGTTCTGCAGAGCCAATGGTTTCTCCAGAAAATGTGAAGGTGCTGGTACGAAATAGCACACTGGCTGAGGTGCACTGGGATCCCATTCCCCCTTCTGCAGTTAATGGAAGAATGCTAGGATACAAGGTACATTTAAACATCGAAACAAATTATCTAATGCTTAATTACATTCGTTCTTTATTCGGACCTCTACTCTCATGTGTCTCTGTCGTGAAATATACGTACAGTGGGGCAAAAAAGTATTTAGTCAGCCACTGATGGTGCAGGTTCTCCTACTTAGTAAGATGAGACAGGTCTGTAATTTTCATCATAGCTACACTTCAACTATGAGAGACACAATGAGAAAGAAAATCCAGGAAATCACATTGTAGGCTTTTTAAAGAAATTAATTGTAAATCATGGTGGATTGGGAGAATATCAGACTTTTTTGGTAAAAACTCAACATGTCATGTTTGGAGGAAGAAGAATGCTGAGTTGCATCCCAAGAACACCATACCTACTGTGAAGCATGGGGTGGAAACATCATGCTTTGGGGCTGTTTTTCTGCAGAGGGGACAGGACGACTGATCCGTGGTAAGGGAAGAATGAACGGGGCCATGTATGGTGAGATTTTAAGCCAAAACCTCCTTCCATCAGTGAGAGCATTGAAGATGGAACGTGGCTGGGTCTTCCAGCATGACAATGATCCCAAACACACCGCTCGGGCAATGAAGGAGTGGCTCCGGAAAAAGCATTTCAAGGACCTGGAGTGGCCTAGCCAGTCTCCAGACCTCATCCCCATAGAACATCTGTGGAGGAAGTTGAAAGTCCGTGTTGTCCCAAAACATCACTGCTCTAGAGGAGATCTGGGCCAAAATACCAGCTACAGTGTGTGCCAACCTGGTGAAGACTTACAGGAAACGTGTGACCTCTGTCATTGCCAACAAAGGTTATGTTACAAAGTATTGAGTCGAACTTTTGTTATTGACCAAATACTTATTTTCCATCATGATTTACAATTAAATTCTTTAAAAATCCTACAATGTGATTTCCTGGATTATTTTCCCTCATTTTGTCTCTCATAGCTGAAGTGTAGCTATGATGAAAATTACAGACCTCTTTCATCTTTCTATGTAGGAGAACTTGTACAATCAGTGGCTGACTAAATACTTTTTTTGCCCCACTGTATGATAACTTTAGTTGTTTAACTGCGTACACTATACAGCCAACAGTTTGTGAACACCAAAATATTACATTAAAACGTGTGTTAGTGGGGAGATTGTCCCCCTCTTTGCTGCTACAACAACTTTCACTCTTCTGAGAGGCTTTGCACCACTGGAGATTATGGAACACAACTGTGAGGTCAGGCACTGATATCGGACATCTCAACTGGCTCACAACTGGCATTTCAGCTCAAAGGTGTCTGAGGGTGTTGACGTCAGGACTCTATGGAAGCCGGCCAAGCTATCCCATCACAACATTTCTTTATGGACTTTGTTTAAGGAGGAGTTAGTGTGGCTGAAATAGCAGATCCCTAATCAGAAGTGACATCTACATACATTTTGTGATATGGTGTTTGTACTCAATACTTTTACTTGAGCTACTTATTTTAAGTAATCATACACTAAAGAACTACATGTAAAGTGCATACATTTTTGTCTGCTCTGAGCACTTCTGGTAATGCCATAAAGACAGATTAATCATGCATAGTCAATGGGGTGGGGACTGTGGTAGCCTAGTGGTTAAGGTACTGGAGCAGAAGGTCCAGAGTTCAAATCCCACCTCTGCCAGGCTGCCACTGTTGGGTCCTTGGGTAAGGCCCTTAACCCACAGTTACTTGGATTGTAAGACTGTATCAGTTGTAAGTCGCTCTGGATAAGGGCGTCTGCTAAATGCTGTAAATGTATATGTAAATGGGTTGATTCACTGTTTGTAGAGGGTTAACTAGTTTTTAGATCGTTTAGTATAAAAGTTGCATGTATTGCTGACTTGATTATATACTTTGGTAGGTTTACTACTGGAAGGAGAGGAGTCTGCAGAGGGAAGAATCACAGCCAAAAGAGCCCCGAGTTCTCACTCTTAGTGAGAATGATACGGAGGTTCTTCTTACGGACCTGCATCCCTACAGCCAATACACTGCCAATGTCAGGGCCTTTAATACAAAGGGATATGGGCCTGCCAGTGCTGATCAGCAGTTTGTGACACCAGAGGGAGGTAAAGTGTACTGCCAATACAAAATAACTAACAGTTACAGTAGCATATTATCTAAAATTAGATGTGTTAGTACATACCAGCATGAGAAAAGCTGTATTAGTTAAAGCAGGAAAGTTATGCTATACTGGTATACTGTGTAATGCATGTATTAACATGCCTCATGCGATGAATAAACTGCTTAAACTGAAAATAATATGAAAATAAATATATTAGCTAAATATTTTTATATTTGCACCATCGGTGCACTGATATATGTCAATTAATGTTCTTGTTTCATTGTAAGCGCCTACTGTTATAGCGAAACAGGCTAGATGGTTATACCACAGATTCTTCATACTGCTGCACTTCTGTTGATTCATGCTTTGTTATGATGTTTAACAAAATTTCACAGACAAAATGGACTTGAATCCCCACAGTATTGTTCCTTTGTTTTGTCCATGACAGTTCCTGGACCTCCTGCTTTCCTCAGAATTACAAATCAAAATATGGACATTCTGACAGTGGAGTGGGGTCCTCCTGTGGAAAGCAATGGTCACCTCACCGGATACATGCTCAGTTACCAGGCCTGTAAGTCTGAGTTTGATATTGAGGTGTCTAATGTCAACTATTTAAAAATCTGGGTACCTTGTCTTACCTGGTCCTTACATGAACAGACATATCTGACGTAGTACATTTGGCTTCATTCATCAGCTTCTGTTACTCTTCTTCACAGTCAATAACACTAAAGAACTTAAAGAGATGACGTTTCTGGCGAATGAGACAAGTGTCACTCTGGAAAATCTCGAGTACAGTACAAGCTACAAGTTTTACCTTAACGCCATGACAATTAAGGGCTCAGGGCTCAACGTCTCAACAGTGATCACAATCATGGATGAAGGTGAGCTACGGCTATGAGGTTAAACATTTTTATAACGTGAAATTTTAAAGAAAATGACTGCGGAGTGAAAATAGAGATCAGTTTAACTCTTGAACAGGAAATATTTACGATGGCATTCATACTTAAAGTGGGGCAAAAAAGTATTTGGTCAGCCACTGATTGTGCCAGTTCTCCTACTTAGAAAGATGAGAGAGGTCTGTAATTTTCATCATAGCTACACTTCAACTATGAGAGACAAAATGAGGAAAACAAAATCCAGGAAATCACATTGTAGGATTTACAATTTAATTGTAAATGATGGTGGAAAATAAGTATTTGGTCAATAACAAAAGTTCAACTCAATACTTTGTAACATAACCTTTGTTGGCAATGACAGAGGTCAAACGTTTCCTGTAAGTCTTCACCAGGTTGGCACACACTGTAGCTGGTATTTTGGCCCATTCCTCCATGCAGATCAGTCTTAGTTCATTGGTTTGTTTGCTTTGTTTTCTAATTTTGAGGCAGGAATGTCATCTTGTTGTTTGTATGTGCCATTTTGGTACTCCAGACATTTTTGGACTGCTCTGGCTTGTATTCTAACCAACCAGTGGAGCTGTGGTAGAGTGCATATTCAATAATCGGGGGGTCTCTGGTTCAATTCCAGATCCACATGATTGCCTCATATACAGTTCACCCAGTAAATTAAAATTGACTTTATTGCACCTGCTCAGTTTCTTCAGTGGAAAGAAAGCCTACCAGATTCAAGTGGTAGGCTCCTCACCATTCCATCAGTGCCAAGAGCAAGTGCAGATTTGGTCTCTCTAGACTACTGGGTGGCACAAAATATACATGATATTGACAAGTCAAGTCAAGTCAAGTCAGATTTATTTATATAGCGCTTTTTACAATGGAGCACTGTCTCAAAGCAACTTTACAAGTTTAGATTATCTCCTAATAACTACGTCCAATCTCAAATTGAGCAAGCCTAGGGCGACAGTGGCAAGGAAAAACTCCCTAGTTCTAGGAAGAAACCTTGGGAGGACCAAGACTCAAAAAGGACCCAACCTTCCTTGGGGCGGCCCGTAGATGATAAATCTAAGAGCGAACTAAAGTCATGAGTCAAAGTTTGAATAGAATGTGAAGTATGCACACATCGGCATTTAAGTGGCCAGGTATGGATGATAAATCGAAGAGCGAACTAAAGTCATGGAGTCATGGGTTCGAATAAAATGTGTGAATTATGCTACCAGTGGAGCTCCATCAGAATGAAACATCATGTGTGGGGCCCGGAACTGCCGGAAACCAAACCAGCTCGGAGAGGGGGGAGAAAACAGAAATTGTTAATTAGTTTTGATTAAGAGCACAGTGTTTATTAACAATCACTGATTGCCCATGTCAATCACTGATGCCAAGTGTAGCATGAGACCCCCGGCAGCATTAGCTATAGGCAGCATAGCTAGAAAGCTTAGAAAGAGGAGAACTGGTAGGAAACACAGCCAAGAGGGATAACTCCTGAGGGACATTGGCCAAACCCACGAGCGGCAGAACAGAAGGAACAGCAACCCAACGTCTCTGATCACCATAAAGACTCTTTGACTATGAAAACCCCCAGGCTCTGCCCTTATTCTAAGGCAAGGATGCATGAGTCAAGATCACGAGGACAGCGAAGGCCTAGTTCAGCCAGACCGCCCACACTCGACACTCCCCGGCTAGCGGACAAAGACAGGGCAGCAGGCCAGACAATGACTCCAGACTCCGGCCCCCAGCGAACCCACAAACCATGCAACCTGGTCCTAAAATCTAAGTCAAAAGGCCATGTGTAAAATAGTATGTCTTTAGGCCTAGACTTAAAAACCTTTGGAGGGTGTTCTGAATCTCGAACGAAAGTGGGAAGTTTTATCCATAGTTGGGGGGCCATGTATGAGAAAGCCTTTCCCCCTGCTGTGACTTTTTTAATTTTCTAGGAACTAAAAGAAGTCCTGCACCCCTGCGAACGAAGTAGACGGAGTGGATTGTAAAACTCTAAGAGGAGAGGTCACTCAGATAATGGTGGGGGCCAGGCCATGTAGAGCTTTATAAGTTATGAGAAGTATTTGTAATCAATGTGGAATTTGACTGGTAAACCAGTGCAGTGTGATGATAGTAGAACAGGAGTGATATGATCCAATGTTCTAGGTTCGGAGTTAGCCCAACGCACTCGGGCAGCTGCATTCTGAAACTACAACTGAACGTTTATTTATAGATTTACTAGAGCATCCAGTAAGTAAGGCGTTACAGTCAATCCACACCTTTGAGGTATCAAAACGCTCATGAACAAGTTTTTTCTGCATCATTAAAAGAGAGGATATTTCTAAGTTTAGCGATATTAACGTAATTGAAAGAAAGCAATTCGAGTGATGCTGCTTAATGTGCGCATCAAAGGAGAGATCTGAATCAAATGTTGACCCCCTAAGTTTTACAGACGGACTGGGCAATACTGGACAGCCAATCTAGATTTAGGATAGATGTAGCTAAACCTGTCTCTCACAGCCTTGGGTCCCACTAATAGCACCTCAGTTTTATCTGAGTTAAGTAAGAGAAAATTAAATAACATCCAATCTTTTATTTCCTTTACACAGTCCTCGATTTTGTTGATTGTAAGGCTGTCATTAGGTTTGGCTGATATGTACAGCTGTGTATCATCTGCATAGCAGTGGAAACTAATGCCATGTTAACAAATAACTGAGCCTAGTGGCAGCATGTACAGAGAGAATAAAAGCGGGCCAAGCACTGACCCCTGAAGCACGCCATACTTCACTTTTGAGAGCTTAGATCTTAGATTATTTATATGAACAAACTGGAACCAGTCAGTTAAGTAGGATTTAAACCAAGAAAGTGCTGATCCCTTAATACCTACAGTATGTTCTAGTCTGTTTAGTAAAACATCATGATCTATGATGAGTCAGCCACTGATTGTGCAAGTTCTCCTACTTGGAAAGATGAGAGAGGTCTGTCATTTTCATCATAGCTACACTTCAACTATGAGAGACAAAATGAGGAAAACAAAATCCAGGAAATCACATTGTAGGATTTTTAAAGAATCTAATTGTAAATCATGGTGGAAAATAAGTATTTGGTCAATAACAAAAGTTCAAGTCAATACTTTGTAACATAACATTTGTTGGCAATGACAGAGGTCAAACATTTCCTGTAAGTCTTCACCAGGTTGGCACACACTGTAGCTGGTATTTTGGCCCATTCCTCCATGCAGATCAGCCTTAGTTCATTGGTTTGTTTGCTTTGTTTTCTAATTTTGAGGCAGGAATGCCATCTTGTTGTTTGTATGTGCCATTTTGGTACTCCAGACATTTTTGGACTGCTCTGGCTTGTATTCTAGCCAACCAGTGGGGCTGTGGTAGAGTGCATACTCAATAATCGGGGGGTCTCTGGTTCAATTCCAGATCCACATGATTGCCTCATATACAGTTCACCCAGTAAATTAAAATTGACTTTATTGCACCTGCTCAGTTTCTTCAGTGGAACGAAAGCCTACCAGATTCAAGCGGTAGGCTCCTCACTACTCCATCAGTGCCAAGAGCAAGTGCAGATTTGGTCTCTCTAGACTACTGGGTGGCACAAAATATACATGATATTGACAGCCCTTTGATGTAGCAGGGAAATGTATCATAAGTCATAAAATACCAAAAAATTGAAATAGTTTACTTTTTTGAGTAACATGGTTACTCATGTTCTACTGAAACAAGAAACATTATTATATAATGTTAACAAAAGCATATAACTATTGCGCCTGTTTAAGGGTTAAATGGAATATGATCTTTTCTGTTTTTGTGGATGATGTTATAGTGCCTATAGAAAATCACAATACCCTGCCAAAATCCTTGCCGTTTCTCACATTACATGTTATAACAAATGAAACCTATTGATTCCAGATTTATATATATATATATACATATAGATCTAGATATCTATATCCAGACAACATATATATATTTTTAAAAATTGATTAATTGTCACAATTTAATTAGTAACATACCTGGTTTGGATAAGTGATCAGCCATTTTACTGTAACCATTATAAACTCGCTCAACCAGTCACTTTCCACCTTCCTGCCTTTTTCTCATTGCTTGAATGTTATAAAGCAAAAGGTGTAAATAAAGCTGAAATATATATTTATTGTGTTTTGATTTTGGGCTGTAATACAAAAAAGTGGGTATGATGATTTTTTCCATAGGCACTGTATGATGCAGCAATGCTATTACATCTATGACTACATGTATTGTGTTTTGTTGGAGATTATGTTTGGGTTAGGATAATAAGTACCAGATATAAAACTTTGATTACAGTGGTGCTTGAAAGTTTGTGAACCCTTTAGAATTTTCTATATTTCTGCATAAATATGATCTAAAACATCATCAGATTTTCACACAAGTCCTAAAATCAGATAAAGAGAACCCAGTTACACAAATGAGACAAAAATATTATACTTGGTCATTTATTTATTGAGGAAAATGATCCAATATTACATATTAGTGAGTGGCAAAAGTATGTGAACCTTAGAGTCAGGTGTTTTCCATCAATGGGATGACAGGAGTGGTCGACCAACAAAGATCACTTCAAGAGCAAGGCGTGTAATAGTTGGTGAGATCACAAAGGACCCCAGGGTAACTTCTAAGCAACTGAAGGCCTCTCTCACATTGGCTAATGTTAATGTTCATGAGTCCACCATCAGAAGAACACTGAACAACAAATGGTGTGCATGGCAGGGTTACAAGGAGAAAGCCACTGCTCTCCAAAAAGATCATTGCTGCTCATCTGCAGTTTGCTAAAAGATCATGTGGACAAGCCAGACCAAATGGGGATGGATGAGACCAAAATAGAACTTTTTGGTTTTAAAAGAAAAGCATTATGTTTGGAGAAAGGAAAACACTGCATTCACAGCATAAGAACCTTATCCCCATCTGTGAAAATTGTTGGTGAACATGGTGGTAGTATCATGGTTTGGGCCTGTTTTTGCTGCATCTGGGCAGGACGGCTTGCCATCATTGATGGAACAATGAATTCAGAATGATATCAGAGAATTCTAAAGGAAAATATCAGGACATCTGTCCATGAAACTGAATCTCAAGAGAAGGTGGGTCATGCATGCAAGACAACGACCCTAAGCACACACACAGCCGTTCTACCAAAGAATGGTTACAGAAGAATAAAGTTCATGTTTTGGAATGGCCAAGTCAAAAGTCCTGACCTTAATCCGATGGAAATGTTGTGGAAGGACCTGAAGTGAGCAGCTAATGTGAGGAAACCCACCAACATCCCAGAGCTGAAGCTGTTCTGTACGGAGGAATGGGCTAAAATTCCTCCAAGCCGTTGTGCAGGACTGATCAACAGTTACAGGAAACGTTTAGCTGCAGTTATTGGGTCACACCAGATACTGAAAGCAAAGGGTCACATACTTTTGCCCCTTACTAATATGTAATATTGGATCATTTTCCTCAATAAATAAATGACCAAGTATAATATTTTTGTCTCATTTGTTTAACTGGGTTCTCTTTATCTACTTTTAGCACTTGTGTGAAAATCTGATGATGTTTTAGGTCATATTTATGCAGAAATATAGAAAATTCTAAAGGGTTCACAAACTTTCAAGCACCACTATAAGCATGAATAAGAATGATTATAAATGGTTATTTGCTGCCATGAGTGCATAGTAATAGGAAACTTACTAAATTATACCAAATCTCATTTTCCCTTTTAACATGGATGACAATTATTTCAGGAGGAAAATTGGGAGCTTAGTAGGTTATATCTCCTATGAAACAGTATCAGCTGTTATGTTTAGGCATAAAATTATTGACGTTCCCAAACAAGCACTGACCATTGCACACCTGTTTATGTGACTGTTCTATGTTCAGAACAAGTGTTTTCGGTTGTGATATATTGTTCATGCATAGTAACAATGATCATATACGGGTTCTGATAATGATATGAGTTTAAATATGTGGTTTAGTGTAGCATCTATCATTTCATTAATATCACAGTAATAGTTATTGCTTTGTCACTGACTTTATTGAGTTTTTGTTCATCATTAGCCTACTGTGATTGACTGGTTCTTCTTCTAGTAGCACTGTCTAAACCTCTATATCATGTGGCCTTAGGATTCAGCTACTTAAAATTTCTCTGCATGTTTCTCCTCTCTCTTGTCTCCCTTATGAAGCGTTATTACAGCAACCCACAGTAGGATCAGGTAAAGTTGACTCCTGAATTCAGCATGTTGATCATGCATTGACCCTCAGTCCACTAGCACCAAAAGGATGTAGACACACACATGAACACAAACAAAAACATCAACTTTTTTTCTTATCCATATAGCAGACTTATTTGCAGGCCCCTACTTCAACCACACTGTCTTCAGTTAGGTTTAAAATCAACATAAAATTCCTGTTCCAGTTTCCATATTTTTTATTATTTATTGGAGTTTACACCACATTAGTGACCTGCACAATACTGCATGCATAATACATTGAACTGAACGCTGAAGTGTCTTTGACTTCTCTCTTACTGTTTCTCAGTGTCTTTCTCAGTATCTGACTCTTACCAGTGTTCTTCCAGGCACCAAACCCTCTTTACGTCCGGGCTCCTCCATCACACAGCCCCCGTTTCACAAGGGTACAAGCACTCTCTTTTCTTCTCATACCTCTTTCCAAATCTCTGTTTATCACTGTTTACAGTCTTATACAAAGGTTTGGACACCCCTCGTCAAATGACATGTTTTCTGAGTTTCTAAGGTAAGACCTAACCCAAACCCTATGACATGTAGAATACTAAACACACCAGACAAATACACAGAATATATGCAGATATTCTAGAGAAAGTACCACACTAGACTAGCAGGGGAAATAAGAGTAAAATATATAAAGATGAAATAGAAAAAGCCAATGTTAAGGAGCCAAGAGTGACTGAGCAAGCATATAATTAGAATGTATTATTTAAAGGATAATGCAGATTTACGTGAACATAGTACAGCAAAGATGCATTATGGAGAGTTTGGCCGGAGTGAGAGATGTCAATGAGAAGTTCAGAGTGCAAGTAAGTGAGCTCTGTGGAAACACTGTTTTCATGTCTTGTACTGGCCTTGATGGAGTTGTCTTCTGGAAGTGGTGATGTCCAGTTTAAGAGGGGTTGGCTATCATTTTGCTAGCACGCTTTATGACCCTGCTGTTGTAAGTGTCTGTGTTGGTAGACTACAGCCGATAGGCTCATAGACTTTGGCTCACTCTTATGAGGTGCAGGATTCAAACCAGACGGATACTGGTGAAGATGGATTTGATGATTGCTGTGCAGAGCTGGATTATCAGGACCTGTGGCAGGTTGACATTCTTCAGCTGCTGCAGAAAGAACATCCTCTGCTGTGCTCTTCTGGTGATGGAGACCATGTTCTTTCACTTTTGAAAAGACATTAGGGAAATGCATCTGTTCTGCATCTACTTTCCTCAAATATAATCCACTTTGTATTAAACTCACAACATGTAATCAGGATAAGAATATGAGTGAAAAGTTTAATCTTAGAATTTGCTGTAATGACAGTAGGCATTTGAGCTTGCATGGACTCCACAAGTTTGTACAAAATCTGATGGTCCATGTTATCCCAGCCTAACTGCACATTATTCAAAAGAGCATCTTGTGATGTCACTGAATGCTTGGCATTGTCATTCCTCAAGTGCACCCATAAATGCGTGATGTGGTTTCGGTCAGGTGACTGATGGAGGAAGTCACCCCCGATGTACTCGCCCTTGAAGTAGTTGTTGCAAAACTTTGAGGTGTGTTTTTATTCATTATTCTGCTTCAATACTTCACCACAAAGATCCAAACAAGCATTTTCACCAGTGGTCTCAGACAGACGTCATACTATACCTTTAATGATTGTAGACAAATGGTTTGGTCAGACCACAATGGCTTTCTTATGTGTTATGCTGCATAGTACTGACTTGAAATTGCAGGTAAGGCTATTGGCAGTGATGTGAGGTTTTGCTTTGCACAGCTGACCAATATTTGAGGGAAATTTCTTGGTTCCCCTTAACTTCCATTTTGAAATGCAAACAGGAAACATCTAAATAATGTAATAGCCTTCTCATCGCCCTGAGAGGCTTGGCATTTCAGTGAATGTTAAGCTCTTGAGTTGTAACCTGATTTGGAGTAAAACCTAAAAATTCAAGTTCTAATGTATTTCGAATTCAGCAAATAAACAGTAGAGGTGCATTAGAAGTTACATCATATTTCAGTTTGCAGAAGTTGTATTATTTTCTATTTAGTTACATAATCGCCATAACATGTAACTAAATCAGGGGTACCGAAACATTTCTATAAGACTGTATTTACTTGTCTGTGTCTATGTGTATTGCAGGTGCTCATTTTTAATTGACACAACTTATTTTGATCTTTTTAGAGATACTGAGCGTCCCTTATTCATCAAAGTTTATAGTCAGTTGTGTTTGTTAATTGCTTTTTCCAGAAGCCACCGAGCTAGCACTTATCATTTACAGATTATTTAAATGTGCCTGACGCCAGAGAAAGCATATCGTTTGTAAAATGATTATGCTGTTCTTTAAATACAGTGACCAGATTACTGGATGGAATTACTGTTTTGGAAGTATCTACATGAGACAATCACTCACGCCATATGTGTTTTTTTCTGGAGATGCATCTCAAGTGTCCTCCTGAAGTGGTTTGAGCATTCAGATTCAAGTCAGATAGCAGTACGTCTTGGGGTGCATTTACACATGCATTTTTATGTGGCTTAGCCTTATTCAGGTACAATCCTGACACTCAAGACACATGAAAGTGGGTCAGTATTCCAAATACTTTGCTTCCTGTTGGGCATGGTTAATACAATGTTCTTAATTTTTTTTTGTCACCAAATCTGGGTAGATGAAACTATATGCCAGACACAAGACTCTGTCTCTGAGTAGGGGTGCCAAGCATGGATGTGTGTCCCAAATTCTGTGGGTTTTCGCACTACATAATGAGAAGTTCTTATAATAAGTAAGACGAAGAATCCTTATGGGAAATTATAGTGCCTTATATGTCCAGTGCTCTGGTCCTAAATAAGAGGAGAGACAGGTAACAGGGAATTAAGCTTCTGAAAAGAACCAAAGAGAGAAAGGTGGAAATAGAATAAGTGTGGAAATGGGAGAGTGATCAATGTGAAAAATGTATATGTAAGTACCTAATGAAGATAAATGTAAGAAAGCTGAGGAAAGTAAAGAGCTATTGTATATTATCATTCGATTATGGAAGATTGGGAACACCATCTCATTCAAGTTTGTTTATTTTGTCAAGTTATTTATTCCCATCATTTGTGGATGCCATTTTGGATTGTAGTGCTCTTCACACAGGTGTGTTCACTCTGGCTGTCACTGGAGCTGCCCAGTGGTATGGTGGCAGAGCACAAGACTCCTAGGCACAAAATCAAATCCTAAATCAAATTCCAGTCATTGTACTCAGTTTACACAAACACTTTCTCATATGGCTATTATTAACAGAATAATACCATTTCATATTCTGCTACTCACTCCTCTTCAGGATCCCTGCAACAGGCTGGTTTCTCCCCTAGTGCTCCCATTGATCATAACCAGCTCTGGATCTGGGTCTAAAACCTGCCACTCTGTGACCGTGTGTACACAGATTTCAGAGATTTTATTATTTTTATTTTTATTATTCATCAGTATCTGTAACGTTAAGCATGAAGAAAATAATGATAATTATTATTATTATGATCAGAATCATAGTGGATTCCTGGGGGAATACATGCTGATCAGAATGTTGATCTTTCATTTAGAGTAGATTGGGATGGTTACAGAAGATGTAACCATGCAAATGTGTCACATCATGAACTATAATATGTCATTTAGTTTAAATGGCATTGTAGTTTGTATGTCCTGTGCTTGTTTTTGGAAGACTTTGAAGAATAAGGGCCATTATCTTTATTAAAAAGTACAATGTACGTGTCTTAATTCCATCTTATAGTGAAATTTGTTGTAGGAAAAGACCAGGTGGTTTCTGGTTTGTATTCAAGTACCATGGTTCATGTTTCTGTTTCTTTATTGTGAGCAGCACATACTGTAGTTCCGGCATTTGGCACCATGAACTTTTCGTTGGAGGAAGATCATGCCGTGCTAAACTGGGAGTACACTGGGGCTGAAAAGAATGTATATGTGGAATATGTGTTAGACAACAGTAAGATATGCCTCTTCTTGCCTCTTTCATGCCATTTTGTAGTATTAGCTTCCTAAAGTCTGTGTCTGTATATTCATTTATTCATATTTTCTGTGTTTGGACCCCCCCACTCCCATAGCAGCAAAACCTTCTGTGGGTCCATAGTCAAGTACAGCATATTTAGTCAGTCATTAGAGCTGTCATTCTTGATTTACAACGATCAACCAAAACAGTAAAAATTACACAGAGACCAAATAACAAATAAAGTAGTTGACATGTTGGATGTAGGAGAAATGTTCAGGAGTAAAGACCTGAAGGAGACATTGTTATGGCCAGATGACTATATCGGAACATCTCCTAAAAACCTAGGCTTGTGGGGTGATCCTGGTCGGCAGTGGTGAGTGCCTATTGATAGTGTTCTGAGAAGGGACAAACCAAGAACTGGCGACAGGGTGTTTGCACCCAAGGCACATTAATGCCGAGAGCAACTCTATACCATCTAGTCCGAATGAACAGAACTGCTAATGTGCTACAAGACAGCTGTTTTTAATGCTGGTTATGGGAGGTATGTGTCCCAACATACAGTGCAGCACCCTGTACCGGTGCTCACATGCTAACCCTGGTCCCCTGTTAAAAGCACCTACAGTGGGCACATGAGTGTCAGAACTGGACCTTGGAGCAATGGAAGAACATTGTTTGGTCCACTGAATGCCATGATGCCACTAGAATGCACTATGGGAAGAAGACTGGTGCTTTATGCTGTGGTTGATGTTTGTCTGTGTAACCCCTGGGTCCAGGAATTCATGTGGACACCTACCTAAGCATTGTCTAGGACCAGGTGGTTTGAATGTTTTGGCTGATCGTTGTATATTGCCCCTAAACAAAATGTCAGGTCAGCTTAAGTTATTATCATCTCCCTACATTCACCCAACCCACTTTCCCCAGGTAAAGAAGCCTGGAAAAGGGAGTCTGTAAACAGCTCTCAGACGTATCATTTAAAGGGTCTAAAGGCGGGTATGACCTATAGGGTACGCATGGTGGCCAAAGATCACGCCGATGTGACTGTGCACAGCACGGACGAGCTGCTGATTGCTGTTCCAGGTAAGGGAACAGAAATGTGGAAATCTTTACAGCTTCATGTGTCCATGAACTCCACCTCATACACCTTCTTGCTCCATCAGTTGGATTATGAGTATTATGAACAAAAGCATGTGAAAATCCAAATATTGAAAAAGCAGGTGCATGGCATGTGGTCTCTTTTTTTATTGTGCTTGCTTTATGTTGTTTTGTTTTATTTTTGCCATGGATGTATTTTTTGACTCTGGATGCCACTGACAGAGAGAAACAGATCCATTTCTTATTTTTTTACTCTGACACATTATTATCACTGCTAATTAAGTTTTCTTTGCAGGTTTGTAGACCACACATGGTCCTCTATGTTTAATCAGTTATGAAGGTAATTGGTTTAATCCTAATTCTCTCTCTCTCTCTCTCTCTCTCTCTCTCTCTCTCTCTCTCTCTCTCTCTCTCTCTCTCTCTTCTCTCTCTCTTCTCTCTCTCTCCTCTCTGTTTTTTCTCTCTCTCTCTCTCTCTCTCTCTCTCTCTCTCTCTCTCTCTCTCTCTCTCTCTCTCTCTCTCTCTCTCTCTCTCTCTCTCTCTCTCTCTCTCTCTCTCTCTCTCTCTCTCTCTCTCTCTCTCTCTCTGTGCACAGCTATAACCAACACACAGGCTGATATAGCCACACAAGGTTGGTTCATTGGTCTAATGTGTGCCATTGCTCTATTGATCCTCGTCCTCCTCATCATCTGCTTCATCAAGAGGAATAAAGGAGGAAAATACCCTGGTGAGTGAGTGTTTGGAGGGGGTGTATTTGTTTACCGAAACCTGTGATGCACTGGCTCCCTGCCCGGGATATCTGTCTGTGCTTAGTGCAAGTCCAGTGGGCTTCGGACACCCCATGCCTGTCTGCAAGCCTGACCAAAATAAGAGGGAATAAAATGTGATGCATAGTGCTCTAGGTTTTCAGTTGTACTGAAAGTAGAAGTACTGTACATAAGAACTGTAGATTCTATCAGTATGTTTTTTGCTGAAAGACATCGCACAATTCATTTGCTTCAGTCAATTTATAGGCACTTCTGAAACATTCCATCGCGACTGCATTGACATCAAAAGCTTTTTACACACATAACTATTCTCAATTCATACATTTCTTTCTGCTTTGATAGTACACATGTTGTTATGTCAGAATCTGTAACGCAATCCTTCAGTCAAATGTGAGCAAAATGTATATAGAGACATATTTAAATGAGTTGAGTTGGGTATTTTAGATCCTTTTCTGGAATTCTATCACCTGACGTTCACATTACAAGCCCTGCCCAGTGTTCTGACCTAGGTCCAGCAGCTGGCTGTGACCTCTGAGCCACAGGAGTTGCCCTGTATAGAACATTTATATTTACACATTTAGCAGACACTCTTACATCTTTGTATTCTTCTTCATCGGGCTAAAACCCTGCTAGGACTTGATGTAGGTAAAAGTACAAATATTGATAAAGCAAATCAAAAATAAGGGTTTATATGGGTTGGTCAGTTTCAGTCTAGGATTAACAAGAGCTTGGCCAAACAGGATTACAAAATAGAACTATGAAATGCTGAATGTCTAGTGCATAAAAAGATGTCCTTGGTTTCAGCATTGAGAACTGAGCTCTAAACTGTATTTGGCTGTACTGGTGTAAAGCACTCTGGCACTAAACACTAAAGAGCACTGAAAACACTTTTTGGAATGCTTCACCAACTGGCAGTCTGATGTATAGGTCTGCATGCTACAGATAATACAGATACTGCAACATTTCGGCATATTCCCACCCACTCACATACTATGCCAGCTTTATTCTGCATCCCAATGGCACTATGAAGTTTTGTGTCCCCACAACAGCGTTCTATACTGACTTTTTAACTACTTATTTTTATGAACTGTACATTTGCCTACATTCGCTAGTAGACACAACTTGTGTCCACATACACTTCAGGTCCAGGATTGAAGTCCCAACATTACCTTTTGAGCAAGGCCTGTGCCTCTTAATGGCTTGGATTGTAAATTGAGTGATTGTTATCAGTTGTAAGTCACTCTGGCTAAAAAAAGATTATATGTAAATGTCAGTTCAACACTTCAACTATGAGACAAAATGAGAAAAAAAAATCCAGGAAATCACATTGTAGGATTTTTAAAGAACTTAATTGTAAATCATGGTGGAAAATAAGTATTTGGTCAATAACAAAAGTTCAACTCAATACTTTGTAACATAACCTTTGTTGGCAATGACAGAGGTCAAACGTTTCCTGTAAGTCTTCACCAGGTTGGCACACACTGTAGCTGGTATTTTGGCCCATCCCTCCATGTAGATCTCCTCTAGAGCAGTTGATGTTTTGGGGCTGGTCGCTGGGCAACAAAGACTTTCAACTACCTCCACAAATTTCTATGGGGTTGAGGTACTCCCAAACGCCTGGCACTGCAAGACATGGGCTTGCTACTGCAGGATCCAAGTCCCTCTCGGCGTAGTGTGTTACTGACGGTAGCCTTTTTTTTACTTTGGTCCCCAGCTCTCTGCAGGTCATTCAATCAGGTCCCTCCGTGTGAGTTCTGGAATTTTTTGCTCATCGTTCTCATGATCATTGTGACTCCATGGGATTGAGATCTTGTGGGAGCTCCAGGATCGAGGGAGATTATCAATGGTCTTGTATGTCTTCCATTTTCTTACAATTGCTCCCACAGTTGATTTATTCACACCAACCTGCTTGCCTATTGTAGATTCACTCTTCCCAGCCTGGTGCAGGTCTACAATTTTCTTCCTGGTGTCCTTCAACAGCTCTTTGGTCTTGGCCATGGTTGAGTTTGGAGTCTGACTGTTTGAGGCTGTGGACAGGTGTCTTTTATACAGATAACGAGGTCAAGCAGGTGCCATTAATACAGGTAACGAGTGGAGGACAGAAGAGCTTCTTAAAGAGAAGTTACAGGTCTATGAGAGCCAGAAATCTTGCTTCTGTCACGCCCACCGGCCGCACCTGCTAAACACGCGCACCTGTTGTTCATTTCCCTTGTCATCCCCGCACTACAAATACCCGCACACAGCTCACTCCGGCGTGTTTCCACGATGTACCTACCTTGTCTCACCGGTCTGTCTGTTACGTGTGTTAATAAACCCCCTCACCTGCCAGTAAGCTCGCGTGTGTCTCCTGCTTCCCATCCACCGGCTCTCGCCGTTACAGCTTGTTTGTGGTTGACCAAATACTTATTTTCCACCATGATTTACAATTAGATTTTTAAAAATTCCTACAATGTGATTTCCTGGATTTGTTTTTCTCATTTTGTCTCTCATAGTTGAAGTGTAGCTATGATGAAAATTACAGACCTCTCTCATCTTTCTAAGTAGGAGAACTTGCACAATCAGTGGCTGACTAAATACTTTTTTGCCCCACTGTATTTACACAGAGGTTAACTTCACTGCTTTCTTTTATGTACAGTAAAAGAAAAGGAGGAGGCTCACCAGGACCCAGAGATACAACCTATGAAAGATGATGATGGGACATTTGGAGAATACAGGTAAGAAGATCTGTTACAGATATAGCTTTGAAACTGAATGATCAGTATAAAGCAACAACCATCCACCACGTCCAAGTAAGATAATATAACTGAAAACAATTGTAAGGGACCATAGTATTTCACGTTCTCTGTAAAAAATAAAAAAGAGCACTTATCTTAATGAATGTTCCCCATAATAATTTAAGTATTAACCATCTTAACAAGCAGAACTATTACTGGACATTCTCGAATTCTTTGCCCATGTTATCACTTATGTAGCAGGATCATTACTAGTGAATTATCGTTATGTAACTTACTATTGTAAAATCAATTCCACTGTCCACTTAGCAGGATTTACTTAATTTAGTCATTTTTATGACATGGGAAATAAAGTTTGTTGCCTGATCAGAAATTATATGTTCTTTGTATTTGTGGACAATGTAGGTCCTTGGAGAGGTAAGAGAGAAATTTGCAAGTTTTGCACGGCAAAATCCTTGTTTATTTGAAATAAAAAGTAGAAGCCAAAAAGTTATACTTGCTAAATAACTTCAGGTTAGACTTATACTCTTCTGTTTGATTGAAAGATGTCTGCCTTTTTGCTTTGTTTGTTGTTTGCTTTCGGTGACAACTGTTAAATAATTAATGATTTTTCAAATGACTAAAAGCAGTTTTCTTTTGGCTTTTTTGCATACATACACTAGCGTTCCAAAGTTTGAAATCACTAGGAAATTTAATTGTCTCTGAAATAATGAAACATTTATACCAATCTATTATCATTTTAAAAATCATGTATAAGTTACAGTATTATAAGAATTACTATTAGTGCATAAAAGGGCTGATTAATAATATAATTGATACATATGACTGCAAAACCCATTTTCAGCACCCATGGCAATCCTATTGGCAATAAATCCTACTTGCTTAAACTTAACTTGTAATTGTGTCAGCACAACCAAACCCCGTTTTTTGTTAAATACACAAGTAAACCCTCTTTTCTTTGGTTGCAATATATCTATTGCACTTCTGTATTTCAATTCTGTGTTCAATCAAAACAGTGTAGCTTTCTCAAAAGATAAGTCAGACTCTCTACATTACTTGGCCAAGAAATTAATGATATAGTACAACAGTATGCCTTACTGTAAGAGAATTGGGTAAACTTTATCGAACCAGGGTAGAAAAATACGTGAAAGGTTCCCACAGCTTCATTAGAGAACATGTACAGTACTGTGCTTTTTTTGTGACAAGTCTTGAGCCACAATTAGCTTCGATATGCCATTGTTTCAGCAATGGTATAATGACCTTATATAATTATTTTTTCTCTTTTTCGAATACACAACCAGGAAATACAGGAAATTTGTATGCAGTATTAAAAACTGGAAAAAAGGCTACATTGGTAAGTATTTAGTGTGTCCTTCCCTTACACTTGAGCAATAGCAGGTTCATCAGGATGCCAAGTTGACCCTCCTACAGTCCGAAGAAGATCAGGAATGGTCTTTTTGTAAGGGTAGCAGGCAAGAAAACCACTTTTTCAGAAGGGGAACAGGTTGAAAAGCCTAAGATATGCTAAAGTTCACAAAGACTGGAATGAGGATTAGTGGAAATTATATGATTCCTAAGGAGTAACTATTCCAAGTTTGAAATTTTGTGAACAGCGTATGATATGTGGTCATTATACCAATGCTAAAACAACAAATCTAATGGTGGCTTAAGGCTTTTTACAGTACTGTATATCAGAATTTGCATTTAGCAACACATATCTTAGAGATGTTTGGATTGGCTGTCTAATGTACATGCCACTGCCTGTGTTATAAATGCTGAAAAATAACACACATTTTTAATAGTAATTTTATTAATATGTAAGTGTTATGATTTAATTAATGCATTATTTTTAAAACTTTTCCTGGTCATAGTCATGGCTCTGGGGGCTCCAGCACTTACAGTGAGGCAAAAAAGTATTTAGTCAGCCACTGATTGTGCAAGTTCTCCTACTTAGAACGATGAGAGAGGTCTGTAATTTTCATCATAGGTACACTTCAGCTATGAGAGACAAAATGAG